>JAUBNY010000593.1:702957-717425 GCA_032275445.1 Crypturellus soui
GGCGCATCCTTCCCGGGCAGCCCTGCTGCCTTCGGGGGCAGGTCCCTCCCCTCCAGCGCTGCCAGCAAGGGCAGCGTTTGGCCCTCGGGATGCCAAGTGCTCAGTGGTGCTTTGTAGTCTCTTATTGGGGGGAAAAAAACAGGAGAATCTCCAGGAAACTGCACAAAATGTGGCTGGGGAGCAAACAGATGAACTGCTTGCGGTGGAAGAGCATCTTCTTGCGAACGTGTCCCCAGGTGACCCCAAAGCTTGGAGGTTGAAGGGGCTGGAGAGCCTGTCACTCACTGAGACCTGGAAATGCCTCCCCTGTGGCAGGGAGTCCCAGGCACTGGCTGATTTAGGATTCCACTTTAGTGCTGTCAATTTGCATGGAAAAAGATCTGGCTTTCATCCCAGTGCTGTGCGGGACAGATTTTGAAATCTAAGAGTGCTTCATGGAAAGGAAAGGCCATTCCTCACCCCAGATATCTATCTAGTAGTAAAGGGATCCTTCCAAGGTCTCCTGTGGGAGTCGGAGTGGAGCTTGTTTGGACACTGTGGGATACCAGAGGTTTTGGGGCAGCGACGGCTCTCCGGGACTTCAGAGCAGCACAAGGCCCCAAAGCAGAGGGATGTGAAACGGTTCAGGGCTGCAGGGAGCACGGTCAGAGAGGAGACACCCCCAGGGGACTCAGGGGGCCCTTCCAACACTGCAGTCTGGCCAGGAAAGGAGACGGTTAAACCCTTTGGTCTGGGATCAAGCGATCCAGGAGCTCAGATCTAACTGTCATTCTCTGTGACTCCTTCCCAATTTCCCCAGTCCATAATTTTTAACGGACAGGGAGGGCTTGAATCTGTAGAAAGCTCCAGGATTGACCATTTGTGGTTCAGGCTTTGGCCTAAGGATACCTTTTGTATCCCAAGACTTAGTTGCTGGTCAGTAAATACAACAGGAAAACTCTGTTTCGTTAGTCCAAAGTGATAGGGTGTGTTTGCCCCACCAAAGGCCACTCTAGGTGGTCCCTGGCTCTCTGGCTCTGGAATTCCCAAGAAGAGGATGGCACCTTGGCCAGAGAAGGGTGGCTTCATCCTCCAGTGTAAAGGAGATGCCAGCAGGGAGATGCTGCCTCTCATCCTCCTTTCCCCACATCATCCAGACACTGCCTGGCTCAGAAGAAAACAATTCCCTCATTTCCTCCCGTTCCGCAGGGCACAGGCAGGCTGGCCAGGCGCGGGGTGTCGCAGCTGGGGTGTCACAGCGATCACTGTGTCCCTGCCACGCTGCTGGTCGCCACGAGCAGAAGTTAGTGGGCAAAGCCTATTTATAGATCCCCAGAGCACAGCAATCATTTCCCGCGAGCCGAAAGCGACGGAAAATGCCAAACATTTCCAGGAGCAGCATCTGCTCCTGCAGCCCCTTCACTAAGCACTGTTAGCATCAAGGCTGGCTGGGTTCACAGGTCCCTCTTTGACATCTTTCCCTTGGGGTGCTGGGGAATGTGCCAGTGTGAGAGACGCTGCTGTGACCAGCTGGGGAGCTGGACACGTTGTTGTGCCAGGCTCCCGGGCAGGAGGGCTCCGGGCGCTTCCATAGGTTCTGGGATTGCACTGCCCCGCTCCCAAGGCAGACACGGATCCCCACTTCCAAGGGAATGATCCCAGTCCTTCTCACAGTGTGCCACAGGGAGCCTAAGCTGAGCAAGGACTCGGTGTGCTGTGCCTTGAGTCCTGTCCGCCTCCAGTCTCTCCTGCATCCATGTGATGTGGGAACCGCGCTAGGCTTGGACCACCTGCATGGTAGCAGCTGGGCAAGGACATGTGTGACAGGTTTTATACATATAAATACATATATACATATATTTATATATATATACATTGAGGCCACCTCAGCTCTTGCTGACAGGGCTCCAAGGGGTGACCCGTGTCTCCAAGGGAGGTGTTGGTGCTGATCATGGACACACATGCTAAATGGCATCTCCTGCCCATCAGGAGTCTATGGTGACCATCAGAGGTGACAAAAGCAGGACTCTGCGCTGACACCTGGCTCACGCGGCTCTGAGTTCCCTCTGTGCTCTTGCACTGGGACTTGGCAGAGATGTTCTGGAGAGCACAGGGCCAGCTAATGCTCCCTACTCACCTCTAAAGCTTCTTCCACAGGCAGCCGCGGTCCTGCTCCCCATGGGTTGCAGGAGACAGGACGAGGACAGGGTTGGCTGTGGGGACGTGGAGCAAATGAGGCCAGTGCAGAATGTGCATCCACGCCAAGCAGAGACAAGAGCTGCTGAGAAGTATTCGTGCAGCCCAGGATGCCACCATCACAGTGGCAGCTGCAGGGAGACCATCCCCACAGTGTCACCCACAACGAGGTTTATCTGCTGGCAGATTTCCAATACGGGAACCACCAAGGTTGTTGTGGGTCCGGTGGCTCCATCCCGCAGTCCTGTGGGATGCAAAGAGCAGAGGGAATGCAAACAACACACCCATTGCAGCCCAAGCGATGCCACCACTGGGATGAGGCTCACGGATGCCTCATTATAGCAAAAAGTGATGTCTTTGGGGTAGGCTGATGACAGGCATGGGGACACAGCGCTCTAGGTAAGCTGAGGCAGGAAGGTCAGCAGGAGAGACGCAGGAGACATGAATCCAGCGGTCCAGGGATGCCGTCTTGGCGCAGCGCCCCGGTGCGTGCAGCGTGGTCCAGCTGTGCCGGGGAGCTCCCGCGCGGGCGGCCGGCAGCAGCCGCCGCTGCCTCGTGAGGGGAGGCAGTCGAGATGGAGAGCAGAGCCCTCGGCTGCTGCCACTTCACGGCACCGCTCCTTGTGATACGCTGTTGCCTTGACAACTGCAAAGGGTCTTTTACTGCCTGTCGGCTGCTGAGACAGGAAAGGGGGGGAGAGAATTGAGGAAAAAAAAAGAGAGCGTGAGAGAGAGGGGGGAAAAAAGAGCATTAACTCCCAGCTCCTCAAAGTCATTTGTGCAGTGGGAGAGGAGTCCAGCTCGCTGCCGAGGGCTGGATGGGGCAGTCCTCCAGCCCCAGAAAGGTTTGGGCATGGCCTGATCTGGAAAAGATGCCCATCATCCGGCTTGGCCCAATGCTGGGGCCATCCTGGTGAGCAATCCCAGCCCGTTTGTCCCCCTCCTTGCGTCTTCCTGTGACCTTGGCATCCATCAGGAGCTGTGTCCATGCAGTGGTATGGCATGGCCTCAGACCAGTGGCTCAAATCAGCCGGACTTGTCAGTTTGATCAACCTCAGTGAGCCTTGATATTAGGGCTTCGCTTCCATGCACCAGCACACCTGCCCTGCTAACAGCTTCCTCCAGACCCGGGATAATTTTGTCTCATCTCTCTCAGGTGCATTGTGGCCATCTCGCACATGGGCATCCTTGTTTTTAGCATAATGCTGGTTCCATGCCCAGGATCTTGTGGCTGAGGAAAAGGAGCAAATTCAGATTCACGTCAGCTGGGTCAGGTCATCTTTCCTGCAAAGCATGTATGGAAAACTCTTTCTTCACAATTTTAACCAGATTTGTTCTTGAAGCTTTTAGGCATCTGGTTGGCAAAATGTATATGGAGATTTTTTTTGGTAATATTCACAAATACCACCAAAAGTGCACGCATCTGGAGGTTGTTCCTCATGCCTATTTTATGGGCAGTTTGACTCATGTCTGACTCACATGCTCCTTGGTTGTGCAGCCCTGTCCGTGCTACCATCCTTGGTCTGAAATGCAGGGCCAGAGTCACAGCTCTTGCCCAAAAGAGACCAAAACTTGCTCTCTCGTTTTGCCCCCAAGCTCTCAGCCATGGGGGAAGGAGCTAGGCAAACCTATTGGTCACTTCTGCATGCTCAGACATGGGTTGGTGGACAAATAACTGCACAATGGAGAAGAAAATGTTCCTAAAGATGTGGCATGGCTTCACCTTGCCTGGTTTCAGGCAGCAGATCTGGAAATAGATGTCTTGTGCCGGAGAGCCAAAGGGAAGACACAGACCCTGGCAGAGCGGATCCATCTGACCTACTTCGGCCGCCGATGAGCTGAGCGGCAGCCCACCAGCCGCTCTGCGCAGACGGGCGGGCGTCTAGACGCGGCGCGCGGCTGCAGACAGCAGCACCCGACCCTGCTGACCTGCCCCAGGCCATGCAGAACGCAGGGCGGAGGGTTTAGACCCGAACGGAGCCTCTCAGACAGCCAGCCCTTGTTGTGCCTTTGCCCGCGGCAGGGCGAGCGGGGCGCGCGGCGCCGCAGCGTTGCGCCATGCGCAAGCAGACGGGCCCGAGGGGCGAACTGGCTAGACGGGTGGCTGGGTGTTGTGACCACAGCCTGGGCCGGGGCCGTGCACAGTCACAGCTGAAGTCACTGGCTGAGGTTTGCTGTATGGGATCCAAGGCGGCAGCCTCCTGTGTGTGGGCAGCGGGGATGTTCTCTTTGCAGCCCTGGTCCGAGTGGAGCCAGCTGCGACAGCTCATCTGGACACAGCGTGCTCCTAACCGCCTGCGTCTCCCCAGGGCCCTCAGCAGCTCCGGGCTGCAGGAGTTGTCTCAGAGCATCCTTCTCTGAAGTCCATCTGCACTGCTGCCTCAGTCCCTGCGCTTCCCCGATGTTCCTGCCATTCCTGGATGCGTGGGGGCTTGTGCACTGAGCAAATGCACCTGACACAAACCTGGAGCATTTAGAAGGTGGTGCATGATGAGATGCTCTGAGTCATGCGGCAAGGGATGTGCTAACGTGATGAGGCCTCCTTTGAAAGCCCAACCTGGCTGTGTAACCCGGGAGGACAGGCCCTGCAGCTCTGCAGGCTCCACATTGCTGCCACTTGGCACAAGGACTTCAGGGAAGGCTCTTCCAGCCTAGCACAGGGGGGCAGTTCTAATCATGTCCCAGGTCTTTTCCAGGGAACCAGTTTTTCTGAGCAAACTGATTTTGCAAAAAAAACTGATTTTCCCAAATAACCTGGGAGCAACTACAAGTCTTTCTGAAGATAACATCCTGCTTAGAAAAGAGGCCTTGTGGTGTGGCTGGGGAGAGAAGGTGCATTAAACCAGGCCTATAACACAGCATGGATCTGAAGGGTTCATAAGCCTTCAGATGATCCATAGATCTGATGGTTGGTGCCACCCCACAGTCCCCAGCTAGTAGAAAACAGTGTTTTCCCAGTCTGGCTACGCCCCCGAGTCCTGGCAAAATTTGGAACATGCAAAAATGCAGCTGTGAGCATCAGGACACGCTGTACAGATAAGCCTCATCCTGCCTTTCCTCACAAAACCCCCAGCATCTCCCAGGGCTTCTGCAGAGCTGCTGGGCCCTGTGAGGTGCTCTCCACCCCAAATGTTTTGATTCCAATGCGGAAGGGTTGAAAACGTGCTGCAGTGTGACAGAGTGCCACGTTTTCTGGTGGCTCCTGTGGGTGCTGGCAGCTCTCCAGCTGTTTGGCCACCTGTGGCAGCTGCTGCTTTCTTCAGATGCCGCCGCTATTGCTTTTAAATTGATGATGCAATTGGGCCTTATTTAAAGCAACAGCTCTTTCCTTTCCAATAGTGCTCCATGATGGATATTGGCTCTATTTCTCCTCCTCCCTTTCTCTACCTCTTCATCCGGACTCTGAAATGCCCAGGGATGTGTGTACAATGACTTTCTACCCATTGTCAAGCACTTACAGTATCCCATAAATAATCTAATACTTGTTTGGTCTAAATGTAATTAAGATCCTTACTCCATGCTTGGCGACACTGACCGGCCATAGTGCCAGTGATTTATTGTGCTGTATTGTTTAGGGCTTTAATTGCATGCTGTAGTTTGGCATACCACTGACAGCCTCTCCCAGGAATGATATGTTTACGCTGCAGAGGAGTTTGGGGTGATAACTGCATAAAGCAGTTTAATAACGAAGAGCACACTTGGAATATGGAGACCTGTTGAAGGTGTTGCTTTCAGAAGCTTATTCCAAGAGCAGAGTAGGAAGTTCCCCAGAGAAAATCAGCTCCTTTTCATGCACAGAATATTTGCAAGCTGCTTGTGATTGTAGTGATTGTTACGGAAAATTATGAGAGAGTTATATTTTCCTTCAAATAATTTAACTCTGTGAATCCTGTGGGTATTTAATGCAGGCTCTTTGAGCTGTGCTAACCACATGGTAATCAGTCATGTTAAATCACATGGCCCCGTTGCCAGGGTTGGATTGGAGAATGCAGTGGTACTTACTGTGAATATTCATGAACATGAATTAGAAAATCAGTCCTTCTGGGCATGTGTGCAGCAAGTTCAGCACTGCTGTTGTGGCAGTGCAGCAGCGTGGCACGAACGCTGCGTGCAGGAGCCCACCCAAGCCAAGCCGATGCCCGCAGCTCGCTGCTCGCTGCTCTGCTGTTGCAGCGTCCGTCCAGCTCTGCCTCGTGAGCCTCGCTGCTCCTTGCCTAGGGCTTCAGCATCCACACACACTCCTCCCCATGTTGTCACCGCACGCAGGCAGTCCAATCCCCCCGTTTGCAGCAGCACAAGGTATTACACAGCTTGGGTAGGGGCAGCTTGAGCGTCCTGCAGCTTTCCTGCATCCTCCTCCTCATGCCGTTGTGTCCCTTATCAGCATGCGCTGCTCCGTGTGAGGACAGACGCTGTCCTGCCTCTCGGCTGGGCTGTTCCGTCTCTGCATGGTGCTGCTTCCATGGGGCTGCTGCAAAACAAGACGTTTTTTCCCAGTCCTCCCAGATAAGCAGGATTAAAACCTTACTTATTCCCTCGCCACCTGAGCAAGGGCAGGAGGGACAGAAGGGGGGTCCTTATCTTCTCCTTATCTCCGACGCCGCTGCTTGTCTCTGGCTGTGGAGGAGCGATGCCCTCAGACCCTGCTCGCGCAGACACGTGTCTCTTCCAGCGCCTGACAATGACCCTCCTTGTATTGACAGAGGCTGCGCTGGTAACACCAGCTCTTTTTATCTGCTGCCAAGGCCTCTGGGGAAAATCTTCAGCTACCTGATTGAAACAGATACCAAGGGAAAACCAGAGCAACCCTGATTCCTCTCCTTCACGAATATGCAAAAACACATATGCCTAAAACAGTCTGAAAACCACAATACATGCATCTCTACTATAGTTCTGCCCCCATCTTGACTTACATGCACATAACTATATCTGTCCTTCTTACACAGAAATATCCCTAGTTTCTTGTGAATTCAATCCAGCTCAGGAGGAGCTGGTTAGTCCAGAGGCCTCTCCAGAGCTTGGTTCATCTTGGCTTAGAGGGAAGGAGCAACCAACCCCCTTCCCATGGCAGCTGTCTGACTGCACCGGTCTGGGCAGCGGCTGCATCCACATGCACATGGAGAAGCTAAGTGCAGATAACCTCACCAGTCTGCTCGGGTCATTCTTTGAGGTGTCCTTTCACATACCGTCTTGCTGGTCACACACAGCAAATCACTTTCCTACCGAATTCAAAGCAGGGCTGAGAGAAAGTCTTTCCTTCCCCTGCCATCCCCCAGCATTGGTCTGTCTCTATATCCAAAGTGTTTTGAGATAAACCAAGATGATTTGTAAGCTGGAAGGCTGTTGACCAGTTTTGAAGCTTCTTGATCTGTCACCATCCTTGTAACTGTGCCAAAAAATACCAGAGCCTTTTTCTATCTTCATAATCTTGTTGGGTATGTGGTATGGCCTCCTTAGTAATGTATAGTCAGATTTACAGGTTAAAAGCACAGAGTAAGAGTGAAATTAGTGAATATTATTGTTAGCTCTTCAGATAGTAAGATGTAAATATGATGTGCCCACAAATTCCAGAAAGGAGAACAGTATCCATATCCTCCCATACACTTCAGCTTCCGAGCACTTGGGCACCTCTGGATTGCAGCCTGCGACAGACATGAGGTATCCAGGCTGGGGCAATGCCCTTGTTGTGGGCTGCTTGGAAGCAGATTTAATTGAGCTGGACTGTCCTCTCTCCAGCTCTTGGAATGACAAATCCAGGGGTGCAGTTTGCAGCGAGCTCATTTGCTCGTGGGCCAAAGCCAAGTGCTGGATCCCTTGACCTCTCCACCCTGGGGACCTTCAAGTGCCAACCCAAACCCCACAGTACGGGGCTGTACCCAGACCTCAGTAGTGCGTAGCTGATCCTTTTTCTATTATCTGCTAAATGGTGCGAAAAGATGGAGAAAAGGGGTAGGAAAAGCTCCCCTGGAGCCTGGGGAGCCCCAAAGAGGCTCATTCATGTTTGTGCATGGCAGAGCTGGGACGAGGAGGCTCCACAGGTGGCACTTGCTGCTCAAGGCACCCTGAGAGCTGAGTGGGAAGACAGGCATCACGAAATATGGCTTGCGATGGAAGGAAAACTAAATACACAGAGCATCGTGCCCGAAAATCACATCCAGACTGATTTCTGAGGAGGAGAGCACTTCATTTTTGCTTCAAGATGGCTTTAATAAACCAGATCTTTACTTTTTGTCTAAACACATGTGCATCTGCACACGTGCACCTTCGCACACGTAGATGCAGTCAGGCACACACGTGTTCGCCGCGGCGCCCACGCGTTCGCGTTGCTGACGCCAGATGACCCGTGCGTGGGGCTGGCCGCCTCGCTGCTCCTTGCCCTCACACCTGGGCTCCATCTCCCTGCTCTCCCTCTCCATCACACTCATTAAGGCATTAGACTGTGATCTTTTCAATCTTGCTGTCAATAGATTTCTTTTTGCCAGCCGATTTTTTTTTTCCAGCTCCAGCTCTTTCACTTCATTAATGCGCCCAGAAGGGAAGAGCAGCTGCCTGCATTGTCTGTCTATGAAAATTTCTTGCGCTGCTGGATTTGTAAAACAACTGATTAAAGACAATGCAATTAATTATTCCTTGATGAAATAGTGGAAATTATCCTGAAAAATGAAGAAATTTAGCAGTGGAACATTAAATCCCCATAATTATGTCATTTCTACAAAGGGGGCAGGGAGGTGAAGTATAAAAATAAAACCCAGCCGCAGTCTTTGTGCCGGCATCTTGTCCCACTGCTCCCCGCTGGGTGCCGTGGGATGCGGTGCCCTACGGCCCGCTCCCAGCTCACCCCCTGCATCCTGCTGGGAGCCTCCCTGCGCCCTGTGGAGCATCCCAATGCTCTGGGCAGGGAAAGTGTGCATGGAACAAGCCCTCCTGCACACCCTGCTCAGCGCCTGGCTGTCACTCAGACCTCACAAGTTGGGCGAAGGCATCTGCCTGCTCGCGGCCGTGCTGCAGGCTGGGTGTGAGCATCCAGCTGTGCTTACGGCATCTCCCATCACGCAGGAGCATCCAGCTGTGCTTACGGCATCTTCCATCACACCCCGGGATGGGGAGGAGGGAAGTGCCACCACCCTGGCAGGAACCACCCTGGAAAGTCTGAGCTGCCTTGGAGAGGAAGCGGTGGCGCAACCTTCCTCCTCCTCCTCCTCACCCCACTCTCTGCAGCGGGGACGAGGCCTCAGCTCGCAGCTCTTCCCACCGCCCGCGTCCTGCCCTCCTCTGTGGGCAGCACTGTGTGCAATCTGCAATCCAGCCGATACCCGGACCGTGCTCCTGCAGCAGGTCTTCATCCACATGATTTGATCCATCCATGATGCATCCAGAAGCACAGGAGCTCCTGGGATGTCCCCCAAGCCAAGCTCCTGGAGATAACCCCTCCATGCCTTTGAGTGTGATGACTGCACATCCATCTCCCCTGATGCAGCTCAACATTGTATTTTTGCTGTCTTTTCCCTCTAGTCATTCCCCCTTCTTACTCCTTGGTCTGCATTGGATCCCGGCTGTATCCCTGCCAGACCTGTGTCCCTCAGGGAACAGCTGCTCCCACGTGTCCCTGCTCCGTGCATGCTGCCCCTTTCCACCCACGCACGGGTGTGTGTCACCATCGGAGCAGGGATTCTCCCTGCTCCCGGAGGAGGGACGTGGTGGTGAATCACAGCCCCGGCGCGGGAGGCAGGGGAGCGGGTTGCACGGGAGAGGATGTGCCTCCTCCGCACTCGCAGCTGGGGACTGCTGATTTTATTTATTTATTCTATTCTGAGATTTATCAAACGTGGGACCAGAGCCTTCCCGAGCCTGGTGTGCATGGAATGAATCCAGGCCCCACATACCACCTGCTGAAATGTAATTACCAGATGCGTTAAATGAATAAATCTTCTGGGCACCGTTTTCTGTTAGCGCTGTTAAACCCACAGGGAAAGCCTCCTGTTTTGCTCCAAGTTGTCAGTGCCACCTCGGTGCCTCTGAGCCTCTCGTGTACCCCAAGTCCAGGCGGGTTTATGCTGCACCTGTGGATCATGGATCATGGTCTGGATCATCGTCATTTAGGGCTTGTCTTTTGGGCATGAGAGGTTGACCTGCACAGAGGGTCCTGCCATGGTACGTAGGCTGTAGGGCTGCAGCTAACGGGTTTCGTGATTTATGGTATTGAGCATAGAAATGAGAAATGTCTGTGTCCCTCCAGGCAGAAAGCAGAGGTGATTGGAGAGTTTCTCCACAGGTTGTTTTGATCAGCAAGGGGCCGAGCTCCAGCCTAGGGGTGGGAGAAGGTCTCCATCTCCATCCTACAGACTAGACATCCTCAGCACAGAGACAGCAGGAGGAGCAGGCCATGGGCTGGAGGTCCCCGAAGACATCTCACATGCCAGGATCCTCTTTTCATACATGCTTGGAATATTTTGCTAGGGAAAGCAGCCAAGCAGGACACTTGGAATTCTTGGGGAGACAGTACCTGCTTCAGGCCTGCCACACCAGCAAGTAACACTGGAAATAAGCTGGTAAAATGGAAAGTTAAAAAGCAAAAAGAAAAGAGGAAACAGAAAGAAAGAAGCTGTTTGAGTTCCCGTGAGTCTGTGGGAACTTTGAAGGACATGTACATGTGTAAGTGCAAACATATGGATTGTCACTGTGGCTGATGCTAGAAATCTACATATCCTCCCGCTCTTAATGATAGGATCAAATGATGCTCGGGCACCCTGTCACTGCAGAGGGGTTTGAAGGCAACGCGAGAGCTCCGACTTCCTCCGGACTCTTTTATGGCAATCACCAAAGCGGCAGTTCAGCGCCTGCTTCGCTGTCGGCATCCACCCAATCCAGCTCTGGGAGCGGCGCACGGCTTTCCGCGTGATAAATATTTACTACGGCTGCCTTCAAGAGCCCGCGCGGATCACAGCACCGTATTCCGTTTGAAACGCGCACTTCTGGCGCGCTACGCAGAGCTGCGCCGCAGAGATCAAACCTTCTGATTAGGGTTTGTCACCAGCACTTCTTTGAGTTTTCCCCTTCATTTTTATTTCATTTGTTATACCTCTCTGCTGAGTTCCTCTTGGCTGAGCTGGTTGCTTCCTGCAGATGTAGCACTCATAGACACACGTTTAGTTTCCAAATGGTCTTCAAGGTATCTGCAAGGAGGTCAGTGTTGCTGCTTGTTCATCCTTTGAGGGAGGGTCTCCTACAGGTTTTGTTCTTGTGCATTGGTGCATTGCAGCAAGGGCTGCCCTTCCTGTGAGCACCCACTGCCCGTTGAGCAAAGGTGAGGCCCAGGCTAAAGGTAAACCTCTCTTCTAGAGCTTTGTTGTCTTGGGTAGAAACAAGGCATGAAACGTTGGACTAATCACTGTGCTGGTTAATATTTTTCTAATCTCAAGAAAAATGGGAAAAAATGAAAAAAAGAAAGAAGGAAAATAGAGCAGTGGAAATGCAGGCTTAAGGAGCCTGAGTGTTGAGAACAGCTCATGAAAATTGTTTTGCACCCATTTTCTGACCATTTCTACTAATCACATACCATGAAATGAACAGTTTGCAAACACCCCATGGGCTGAAATTTGTTTGCATAAACTATTCAGTGAACACTTGCAGATAACAAATTCATTTGCAGAAATAAGGATCAGCTTCTCAGCAACTCGCAAATGGAAAAAAAAAGGGGAAACAAAAAAAGAAATCCTTCAGTGAATCATGCACTAGGATATTCTTCCTCCAGGACCACAGTCATCTTCCCAGCAATGTAGATGTTTTTCAGTGGTGGTGCAGACCGGCTGCACCGCTTTCCAGTGCGGTCAGGAAAAGCCAGAATCATTTGTGATGAATCACTCATGGTGATTTTTTATTTAAAGAAGTGCCATTAGGTGTTTTAGAAGGTTTCTATGAAACGGCTAGAAATTTTGAAATCTCAGACCCATGCCAGGTCTTGAGGAGAGGCACTGAACTCCTGAGGAGTCTGTAAGCATCATCAAGTGGGATCACACTGTAATTGAGGTGTCTGCAACACCAGATAATTCTTAGGGAACAGAATTCTGAAATTTGGTTTCACTTGGATGCTGAGTGCTGGTAAGCCTGGCCCTGGGTCCCTCTGAATGTGACCTTCTTTTACTGTCTCTCAAGGGCAGAAACGCTAGTGGAGATGTCTAGTGGCGACCAGATGACCTGGGGCTAGAACTTCCCTCCTCACCAAAGGATGGCTCTGCTGTTATGCTTCGGCGTTTCTGTTGTTGTGATTTTATTATGCTTCCCCAGGTATCCTTGCTTCTGCAGCTGTGTTGTGGTTACCATTGTTTAAGTATGAAATATGTAACTGAACTAGCAGAGGCTGCAGCTATCCCAAAAGCAGGGAAGTCAGTACAAGAAAAAGTCCAATTTCTCATTGTATTTTTTCCGTAAAAAGATATTTTCCCTTTAAAGCTGCAGACTCCATTTCAGATGCTTTCTCACATTGTAAATTCTGTTTGATGCTTCTTGCTAACCCTCTAGTAGGGAGAGGGAGGTGCTGATTCCCAGACTATCACAACTATAAACAGGCGCAGAACCCAAAGCACCCAAACTCTTGGGTGCATTATCCCCCATGGCACCTGTACAACTGGTGACGTTGCTTCATGTTGCCTGGTTGCTTCTGCCTCCTGCCTGCTGTGCCTCTGTCCCACTGATGCTCTTGTGTCAACCCTGTGTTGGAAGATGGGTTTGGGAAGAGCCCAGGCAGCGGAGACCTGCTTTCTTGCACAGATGAAGGCTGTGGCTCCAAACGTGCACAAGAGAAGTGGTAAAGTCCCCCTACTGTGACCAGGAATGCGGTGGCACCAGGTAGGCTTGCATCCTCAACCGTGACGGGTGCTCCTGTGCACCCACTCTTGGCTTAGCCCAAGGGTGGGCAAGTCCTGGGGCTTGGCTGGCCGAGTGCTGGTGGCCAAGAGCCTCCTGGCCACCTCTAGCAGAGCCCGAGACCCCTTTGTCCCAGTGATGGGCAATGGGGAGACAGGAATCACCAACAGGTGACATGTCTGGGACCAACCAGGATGTCGTGAGTGCTGGGACCTTGTCCCCCTGGTTACCAGGGTTCCTGTGTGACCTGCTGCTAACACAACGCAACCCCACAGGCCCCTGGAGAGCCGGGTCCCGCTCCATCGCAGCAGCACAGGCTTTCCAGGAAAGCAAGGACCTCCAGGAATTAAAAGCTTTGCAGCGTGACGTGACGAAAAAAAAAAAAAAAAGAAGAAAACGCCTTCAAACACACCTCCTTCATCTCTCCCAGCACTTCACCTTTCTGCTGGCTTCAGTTATTTCACAGCCTCTGGAAAAAGAAAAAAAAAAAATCAGTTAGAAACTCGCTGAATAAATCATATCCGTTCCCTCCCCCACCTCCCTCCTCTCTTTTGTGCGAATCAAAGGCTGGGAGCTGCCAGGAGCTGACAGCGCTGCCCCAGCCCCCCCGGCCGCGTCCCCGGGACGGTGGGGAAGGCTCCGCGGCTCCGGAGCAATCACGCTCTGACAGCCCAGCCTGGGGGACGGCGGCGGGACGCGGGGAGCGCGCGGCCGCCGCCGCCGCCGCCGCTGCTGCTGCAGGCGCTCGCGCTGCTCCCCGTGGGCCCGGTGCTTGGGAAGCAAGGTACCGAACATGTGGGGAAGGCTGATAATCTCCAAAGTGCCTGTGATTAAGTGAAACCAGCAAATTGAGATACTTAGACAATTAGTAACCGTGGTGTGAAAATACTGGAGGAATCAAAGGAGAGCGGAGGGTTTTGGGGGTATTTTTATTTAGTTTTATTTATTTATTTATTTATTTTATTTTATCTTGTTTCATCCTCCCCCCTCCTCCTTCCTTTCCCACAGCCTTCATCCTTCTAATTTTCCAAGCTTGCTCCATCCAGTTTGGTCTGCAAGGAGAGCAAATTGAGGAGTGCTTTGTGCCCCAAAATGCTGCTGCAAAGCACCAGCCTCCCGTGCAAGAGTGGGGCCACCCAGGGCTCCTGGAGGGTCTCCTGAGGATGAGACTTTGCACCCATGTCCCTACACTCCTGAATGTGCTCTCCTGCTCGGGAGGTGCTGAGCATCCCCCAAGTGGCTTTTCAGTGGGTCTGAGCTCGTGGGCTGTAGTGCATCCAGCTGGCGGGTGCAGTGCCACGCTGCAGGCGGAGGGAGGTAGCACGGGTTAGTGCTGATCCGGCTGCCAGCCCACACTCCCATCACTTCCAGAGCTTAATTTCCTGCCACGGGGCAAGGGAAATGGCAGTGTGCCCACAGCAGCCTGAACA
>JAUBNY010000593.1:776242-796929 GCA_032275445.1 Crypturellus soui
TCTCCTCTCCTCGCCTCTCCTCTCCTCTCCTCTCCTCTCCTCTCCTCTCCTCTCCTCTCCTCTTCTTTCCTTTCAGTTTGGAGGTGAAACCTTCTCCTCTGCACTGGAGTACAGCTCTGCCCATCTGACCAACCTGCAAGCTAGGAGTTACCACAGCTGCTGCTAAGGACAGGGAAGCAGAAAGTGATGCTCTCCGAAGGCTGGAGCCAGCTGCCATTCCGAAAGGGAGCACTGCCACTGCACTGAACAGCCAGAGGGTCAAATCCTTCCAGGAAAATGTAATCACTTCCAATGAGCAGAAAAGCGATTTAGATGAGAGCTTTGTGGCTCGAGATTATAGAGCCCAGAGGCCATGTGTGTTCAACAGCTCTCCCCAGTCTGGAACGGAGCAAGGAAGCTGGCAGCTCCCACCGCTCCTGCTGCTTGCCTGGAGCTGATCCATGCCATGTCTACTCCAGGCTGTGCAGAAATCTGCTGTCCCTCAACTACTGGTCCTCGGGGTGTCAGAATTGCCTGGCTCCTGGCCATCATCTGGGTCTGGAGACAAAAGGGGAAAGACCCAGATCTGTGTAGCCAAAATGAGCAGCTAAGTTTTCAAACAAAACGTTCATCTGGAGCCTTCACGTCATCTTTGTGCTGTCTGCTGCTGAAAGCCCATTGCTTGAGAGCAGTTTCAATCAAAGCAGTTGTTGTTCTACTCTGCACCAGCCACTTAAAGCCAAAATTTGCACAACCAGAATGCCAGATGCATAAAGGGGTATCTTACACTAAAAATGACCAAGACCAAAAATTCGGGGACTGGGACCTTCAAACAGCTCAAGGTTTCATATTTTCGAGTGGGAAACTAACTTCTGATGTCCAAAACTATGTACAAATCAAGAGGTCATGACTGCACATCTTCTGTCTCCTTATGTGCACTTGTACCTTGTGTCCAATGGAAGCAGATATTCTCCTTTTGTTCAGCAAAGAAGGGACACTTCTGTTCAGGATATGGTCAACAGACAGTCGGACCATCTGAAAAGTCATATTTTTAGGAACTCTAAGCTCCAGTGATCTGTAAGAGCCCTTTGCCCATCATTATCAGCTGCAGTTCGTCCAGTGTAAACCTGCAAAAAGGAAAAGTTTTTGGACTGTTGGCTGAAATATATTTCTAATTCACATGGAATAGGCTCATGTGTCATTGTAAAGGTGAAGGAATGTATCTAAGTCTCAGATTTCATAAAGGATTCCACCAGTTTGTCATTAAAATCAAAATCTTAAAGTCACTCATGGGCTGAATATCCCTTCCAAGTCTGATTTCAAAATATTCATGCTTTTGAAATGTTTAAGTATAATTAGCTTAAATATCAAAACAAGAGGTCATCTGAACTGGAAAATAGATCCTTTTTTTTCCTTTCAGAACGTCAAAACACTTCATTTTGACGAATTCAGAACTCCTTCCAAAATTTTATTTTCCTGACTCAATAAATTAGTCAAAACCGACCCTCTCTTAAAATAAGTGTTCATTTTGAAAAAATAAGCACTTTCCAGTGGAAAAAAAAAATCCAAAAATTCCTACTGTCCTTCCATCCTGACTTCTGGGCTGTAAGACTCTCCTATGCTTTTTTCCCAGTAAATATGATACTCCAGTATGAGAGAGAAACCTTTTTCTCAGATTCAGATTATGTTAAGAACATTTCCTGTTACTTTATTTCTGCATGTCTTAGTAGGAGCAGACTTCAAGGTGACATGCCCTCGGGGAGGGTTTTCTTTGCCTGTGACCCTTGAAATTCCCACCTTTCCACCTAGCATTCATTCTCTTTTTATTTCAGTTTCCCTTGAAAATGAGCTTCAACTATCAAGCGTATAAGCATGAATTTATTGCTGATGCAATCTAGGATGTGCTTAAAAAAAAAATCCTTATCCCTCATTGAGACTTAACTTCCAGAAAGTGTGTTTGGACCAGACCCTGATCTCAGAAACACACATGAGAATCTGCAGTATCTTCACTACTCGGTTCTCAGTGCACATATATTAGTGTAGCAGATGAGGAGTGCCTAGAAAAATGCTGGTTTGCAGGATTTATTTACATCGAGGAGACTGAAATCAAAAGTAGGGCACTGATACGAGCATGGCTATGTTCTGCAATGCCATAGACTTTGCTAGCTGGAAATAAAAAAAGTCATGGAGCCGGTGTGGTAATTGATGCTCTTTGATCTTGGTTGATTCATCTTTTGTGACATCTTCTTGCATCACAGAATGGCACAATGCAAATGCATATTTAAAGGGAGGTGTTTTATAGCCACCGAGCACTAGTGCCAGTGGTTCATTTGGGAAGTGCCACCCGGACCAGCATAGCAGCAGAGAGGCAAATGCTCAGGGCAAATGCATGGAAAGATGTTCCCAGGGAATGGCGGTAGGGAGCACAGCACCCATTGCATCCCTGCAGATCCTTCCTCCAAAACAAGGTGACCTCATCCATGCTTCCCACTGGGAAAGTGCCTCCCCTCAGCTGTCTGCTGCGGGAGGAGAGCAGCTATATCCAGACAGGGGCTGGGCTGAATATTTAACTTGTTGGGCAATGGAAGACCAAGATTGGAGCCCATGCTCAGGCCCTGTTTGTTCAACCTGTGTCAACCATGGAGACCTCATAGGCCCATGGCAGCTGGATGGAGGTTTTATCGTTACCAGTGGCACTGAAACATGAGTATTATTACACAGCGCCCTGTGTAAGCTCGATCAGAGTGGGCTGACAGTGATATACTAGGAGAATACGTTTGTTTCAGCTGTTCATGATGTTAACACATGACACAACCCTCATAATTTCTGCGGGTGTGTTAGGACTGTCCTAGGTGTGGATTAGCAGCACGCCTCCATTCCCGCATGCCTCCGTTCATGGGGCACGGGCAGGACTTGGCTGCACTGTCTCAGGCAGAGCCACGGAGCTGCTGCTGCTCTCACACTTCGCAGTATCACTCTTGAGTGATGACTTTGTCCCGTGTGTCAGAAGAGACCAAAGGCCAAGCTCTTGCCTATTCAGACACAGTCTGATAGTCCCCACAGGATGCTGGAGAGCTGCAGCCTGCCCGCGAGGAGAGCCCCATCCCTGCAGCTCAACCTGACAGGGCGCAGGACCCTCCGTCTCCTGGAATTTAGAGCAGGGTTCCCTGGACCAAAAGAAATTTGTCTGTCTTGAACCTCTGCCCCTCGAGAGTGCCACCTGGCACCGCTTTAAATGAAACGCCTCATTCAGGCAAGCCCGAATTCCCAAAGGACTCCCACCTTCCCCCTTTCTCCTCCAATCAACTCCCCGAAACACAAATCCTGACACAGCCACCACACACGCCACCTTTGAATGAAGTTGCCATAGTTACTGGTGCCTCACAGCAGCAGGCTGAGCTCATTAAAATGATTTGAATGGCTACCCTATAATCAAGACACGCAGGGAGGGAGGTCTGGCAGGGAGGAGGCCCCGGGACGTGCCAGGCTCCAGCCCCTCCGGCATGGCACGGGAAGGGCCGTATGGGGCTTGCATGGGTCATCGTGGCCAACCCCACCGGGTGGGGAGGGGAGAGGTGGGGAACACAGGGGTGATGCAGAGGGGTGGCAATGCCTGTCCCCACAGTCCATGGTGAGATGGGTCTTGGAGAAGAAGGTGAGCACGGGGCAGCCCTGCCAGGCACATCGCCACTAGCCGTCATCTACTACACACCACTGTTGTCTGCTGAGGCTCCTGTGTCACGCAGGTCCCTCAGTCACGTCCATCTCCTGCAGTGAGGGTATCCCAAGCTCTGCAGTAGTCAGTGTTGGGGGTCTGGATTCCCGGAACAGACCTATAGAAAGCATCGCCTGAAGCCTTTCTCCTCTTTCAATCCATATTTTACAAAATTAGTATTTAACAGAAACCATCATCACTCAACTCACCCAAAGCATTCATTCAAAACAAAGATTCATTGTTTTTTATTTCACCAAGACCAGGCTATGGGAAAGAATATTTTGGAGCAGAATTTTAACCAAAGCAGAAAAAAAAATAGAACAATATAAAAAATATCCAGAGATGTTGGAAGTATTCTGCTTAAAAAGAGCTTTTTTCAGTGCTGCTGCTTCAGGGTGCTGCTGTAGCACCCTCAGACCAGCTCTGTTGATGGCTGGTGCTCTGCACTGGGAGACCAGTGGGTGAGAGCGCATCAGGCTGGGTGCAGACGGGGGTACCTGCAGGAGGAGAAGGCGCAGTGCCAGGATTTCCCAGTACTTTCCTGGATAGCTGCTGTGCGGAGCTGCTGTGTGCTGCTCCAGCAAGCGTCAGACCAGCTGCAGGGGCATTAAACCCTTTCCGTGGTGCCGTATGAGACGTCTCGAGCGCAGGGAGGTCTGCGCCCCGCAGGAGGTGGCTCTGCTGGGCCGTGAGGATGGTCCCCGCTGGGGATGGTGCGTTTTACTGACCCATGCTCAAAGCTGCTTCTGTGGTAAGACCGCTGGGCTGCATGGGGTTTGTTAAGCTGAAACACCAGCCCTGCGCGTCTCCCACTGGAGTCCTCCCACAGCGCAGAGACCATCAGGAGCAGCAACAGGTCCCGAGTGAGCAGGAGTGCTCACGGCCGCTGAGATCTCCCTGCGCTCACTGCAGCCCAGGGCTCCCTGCACTGCTTTCCCCGTGGCACGCACAGCCCCGTGCCCCTCACTGTGCAGAGAGCTATCAGGGTACATGGATAATCTTTTACTCTTCAGTACAAATAATTTATTACATTAAAATAACATTTTTAAAAAATGAGTACTTTGGGAATAATTCAGGCTCGCCTGCGGAGGCATTTTTCAAAGTGCCATAATAGGCACTTAGAAATGGGTGGTTATTTTTATTCTCCGAGCCTGTCAAGAAGCTGATGGATCGAATTGGCTGATGACAAGGCAGCTGAGTGCTCGTAGACGGAGACCACAACGTGAACACGGAGCCCGTTACAAATGAGCAGCCAGCTGCAGTCGGAGCTCCTGCCAAGGCACCAGCATCCTGCAGTGGGCTCGCTTTCCCCTCGCTCCAAGGATGACCTGGCAGAGGGGTGGCCAGGCTACCTGGGCAGACATAGGCACCCCTGGTCCACGGTTGGAGAGGGAGAGGTGAAGCGTGGAGCCTCACTGGTGGGATCTTCTGTCACCAGGAGCCACAAGCCCCTTGTAGCAGGCTCGGAGTAACAGCCAGCAGAGCTGGAAGTGACTCCGATGTCCAGAAATATCTTTTCCTGAAAGGGCTTCCCTGAAATCATGATGTTGTCTCTTCCCACACTCCTTATCACAGACTGAAGTAAATCCTCGTCCTCTGTCTCATCACTGTTTAGGCAGCACTGCTATAAATTCTGCATTTGAGGCCACTCAGAAAAGGGTGCAGCCTTTCAGCAATACTTCTATCTCCTTCTTCATGCTACCAGGGAACAAGACATCTATTAGCAAAGGATCTTGAAATCCTCAGGCAGGAGATAGTCCAAGCTGAGCTGTGGAAACAGCACAGCTTATCTTCCTCCCCAGCCCAAGACAATTCTGCGTATCTTCGGTGTTTTTCTGAGACATCTTCCAAAATCAGCTCTGGTTTGAAGGAGCCAACTAGTCATGCTAAGTTTGTAGGTTTGAAGCAGGAGGAGAAGGGAGGAGAAGGAGAGAGAGCTGCAGGCAGAGCCCCTGAGCTTTGAACTGCATGAATAGTTGATAGGACCACTCAAGAGGGCTCTTTCTATGGTGTCCAGGCACAGCATCAGACAGCCCTGCCTGCTCCCTACGCCTGTGCTTTCCTATGTTCCGAGAAGACCAGATGAGCACTTATCAAGGCTTCTCAAGCCTTGAAACCTGCCTGAGGAGATCTGCCTGGATAGGGAAAAATATGGAGACAGAGTCTGGCTGGGAAGTATCGCCAACAGCAGCTCTCCTGTGGTACGCAAGATAACCCTGGATAGTCTCCCCTCTTGTTTTTTTGGGTCATTATGCTGCAATTATGCCTTTTTAGATTCTCTCCACTTCCTAGGTTCATGTTCATCCAGTGGAGACTGAAAGGGTGTCGGAAGGACAGGCAGAGATGCTCAGTGGGGATAGATCAGACCCACTGTGCCATGGAGGCTGATTTGTGAACACAGAAGGGCCATGGGCAGCGCTGAGATACGGTTCCTCTGTTCCCCACCCACAATAGATGTATTGTGCCCTGCAGCCCAACACTATATCTGGGAACAAGGCTAGGTGCTCCAGAAGGAATGGGGGCTGGAAGTGAACAGCAAGGCAGGATAGACACCCATGACAGCATCATCCCACAGTGACGGAGCAAGGTGAGCGAAACAGATCTGTGACGATAACCAGCGCTGATCACAAACTACTGATCATCTTGCAAATCTATGGTGGTGAAGCAGGTCTGAGGACTAGCTGCAATACAAGTAGGCAGAGGCCAAAAACAACAGGCACTCTCAAGGTTTCTCAAAGTTGGCGACATGCACTGTACCTAAGCTGGTCCTGAGTCCAGGCAGCAAAAGGGGGAAATCTCAAGGCTCTGACGCATTACTGCAAAGATACCTTCCTCTGCAACCTACAGCTCCCACTTGTGTGGCTCCTGTTAACAGTCAGAGACCTTGGTGCATGAAACCTAGCCTAGAGACGGGCAGCTCTGCTTCAGGTGTGCCCCTGTCATCAGCACAGAAACCATCTTCCAGCAGAGCACCTGCTGATAACCAGCAGAGAGATCCTGGAGGAGCAATCCCAGAACCTCAGTCTGTTATCACTGCAGGGAAGAAGTCAGAGAAGTTGTCCCTGAACCCTCTTTCAGGCTTCTTCATCCTACCCAGGGCGAGACGTTCCTTTGCTCTGGCTCAATCAGTGCATAAAGGTGTCTTTGTTCGCTTGCTGCTGGAGCGTGTTGTCAATCTCTGTGATATCGTACGCTTAAGAAATCCGAGTCTGTGGTCTGCAGTGAGTTGTTAACATGTGATGCCTCCAGGCATTCCCATGAACAGATGCAGACACATGGGCTCAGACCCCCATTTTTTCAGCCAACAAGGAGAGAGAGAACAGTTCACAGGCTACGGTTCAAACAGGATCTGAAATACTCTCCTGGCAAAGAGCTTTCCAGAAAAATGAGACATCTAAAGACTGCAAGCAAGGAAAATCTTAACACATGGGAGAGCTGCAGCCAGGCGTACTGTGATCCCTGCCCGGTTTCTTGTGCCCAAAGAAAGAAGTGCTGCTGTGACTTTGCCAGACAGCAAAAGTTGTCTCCTTTTCTTTGGTCTCTTGCAGAGATGGGAGGCGTAGTCTCACCCTCTCTGCCCTACTCCTGCAATGACAGAAGGAAAATTGTTTTCTCCAGGCACCTTGATATGAGTGTTACCAGCAAAGGAGTCACTTTAGGGTTTCTCACAGCTCCAAAGAGGTTTTGACATAATGTGATCTGTCTATCTGAGCCATGATGCTCTCTCTCCCCGCTCAGGACTAGGCATGTTTGACCACTTAAAGGGTAGAGGGCTGTTCTGTAGGCATCTATTGACAAATCTGCAGTGGAGTCATTTCCTGTCTTTGTTTCCTGATCGTGCCATTGCTAGGATGCTGCTCTGGACTTCCAAGCAAACTTGAGACCCTCCAGAGGGGAGCTGAGTTTGGAGGATGCCTGGGAGCAGGGACAGAAGCAGAACTAGCCCAGAACATCCATTCTTCCATTAATACAAAAGGTTTAAGGCTGGGTCAGGTTGGGGCTGTGGAGTTTCAGGCTTTTATAACCATCAGCTCAAGTGTCCTCTCCTCTACAACCGGGGAAGCTGGTTTGTCTTGGGTGGAGCCTTCCTAGGCACTCACAGCTTGGAGGTGTCCCAGAGCCCAGCCTCAGGCATTTCTGCTAACGTGAGACACATTCTCCCACATCTGCCCCTGCCACTCTGCCTCTGCCTCCCAGAGGAGGAAACTGCCCCAGAGCATGTCCAGAGCAGGAGGGAAAGCCAAAACACAGACATTAAAATGTTCTGGTTCAGCCCCTTTGAACTGTCAGTCAGCAAAATATCTGGAAAGACTTGACCAAAACAAGCCCTAGAAACTCCTGTCATCAGCTCCTTTCCTAGTCTCCCTTCCCCGGGTCTGTTCATTGACCAGTGCTCACACTTATGTCTCTACAATCTCTTTTTTTTCTTTTTTTTTTCCACCAAACTATGTCTTGAATCCCCAGATTCAGGGAGAAAGCCCAGCCTTGGCCCTCAATTCCAGGTGCCTGATGGCACCCCAATCAGGCTGGAGGGAGCAGAACTCTGGTCAGCAAACAGCAGCAGAACTGTAATGCCCGGAAAGAGAAAGCATCCTAGAATATTCAGCATTAAGATAATTCAGCTTGTAGGCATGATGTTAGCACTTAGCTTTCCTCTCTGTAAAGCCAGTGTGTGGAAAGGGACAGGGACCTAAGTCATTCATCCTCCCTAAAACCAGGAGATGCTGGATGAGGTGACAGACCACCTTTTAGAAAGCCACCATAGGAGTAGGAGGCAGATCAGAGGAAATGGAGTCCTCACAGGCCTGTGTGCCTTGGAGCTGTGAACAGTAAGCCTCGGGTTCACATCTGTCAGATGTCTTTTTCTCTCATCAAGAGGCTGCATATGAGGAATGGGAGGCTGCTGTGGGCTATGGGTGATATGTGAAGAATAATATTTTCCATAAGGCCAAAGATTAACTATGCAACACTGTCACGGTCTTGAGAAAAGGATATTTATTCCTGGAAATATCAAACCAAATTGGAAAATAGATCTGTTAGCACATCTATATGATATCTGGTGCATGGCAAGATGTTTGAGTCAACCTTTTCCCCTGCAGGTAGTGATGATTGCCAAGATGAGGGCCTGAACAGACAGTGTGAACTACATTGGACCAAAATAAAAGGAAGGGGCACAACTTCTTTTTAACAGCAGCTTTGTTATTAAAGGCGCTATGTGCTTGTGCCACTGACCCAAACATGTACCAAGGTCAATCTGGGGACTTGCTGACAGCTGTCAGACCTGTGCCATCAGCTGAAGTGTTAGGGTTGTATATTGATCCTCTGAGCTGTGCATGTTTGTGAGGACATCGAGCACTTGAGGCTGTGCCTCTTCCCTTCCTTCTCACAAGCAGCTGGCTTTACTTCTACTGTAGGTTCCAGGTTCAGCAATACCCTGGGACAGAAGATGAGTTTTTTGCTGTTCTTCATTCTTGGACACCAACACCTCACCAAGGTGATGTATTCAAGCTCAGCTAAGTTTGACTGCTTACTCTCCTTTCAGCTGCAAAGACCCCCAAGGCCTTGCCCCCTTTCACACCGTATTTGATTACTTACTAATGTAGAAATACACGAGTGTTCTCAGGGATCCTCCAGACAGTACTGGAAACGGTGAGATACTACTGTCTCCTTTTGAGGGACCAAGAAGGACTTATACCATTCAGAAATGGCTCATTGCAGTCATACCCCTTCCTTGCTCAGGCACAGCCGCCCAGGACGCAGGGAAAAGCTCACAGAGTGGCAGCACTCCAGGAGTTAACGCTGTCCTTCCCCATATCCACAGCTCCTTTTCCTTTGTTGCCTGTTCTCAGGCTCTCAATCTCCATCCTCCAAAGCCATTAGTGTGAACGGCTTCATGCTTCCCTCTAGTGGTCCCAGATCCCCCTCTGGAACTGCTGCTCCCTCCAGCAGGTCTCAGTCTCTTCACATGCTGTGCTCTCCCCTTCCAGCCTGTTCCAGCGTGATGAGGTCAAAGCTGCTGCATGAGCAGAGATGCTCTGAAATAGACTGGCCTTGAGAGTGGGTCATAGTAAGGATCTATGGGAATGGGTAGCCCAGCTTGGTCTTATTCCTCTGCCATGAGCACAGGAGTTGAGAAATAATTACTGTGATTTGAAAGAGCGTGTTCCATCACCCTGAAGGGATTTCATGCTCTTGGGATGTTTGGAGGTCCTTGGCCACGAGCAAGGTGCCACAGGCTTTGCTTCAGAACAAAGCTTTAAAATTTGGTCACATTTCTGGGGAAACTTCTCCTCTTTCTTTCCATAAAAGCTTTTGCAGTCTGCCCTAAAATGCCGACTCAGCTTCATTTCTTTATGGGGCCCCTAAATGCTGTGTTCTGTTTGGGAATTAATAGAGAAAGGGGGATGTCATCCTGTCAGAAAAACTGTCCAATTGAACCCATTTTCCCAAGCCAGAAGTGACTGAGAAAGTACAGCTTTTATAGGGCTTTTTACAGAGTTACCCATATAGCCTGTGTGATGGTGAGCTCATGATTTTGCTGACACAGCGTATTTCTGACTTAAAGAAACCCGTCAGTGATCTAGGAAGCTTGTTAGGATGTCAGCTTCATGTCCGGGATACGCTGAAGGTGCCTGGAATTGACACAACTCGGCAGGATGTGTCCGACCTCAGGTGCTAAAATAAGAATGGGACAGAATAGTCTTCCAAAATACACATTTGGGTTTGCTGGAGCCAGAAAATGAAAGGAAATCACATCCCTCTGAGAATGACAGACTTTGTTGTCCTACATCAGCACTTTAAATACACTATGCACCTCCTTGCAGGAAGTTCCTACCATTTCTGGAGGTACACAGCAGGGAGGATAGCCTCGCTGCTCTTGAGCAAAACCAGGAGAAAATGGGTCAAAAGAGAAACCTGTCTCAGTGTCACTGTTTGCACTTAGGAAGACTGAGTCGAGCACTAAAGAAGCACTAGGTTGAGACTGTTAGTTGCTGCACTTGCACCACTTGGAGCCACTTGTTTTTTGCAGAATTCACTTTGCACAGGAGCAGAAATAAAGTCAAAGAAAAGGGACCACAGCCTTCAAACTTCTGTGCACATTCTCAGACAGCTACAGGGCTTTCCATTTACGCACCCGCATACCTCAGAGGAGCTGAGCCCTGGTAGATATCATTCATTCCTTCCATCACCATCATGATAAAAGGCGAGTGAGAAAATGTGTATTTAGGCCTGGCAAGTTTTTAGCAAGGCCAATCACGCCTGATAATTAACATTGAGAGCACTGAGCTCATCCACTTCTTTTCATCTCAGCATTGTCCTTGTCTTGCTACATTACTTTTTGGCAGTGGCCCAGACAGCACATGCGAGATATTGAACTGACCTTATACCAAGGCAGTAAAGCACACACAAAGCAGCAACACCCATTCCAACACAGCAGACCCAGAGAAGTCAGAGAAAAGATTCCTGTGAACTTTTTTGATCTCCACATCTAGTCCAAAGTCCTGAAGAAAGCAGTTTGCCAGAGGGAAAGCAGGGCACAGCCCTGGGCAGGGCTGCAGTCATGACTGTGGTTGTTTTTTGGATGAAAAAAAATGCTTGGATATTTATTGATGCTTTTGACATCAGATGTCCCCTTAAGAACCTGCAAAATGTCTAAGCACATCACTGTACCCCCCACCTTGGCCTCCTGATATTTCTCCCTACAGAGAGAATATATTTTAGCCATGTCACTGTATGTGCAGCCACTGTTTACAGGCACAGTTAAGTAATATGCACTGGGTACTATTTATTTCCTCAGGATGGAAGGCAACTGTGTTCAATAACCTGATGGGGTTTTCTTTTAAAAGAAATGAACAAAATAGAAAGAGCTAACAAATAAAGCCCTAAAGAAAACAGCAGTAATGTTTGCATGGGACAATATCGTGCATGCATGGCTCAGCTGTACCTGTAATGACAGCTGCCAAAATAGACTCCAGCATCACCAGGACAGGAAATGTTGCCACAGCAAGACTGCCATGCCACGCAGTGGAAAGAATTAGGAGATACAGATGGTCTGTGTGACCCTGCACAAGCCCCAAGGCATCAGCTCTGTCGTCTCCTTGTGGCTACACAATGACTAGTACCATAGGGAAGACTTTTACTAAGGACCTGCTCTCTCCTCTGCTGGTAGATCCTTTCTGTTGCAGGAGGATTCCCCTTGATCTTGCTCCAGCCTAGCAGGTGTTAATGGTACCGTGTGCCTCGGCCAAGCCTTGCTGCAGATGGATAATATCCTTTAATGTCTATCGTATCCATTGCTGCCATGTAAGCTACTCCTTGAAGTGCACGACTGTTTCTGACCCTCTGGACCTAATGTCATTCTTTCTGGTGCCCTTCATGCCCCACTATACACCCACACTGATCTTTTCTGTCCTACCTTCAGACTTACTACCACTTGTCATTCAAACTGCTTTTCTGTCTTTCACTGGAATTGAATGGGTGCTAACATGGTCATCTCTGTCTTCTCATTCCAGCTTCCTTTGTCCTGACTTCATTCTTTTTATCATGGAGAAAGTGAAGTTAACCTTCTCTTGCCTCATAGCTGCTAAAAAATGAGGAAATCTCGTCTTTACCTCTTTAGATTGCATCTTTACAAGTGTTTGCCCATATGATTCCAGAAGATCAACCCTGCCATGCCTGTTGCAGAATATGAATCTGGACAATAGAAGAGCTTTTTTCTTGGACCTTGACCAATGTCTTTGATGTTACCTGGCACTGAAACATTCAGGCCTACAAGACCTGATCCTTCTTTTAGTGGTATCCACCTCTAGGCATGTCAAGTCAGCTGCTGGTCTACCTTGGAAGGAAAAGTGCATCCTCTCTATTCGTGCACCACTTGCACCATAGTGCAGGCTATGCTGGCAGAGTGATGCCAGTATAAAACAAGGCTGACAGAAAAAAGAGGAACCAGAATTATTTACTTGTTTTTCAGAATGTGTGCTCCTTAAGGAACTACTTTAAAGGGGACAAAGCAAAGAACAGGGAGCATCTGGGCCAAGGTCAGTAGCAGCTAACTGAGACAGATTCCAGGTCAGCCTGGAATGTGCCCTGGTGAAGATCTGGCGCCTCAACACTTTGCAAGATTGGTGCTTTGTTGTCCAGACCTTCCTCTGGTCCAGAGGGGTGTGGAAAGTCCAACTTCTGCAAGTCAGTGCAATCAACTTCTATGAGATTTGCAACCCACTGACTCTTCATAGAGACTAGTGGTAGTTAGGAGTCCTCTTTGGGATATGTACAGCACTGGAAAACACCTATAAAGTTGAGTGTTCAAATGCCCACCATTTGCTAACAGTGCATGGCCTGATAGCAGCGTGGGAAGTGACACATGCAGCCTAGGTCCTCCTCTGGCACATGCCCTTTACACCTGTACAGCTCCAGAGATGTTAGAGTGCACTGACACATCCTGCTTTGTTAAGAGGGATCAATTCTATCTGTGCTCTTAAAAGCCTTGGCATCTCTATGACACTAATCAAACCTTTTCAAAGTGTCTGGCTCAGCATGTAGGAGGTCTCGTATCAGATCTGGAAGCATCTGATCTGTGTGTCTAATGAGCTGGTGATTACTGGTCCAGATGGTAGAGGTCAGAGTTGGGTCAGAACCCTACCAGAGCCACATTTATGAGCAGCACTTAATGAAGTCACTTGACAGGGGCCAAGAAAATTTGCATCTGCTGGAATTGCTCCCTGCAGGTTTCATTGAAAATAGCTAAAGCATTTGGGAACATGGGTACAGTCCACTTCCTGCCTGGGGACAGGATAGGCCCCTCTGCTGCTCTCCTCCAACCACATCTTGTTTCACTTCCAGCCTGGAGCATGTCCATGGCTTCATGCTCCTCAAACCCTATGGGACTGCAGTGACAGAGTAGTGCTTCACGCAAATACCTTGGTGTGTCCTTTGGACCCTCGGTTTTGTGTCAAGACCATCAACTTAAAATATCTGTTGAAGCAACTGTTAGAGACTGACAGCAGCAGCATGGACCTCCAGTTGTGCCCATTGAAAACACTTAATGCAAAAGATTTGGAGGAAGTCCCATTCTCAGGCTCTGATGATGGTATCCAGACTATGAGGAACTTAGGGCCTGACCATCCATCTCACCATGGCACTATGGTGCTACTTACAGTTTATGAGGACACTTGTGGTTCCTGATGCCATTTCTGAAAAGTAATCCATGGTGTGAAGAACCCCATAGCTCCCTCTCCCTCTGGTGTCAGTTCTGCATTGCACTTGGGTACCATTAGGAAAAGGACATTCAGGAAGACTCGTACCCTCAGCCTCCATTTCTTCTGGTAAAGCTCGTGGCAGTGTTCTTTTGGCCAGGAAGAGGAAGAGAGTTAATTCAGCTAGAAAATGCTCTGCTCTCCGAAGAGTCCCCCTTGGGTTTAGTGCCCTTGCTGGTCTCCTTGCCTCCCTAAAAGCCCTGGAGCTTTTATTTTCCACTTCAGATAGAGACTAATATATTCCCCCCTGCCAAAATGAGTTTTCCTTTGAGATGAGATTTTCCCCTGTAGCAGTGAGCCAGGCCTAAGGGATTCAGTTGTTAAATGAACTGGGTCCTTCCTTAAGTATTTTGATGATTGTGAATAGATGATTGATCCCAGGAATTACTGTCATCGACCAATATAAAGACATTTTGGGAGGTTCAGAACTGCCTTTGTATCTAAAAAAAAGAAAGAATCAAGATGCTACTGACAGTTATAAATACAAAAGCAAATACAAGCTGTGTGAGCAAGAACTGTTATGCAACTGCTTTGCTCTATAAGAAACCCCATCCTGTACTGGCAGATGGCCCAAAAACAACCCGTGTGACTGCAAGACTGACTCGAGGATCAAGTCCATCTGATGCAAAGTTGTACCCAGACTCAAGACAGGATCCAGAGGGATGCATGCACCACCTCGTAGCTTCACAGTCTCTAGCACATTACTTTCATAGCCCACTGTTTCATAGGTTTTAAGGTGAGAAGGTATCATTGAGGATCTGGGGTAAACCAGACTTGGAACCTCCTCAAGGACTCCTCACGATGAACCCAGTCATTTGCTTTTGTATTAGGAAAGTCTTCAGGAAAACAACCCTGCTTTTGTCATTTTTTTTCTTTTATGAATCAATTCACTGCAACTTTACCATCAAAAATAGCTGTGGCTCATGTGTAAGATGTGCATGCTATTGTCCTATTATAAAGCCATTGTCATGTTGTTATTGTTATATTGTCATTTCATAAAATGTCTGAAAACATGAAGGTTTTATGGGGAATGCCTAATCTTGGATACTTTGGATTATTAACTGAAAAGAACTCACAGCACTGTTTTATGTTATTTTTATTTATTCAGCCACCCTGTCCTTTATTCTCTAAGCTCATAATAGTAGATATCATTTCACAGAATTATCGCAACTGAGAATACCAGAGGTTTCCCAGACGCTGCTTTTGTCCCACTTGTGTCTACTGCTTTGTGTTTGTTCAAACCCGCCTGGACACGATCCTGTGCAATGTGTTTTAGGTGACCCTGTTTGTTCAGGGGTTGACCTAGATGATCTCCAAAGGTCCTTTCCAACCTCAGCCCTTCTGTGATTTGAGCCACGACAAGAAGTTCTGTTTTCCTGGCCCTTTATACTTCAACAGAGTATCATAGACTCACTCTGTTCCACTAACCCCTCTTGCTGGTCTCACCGATATGAAATCTGGAGAAATACTGGAAAAATACTGATTTTGCCTGTTGCAATTGAACAAATGCAAAATGAGGCAGGAATTGACAAGAAATACCTTAGGTAATAATAATAATAATAATAATAATAATAATAATAATAATAATAATAATAATAATAATAAAGTTCTGCAGCAAGACCTGATTGGGGTGACCAGCTGGCTGTGAAGAGGATGACCAACATAATCAGATGTACAGAAATGGCCTGCAGGCACATCCAGTGAAGCTGAGGGCCTCTCCTTCAAGGATAATGTGAAGCTACTGAAGAGCATCCAGTGGGCAGCAGTGAGTGGGATCAGAAACGTGGAAACATCCTCCAAAGAGAGACTGGAAGACTTAGCATGTTTAGCTTGAAGAAAATAAGGTAGTATACCAGCCTGCAGGTTGCAAAGGATTGCTGTTCTCTATGTCTGAGGTGGCAACAGAAAGGAACTGCAGCAAGAGACAAAGTATCTGGAAAGCTTTTCTAGAAGGATGGATAACGAAACATTGGAATATATGGGATTTTTCATCACTGGGAATTGTAGAACAAGGTATAAAAACATTGCCAAAAATGTATGTCAGGGATGACATAACTGGTTCCCTCCTGTACTGGCAACTAGATTTTTTATGCCTGTCTGGTCTCAAACAAACCTATGCGTTTTCCATGGAGAATCACCCAGACAGGACCCAGCTGAGATAGCAGCAGAGTCAGAGCACGATCCTCTTCCAGGACCATCAGGCCTAATAAAACAAGTGCCTGTAGCGTGTAGTTTGTTGTGCAACGGCAAAGTTGAAGGGAATTGTCTGCAGCCCGTGCCAGACTGCAGTCTGTAGGTTAAGGGAGAAAAAAAAAAAGAGAGAGAGAGAAGAGAGAGAGGGTAAAAAAAAAAAAAAAAGGCAAGATTCCTCCCTCTTGCTCCAGCATTTCAGTGCATCGACTGCAAAAGGCAAATCTTGAGAGAATCTCAGAAATACTTAGCCTGAAAAGCACTGCCTTTGCCAGACTGGGTTTGTGGGAATCCCAGGATGCCCTCTAGTGGCCTCGCTCCCGAAATGTCCCTCTAGCTCTGGATACAGAGCCGCAGCGAGCAGGTCGGGCAAGGAAGGAATTCCCGAGCTGCTGTGGGCCTGCAGCTGGGGCTGGAGGTGATGGGAGCTGCATCTGCTTAAAATCAAGCCCAGCACATTCCCTCCTTCCTTCCCCAGGGAACTTAATACCACTAGTGTTTACGCAGTTCCTTGGTGCCCAGCCGAGCTCGTTCACGCTCTTCGTGCTCCTCTCAGACCCCGAGGTGGCCAGGCCGTGGTGGCTCTGAGCAGCTTCAATCAGCCGCAGCCAAGGACAGGTTGCAGAGGGCTGGGAGCAAGGCGGGAGACACCTGCGTTTACAGGGATACAGGAATGATTTCACAGCCCAGGCAACCTTTCTGCTCCCGCCTGGCATTTACTGAAGTTTGACTCCAGTTGGGCATCTTTCCACTGCAGGAGACTGATGTTGTCTTGGAGCCGCGAACCCCCCTGTATCCTCCCTCTGTCCTGGCTCACCAGTGATGTAACTCTGTAATTCAAAAGCAGCTGCACTCAGACTAAAGGACAATTATCTAATAGCAAGATTACAATTAATTCTGCTAAAGGGAAACAATTACCCTTTCAGATCTAAATGGAGTATAAAAAGGCAAAGCATTTACAGATGGAGGCAGAGGGTGCGCGCTTCCTTAGGGCTACTTTTTGCTGCATGGCCTGGCAGCATTCATCGACTGAATGCACTGGGCAGAACACCCACGTCCTGCAGAAATCACCTCGATACCACAGATCCACAGCACATTTGAGGTTGGAAGGGGCCTCTGGAGATGAGCCCATGCCTCCTGCTGCAGGAGGGTCAACTGATTTGCACTGAGATTACCCAGACTGTTGTCTTACAGCCCACTCCACCTCCCTGAGCACTGCTCCCCACACAAGGGCTTCCTCCTGTTCAGCTTCATTGCCCTGGTCAGGCTTTATAACAGTCCTAACCTTGCACGGATCAGTGATTCCTCCTATGCCGTTTACTGCAGAGAAATGGACCAGCATCACTGGCAAACACACAACAGACCCCTGGGAAGAAAGGGTTAAATGATACAATTCCCCTTTTCACTGCAAATAGATTTTGCTCTGCTCTGCCTGTAATACTGTTTATCAGCAATTGCAGGCTTTAAAATCCGTACTTTACAAGTGCAGCATAACCTGCCAGTTATAATTGGTTGAATTATACCTCATCCCTGATGCAACCCTTGATGACTCTCCGCCTCAGCCAGAAAACTGATAGGAGACAAGTTTATAGCTCTCTTGGAAAACACAATTATAAATTGCATCCCAGCTACAAGCCCTGGAAAAGGTTAACTGTTTCACTGCAGTTCTCGGGGCAAGCAGGTTTTTCTCAGCTGTTTATTTGCCCATGTAGGAGGAGAAAGGGGAAGGAGAAACCATTTGACAGAGAAGTCTAGACAGATCCATGCAGCTACATCCAGACCCTTCTAGCCTTTCAGCTAGGGGCGTTTCAGCACTGCCTCTATTCAAATATGAGTTACTTCTCTTTCAGAATGGACAAGAAAGAAATGCATCTTGACTTCACTTGAGTCATTTGCAATGGTAGAAGGAGCAGCTGTCTACCTCAGCTACCTCCTCTGCCCTGGGAAGCATAGCTCCTCTGTAGAAGGCTGCTATAAAACCCTACCAATGCACCAGGTCTCCCAGTAAATAACTGGGATTTTTTTTTAAGCATGTTAGGAACAAATGTGATCAAACTGCAGGGTGTGATGGTCCCACCTCAGCAATAAATCTTTCCTTTGACACAGTTTAGAGTTTGATCTGTAAATGGCCCATAATTAAGCCTGAGATGAAGCTGCCTTTCCACCAAGGGGAATATTAGATTCTTTTCCTGCTAATCTCAAAATTGGTCTCACTGAGATTCTGTTGGCACTTGAAAAAACTTACAAGTTCAGGCAGCTTGAGAGCAAAGCTCTGGAAAGCCTTCTGCTGGTCCTGCCTCTGACAGTCTCTGGGCTATCTCAGCAGTGCGTTAGATAACACTTTCCAAAGGTACGAGGAAACGATCCAGAGTCCAGCACGATCCCTGCTCTCACAGCCGCTCCGCACGGTGCTGCTTGGGAGGCACGGGCATGACTGCACGCACACCGAGTGCGACTTGCTGGAGGCTTTCCTGGTGCAGGAGTGGCTGGATGTATGCTCACCACCCAAAGCAGCATACTGACACTCCTGGTGCTGTCCTCCAGAGGAGAATGTGGCCAAATATGACCATCCCCAGAAGAAAAGGGGATGAAGAACAGACTCTCCAGCAGGTTGCTATCCACACTGCACAGCGGGGAGGGCCTGGGTTGTCCCACCACTGCTCATCTCCAACACAGCCTCCTCCAGCCACAGCCAGGATCTCCCTTTCATTCTAACCTGTGGTGAGGACTTGCACCCTGGGCAGAGGACACATGATCCAGGCTCTTGCTCTGCGTATTGACCACTGAAGTGTTTGGTACCCACCAAGACAATTTTATTAAAATAAGCCATTCCAAATGAAAAAGTCAGAGCTATTCCTGAGCCCTTTGAACGCTGAATTCCTTGGAGTATGGTCCTTCCAGATCGGGATGGGATGAGCCAGCAGGAGCAGTCTCCTGGACCATGTACTGCTTTGGCACAGTCTATCCTCCTTGCACTATGGTCTCCCTCCTCTCAGCTCCTGCTGTCTCAGGGCACAGAAGCAGCTTGTAGCTAATCAAGCCCCCATCTCCTCTTTTCAAACCTTTGATATATGGGCCCAGAAATATTTACAGTCTCTCTGTCTGTCCCTGACCTTCAGCTTTTATTTGCGTACGTAAATTTTGTTCTATTCCAGAGCTACAAGTTTCATATCAGGGCAGTTCAATCTTTATGAGGATAAAGTGTTTGCAGTGCTCTTAAGCTGCTTAACGTAAGCATGTGTGTGAAAGATTAACAGCTTTATAAGTCGGAGCAGTTAAGTGACAATATAAAGAGAAAGAAAAGAGGAAAACATCATCAATCTAAAGCAGCACTAAGAATATTTGAGATGAATTACTGAAGGGAACTGGCTGCCAAGCCCAACAGTGTCTCAGTGAGATGCACCAGCGGCCACTGCAGAAGCCCCCTTAGTGGAAGGGTAGAGACAGGGCAGCTTTAAAGAACCATCTTCTCTACCGTGTTTGAACTTGGAAGAAAAAGGAAACTCTAATTATCCCCTGGTATTTATGACCATCATTTGGTTCTATTCAAAGTAGACGTCTGAGTGGAGTAAGGAAGAGACCAGCTCTTAGCACAGCTAAATATGTGATTCCTAAACCGCTGTAAAGCCGTCAGAAATGAAAACCAGCCCAAGGCCTGTGCGTGTCCCACAAGCAGTCAGCTCTCCTCCTTACCACCAAAGCATCTTCCCGAAAGATTCATGCTTCCTTCTGATGAACTTAAGGAAGAGTTTTTCGGGTGGCCACATCAGGTCTGATGGATCCATAGACAATCCCCTAGAAAGTAAACACTTGCTAGATATTAGACAGGAGGAAGGCAGTCAGAAAAGGCAAAGAACAGGCTAGAGGTCGCAGGATCATTTCTACTTGACAGGCAGTCACTGCAGCTCTGTAGTGATCCAAAGCCCCACAGAAGATTTCAGTTGCGAAACAGAGGGGCATGCAAGGACAAAGACTTGCTATGACCTTTGGCAAGCCACATAATTTCTCTGTCCTTCATTTTACTTACATGCAGTTAAGGGATAATTCTGCCTGTCTTCCAAGACAGGTGGCTGGTTTATTAATGAACAGTTGCAAAATGTTCTGAGATCCTCTGATGAGGCATCTCTGGAAGAGCAGAATATGATGATGCCAATGGAAATTGGTTGTTTGGCTCCAGATTATAATTGCACACAGAAAGAGGCACACATCAGAGCTTAGTCCATGAAACAGGAAATGTGAGTCAGGGGGAGAAAGGGAGAATGATACTGGATGTCAGTGAACAAATGTTAGAGTTGTTCTTTGCCAAAATCAGACAGAAAGGTGTTTTTCAGGAAGAGAGGCTTCACTACGGTTGCACTAGGAGACCTTCTCAAGATCCAGCAGGCCCTTCCTCACTTTTTTTGGGCTGTGATTTACAAGATGGAGCAATGTACCTGTTAAATGGTTGATATTCATCCCTTGCTGCTCTGTGGCTTTCTTTCTTTCTTTCTTTCTTTCTTTCTTTCTTTCTTTCTTTCTTTCTTTCTTTCTTTCTTTCTTTCTTTCTT
>JAUBNY010000593.1:797029-813800 GCA_032275445.1 Crypturellus soui
CTTTCTTTCTTTCTTTCTTTCTTTCTTTCTTTCTTTCTTTCTTTCTTTCTTTCTTTCTTTTTCTTTCTTTCTTTCTTGTTTTTCCTTGATAAAATATTCTTCCTAATAGGAGGCCTAGTCTCCTTGGACCTTGCCCTGAGTGACCCAAGGCTTCAGGAACCAATCTCTCTTCTCAAAATGTTTTGTGTATGAGATGTTTCTGTGAACATTCGTCCAAATTATCTAGAGGCTGGTGACAGACATCTGTTGCCTGGAAAGTTGGGCTTGAATAATAACATCCTCTAAAGCAGTATTATTAGAGTTGAGGAATGTTTACGGACGGAATATGTCTCTCTGGAAAATGCCTATTCATCAAAACAGAAATTTTCCCTGGGGAAATGCAACTTTTGATAAACTTTAGCCCTGGATAAAACCATTAAACCAGAGTGTTTTAGTGAGGTCAGAAGCCTTCAGAGTTACCAGAATTTCCTTTTTTGATTAAACACAGAATTGCTGTAAAACTCAAATCAAGATTTTATCCAAATGGAGTATTTAATTTATCCTAAAGTTAATTTTTAAATTTGTTTCAAAGCATTCATTTTTCAGGAATTTTTTCTCTGTTTTTGCTTTCAATCCAAATCAAATTTCAATTCAACCCAAAAGATATCCATGCCAGTGGAATAGGAAGTCTGACTTCAAAGCAAAACTTATTCATATTACTGAAAAAAATGCCCCACATTTATAATCACCGTTAAAGGGGTCGATGATAGCAATGAAGGAGAGGTGACCAGGACAGTGCAGTGGACTTGGAAGTTAAAAAGCTCCACAAATGTATTCTAGCATTTGGTATTCTGTTACCCAAATGAAATCCAGGCTGTTTTTAAGGGAGATTAAAAATCCCATTCTTTGCACCAAGGGAAATCTGCGCTATGCAAACAAGAAAGATAACTAGGAAAGATAACTTTGCAGGCTGTTGCTTTTTTCATCTCGGCAGGAATACAAATAAGCCTGAGCAGTTGCCTTAGAGATGGGGGAAGCTTGTGGATGGAACTGGAAATCAATGTGCCAGAGAGAGAGCATTGGCCCAAGTCAGTATCCTGTCACATGGGTAGAAATCTATCTTTCTACCTTAGGTATTTATTTCTAAGGCAACTATCACCATGGTGCCAAGGCACAGACCTATCTCAGTTCAAACTAGTTACTCTAAATTTGTGGCCACGTGACTGAGAGAAAAATTTGGTGAAATGCATTGCAGAAAATACATAATTATCTAGAGTCAAGACTAGAACTGACAGGCTATTTTCAGTTAAAAAGTTGCTTCTTCTCTCACCCCAGAAATGGCTGGGTTTTTTTCTTTTTTTTTCTTTTGTGAAAATGAAGATTTCTTTGGCAAAATATATTGGTTTTAGTGACAAATGTAGCAACAAGGATCAGACAGCAATATGCCTCCAAAGCCTTGTGTTGAGTCAGTCCACTTAGACCATGCCCCTTTTCTCCATGACTTATACAAGATTTGCATTTAGGAGTTTCGGGTAATTGTTCCAGGCAGGAGCCTGTCAGTTCCTTCAGAGAACTTGCTTCCTGTTTCCTTTGAGACATTTTTGAAAAATATTGCCTTCCTGCTTTATATAAGAAGAAGAGATTTCAAAACTTTTCGTACATGAACGAATCCTATTTTTCAGACAGCTATCATTCTAAAGCATGCCAGAAACAACCCTGGGAACAACCCAGTTCTCTAAGTTACACTGATTTATCATCATTGACCAACTTCTGAAAAAGGCAACCTTAATCCTAAAGCTTCCATTATTTTAGAACTTGATTTTGCAATATTAATGTTCATTTTCCTCCCAAATATCCCTCACTTTCATCCTGACATATTCTGTGTCCCTCTTTCACTGCACATAAAAGGCAAAGAAAGCAACAGTATCTTTATGTCAAAGCAAAGATCAGGAGATGACACTCTTGACCTTAACACAGTTCAATATATATTTAATGCTAAAGTCAGAGTGAAGATTTCTGCACTGTAGTGCCTTGTTATATATCCAACACACATGACTCAAGCTATCGTGGCTGACATGGGAGAGACAAATCCCAGGTAAGAGAAAATGCAGATTTTTAACACCTCAAGAATAATTAACAACTGAAATAACTTCCCAAGCAATGAATTAGACATGAATTACCCGAAGAATCATGAAATTCAGGTAATTCATGTGGTTTTTTTTGGGGGGGGGCTTTTTTTTTCACTTTTAGGTAATTTGTAGTCAGATTTGAAAAGGACATTTATTTCTAACTACACGTTAGTATTTAGAAGTGTGCCAGCCAGTCCTGGATTTCAGCATGTACATGAAGAAGTGTTGAGATACCCACTGCTCTGAACAGGCAACTTTAGGGGAACTTGATCAAACACCCAGAGACCCCTGATATTTCCAGGCTCTGGAGAGTCCACAGGCTTCCACAGAGCTGAAACACTTCCAGATCATGTCCAGATGGAGTGTTCTCCCAGGAAAAACATCTAATCCTGGGCTCACAAAAATCATGTCTTGATCTCCTGCTATCTAAAAATCAACACACAACTTCTGTGTATCAAATCAAGATATTAGTTTTTGTTTCTTGGGTTCTTCCATGACAGAATAGCAGTGACTGATATTACAACTCAAACCTCTCTGAACCTCTACATCATCTGTGCTCCTTTTTTCCTATCCCTTGCCTTTACACTTGGAGGATGGAAGAGGATGGAGCGTTTCTAGAGGTTGCTGTAGTCACTCCAGGAATTCAATCACAGTGTAGTGCTCAGTGCACTGCACTGGGATTGAATTTCAACCACTAATTTTCATTTTGAGCCCATTTCTAGAGAGTGTAAGCTATTACAGTTAATATTTTAATAAGCATAAAACTAAGAATAACTTTTCAATAGTACCACAAACACAGTCATGTAAGGAAATCCATTCAGACACAAATATTCACTGCAGGCCACAATATCTGCTGTTCTGCATTGTAAGCATCTCTGAATCCTGCAGGTGACAAATTTCCATTGAGTTATTTACATCGTGCTTTCTTCTCAAGAGGTTAGTTAAGAGACTGGTAATTGAGTTTACCCAAGGTGCTGGTCATTCCTTTCACAACGGATCCAGCAAAGTAGTGCAGAAACTGCACAAATTTTGAGATATCCGTAAGAAAATGCAGACAGTTTTGTCATGAGAAGATACTTGTGTTCCTTGGAGTGGCATGTGGGCTCTGAGGCACACTTTTACCTGCTCCAAGATCACCCATTGCTCAGAGCATTGCAGAATAAGCTATGGCACTTTGTATTAGATTTGTAAAAGAGCTGCTGGCTGGCACCTGCCTCTGACCATGCAGTCCCCTGGGTCCCTCCTGCCCCTCCGGGTGGTTCCGACTGTCCCCATGGAAGCTGCGGTCACAGTGGGATGCTCCCAGCCCTGCACCCCAGCACGCGCCATCTCCTCCTCCAGCCCTTCCTCCTCCCCAGAAGATTAAAAGGGCGGTGGAGTGAACAACACTAATATTACTAAGAGCAAAGTGCGGGGGGATTTCCCCACACTTTCCCCTGAAGTATTTCCTGCCTTTTTGATGTCAAAAAGGTGCCGGCAGTGATATTCACCCCTGCGGGACTTTTTGCCCTGCATCATGTCCTTGGCCAGCCAGGTGCTTGGTGGAATGGATGCTTCTACAGCTGCAGAAAGACACAGTATTGCCCAAGTGCCCTCCTCATCATGCACACATTCCCCCTGTCCATGCATACACACTGACCTGTGCAAAGAGGTGTAGCATAGTTATCTGGTTGCACACAGGACTTTATTAGATAACAGAGGGCAGTAATTTTCTGCCCACTCTGACCCATCCTGATTCCGCTCTTTTGCCAGGATTAGGGTTTTATCCAAGCTGCTCTGGGAGCTGTGCTTTTGCTTTGGAGGATCTTTTTTACAAGGGATTGGTAACAAGGATGGCAAGAGCTCCTGGGTGGTCTAACTATTGGACCGTACTGCCCTTTTGGCAGCGACTATTTAGATTGGGATTCATGAGGTTGGCTGTTCCCAGATCTGTGGAAATAGCCTGACATTTCTCCATATCTCAGTTCCTGATGTTTAAGACTTTTTTATGATTTCTGTATTCTGCCTCAAGCACAGACACTCCTGGGAGTCACAGACCTCCGCTGCCTGGGGCACACAGCTGTGTCCATGACACCTCAAGAAGCTCATTTCTTTCTGGCCCTAGCATTCCCAACATGGCAATTGCAATATGTTTGCCACCAGTGTACCCTCATGCTTTAGATCTGAGTGCAAGTTATCCCACATGGGTTTTGTCTGGGTCTATTTACTGCTGGGAGCTCATCTCTCCTGGAGGTGCAAGGGGTTTTGCTGAGGGTTTGCTCACCCAGGAATGTCTGGAAAACAGCTGGGAGTTCAGTTCATACCCTGGAATAGCAGAGGGAGGTTTTGCATGTCTGCCCTCCTTGTGCCGCTCAACCCATGGCATTGCCCATGTGTCTGGCACCAGAATTTGTCCTTGGTGCAACCTGCCTTCAGAGGGTGATGCTCAAGAGGAGCAGCTCCCTGCTGGCAGCAGCTGTTCCTCATGCCTCTATATGTCTTTCTCTTCCAGAGGGGCTTTGTTTCATTTTGAAAGATCTAAGACTTTCCTTAGGGTTTGCATTTGTTTATGAGTTGCTCTGAGAGAGGCAGAAATATGGAAAGGAGCAGAGAAGAAGGAATAGGAATACTAAGTTGTCCTCTACAAGACTCAGACCCTTCTGTGGGAGATGCTTGGGGGACTAAACACTGCGTCAGTGGTTGCATGGAGGCAGTTTGATGAGGAGGATGGTAATACTGAGAGGGGAGAGAGGGAAGAAATGTTGCAGGGACAAGAGAGCAGTCTTATGCGGAGAGCAGAGACCTCCTTTTTCTGCTCCGGAATGTTTCATTATTCTCCTTTTCTGCCTCTGTCCCAGTCTCCCTCCAGCTCCACTGAGCTCAGCAAGGCACCCCCAATTCCTCATCACTGTGGGGGTCCCCCTGGCTCCCGCAGAGCCCTGGGCTGCACTGCACCCTGGAAGCTGCCCTGCAGCTGCCAAAGGGTTTGCTCGCTCCTGGCTGGAGCCGGGCATGACACGGAGCCCCGCAGAGCTCCAGGGAGCAGAGCATCCCCACGGGCAGGTCTGCCTCCATCCTGGTGCCCTGCAGAGCTCCAGGGAGCAGAGCGTCCCCATGGGCAGGACTGCCTCCATCCTGGTGCCCTGCAGAGCTCCAGGGAGCAGAGCGTCCCCATGGGCAGGACTGCCTCCATCCCGTGCCCAATGCTGGTTCAAGGCTGCTCTGCGGCACGGCGCTCGCGTCGGGTGGGGTTTCTTTCAAACCTGTCATCGGGAGACTTATGAGTCAAGCGCAGGGTATTCCTGGTGCTGTGTGACTGGCTCCCCGGGAGCCCGCCTGCCCTCGAGGTCGCAAGCTGCTGCTCTTGCCCTTGGAGAGGAGCCAGCTTTACAGCATTATAATTTAATTAAATTACTCTGGCAGCTGCAAGGGAAGGAGCTTTAGTATGAGGGAGACAAAGGAAAACAAGGGTTTGGCTGTGCCCTTCTCGAAGACGAAAGCATGTAGGGGCAGCTGTGCAGTTCCCCTGTATCAAGGCAGACTCATTTTCTATCAAGGTACCTCAAGGAGTTGTCTTCTCCTCAGCTACCCTTCCCAGAGGAGCTCTCCCTACATGGACTTACCAAGATATCTGGGGAGAAAAGACACATTTCTGCTCAGGACACAAGAGCTACAAGGAGAGGATTCTTAGTCGGTCTTTACTCCCCGGTCAGCTAGAGCACTAATTGAGTCCTCCAAGTCAGCATGTTACTGCAAGGTGACAAGTCCCCCGGACGCTGGAGCTAGGGACTGATGTGAGATCATCACAGCAGGCCTTTAGCATCATTAGTAAACCCAGGATCTTCTTAATCCTGGAAAGATCAAGGAAGAAGGGAAGTCAAATAAAAATTGCAAGGCAGTTGGGGAAATAAAGATCTCTAGATGTGCTACAAAGCTATCTCATCCCTTTAGCAAAGCAAGGGAGGTGAACACTAAGAAGGAAGAAGAGAGACTGAAAGAGAATTGGTTCAAGGCTGAAGTAGATCTAGTCTGGAAATTGAAGGACAGTGTTAATGTTGGTGTAGTAAAGCATGGGAGCAGCGGGGAAGACAGTCCCATATCTCCTGGGAAGCTACTTGGTCACTTTTTATACTGTGGCATTCTGGCAAGAGGAAAGCTTGTCTGACACCCCTAGTACCTCTGATCCTTGCTGCTAGGACCATTTACATGCTCTAGCCTGAGAAATAGTTTGTGTTTGCCCTGACAGTTTCTCTTCCCCGTCATGGTATCTGTGCAGTGTTCATCTCTCAACACATCCACCCTCCAGGGCTACTTACTCTTAGCACTGAGAACTTCTTATGGCAGCATGCCTGGACTTCTCCCAGGTTATCACAGCTTCTTGTCCTGCCAAGAACACTTTCCTCCTTCACCTCCAAGGCTGCTGTGGCTCTGGGAGGAGAGTTCCTCTGATCTGACCATAAAATCTCCTTCCTTCTGAGCACTGTACCATGTCGTGTTCCTTCTCCAACCTATTTTCATTTGTACCAGTCCATTGGCCAGGTAACCCTTCCTAGAGCTCCTTTATTAGCTAGACATATTCTTTCTTCAGATTACATTCTTCTGGAAGTGAACAAGACTTTGAGATCAGAAGCACATCAGTTCATAGAAGTAGGGATGGCATCTCCTCATTCCTGATTTGGGTGGGGAATGTAGTGGAGGTGATTGACAATTGCTGAACAAAAATGAGCAGCTCTCCACTCTGCTTCCTATGAACCTGAAGCTCCAGAAGTTTTCTCTGTTTTCAGGGCTGGTGGTCAGGAGCAGACATTTAACTTGCAACATGGAGTGACCTAGAGAATTCCAGACGTGGTTTTGTATTGTCTAATGTTTACAACCAGGGTGTTTTACAGGGGCCACCAGAAATCAGCATTCCCATAAAGGGAATTCACTCACACCATCCACATTCATCAGAGGAGCTGGACCTTGTGCCCCTGTGTGATGAAAAGGACTGAAACTTTCCTTCCTCTCTGAAACTGAGGCTAAAGGAACAACAGGGAATGTTTTCATTTCTTCTAGACAACAAATGTGGCAGAAAAGAAGGCACCTGAAGGTGATAGCTTTTGGCTTTCACGGGAGACCAACTCAGGAGATTGTAGATTTAAGGAATGGGCTTCCAACTCTTGGCAGAGAAGTGGTTAGTGGGCAGAGCGCATCAGGAAGGTCTGACTCAGATGTACCTACCAGCTTGGTGACAGAAATTTCATGCTCCAGACACTCGTGTCACTCACAGAGACATACATGATAAGGACAGGCAGTAACATCATGGAGGGAAGAAAAACTATCCAAGAGCAGGGAAAGGGAAAACACAGAAAAAGGGAAAGGGCCTTGATGTAACATAAATATCATAAAAGGCCATAAAAGAAAAGCAAAGGGAAGTGTGAAGGAGCCTGAAGGCTGGCAGCAAATGTACATAAACAAAAGGAGCCAATCTGGGATGGTCTGGAATAAAAGGGAGGTTATAGATCAACTGAAATGGAGATTAGATTAAACCAAGATGACCAGGGAAATGGATTGACAGACAAGATTACAGCACTGACAGCTGCAACCCAGAACTATGAAGCCAGTATAAATGCTCTGGGGGAAAGGGAGAGGAGGAGCAGCTCAAAGAGCCTGTGCCCAAACTGACATACACTCCTGGTTAAGGTACCTGCTGGGACGGGGAGCACCTTCCAGGCAGGTGAGGCTCAGCGACCATGAGCAGGGCAGAAGGGGGCCTGTTTAAGCTGAGCCTGAGCTGGACTGTCCCCTCAGCACACTGGAGCAGGTTTCACTGTCCTCAGCTTCCCTTGCTTCAGCAGCAGAAGGCCAGATAATGAGGAGGAGCCTTCGGGCACGGGTGGCATCATCCTGGAGGTACTGAGCAATCTTCTCACTGCAAGAGGGTGGAAGCATTCTCCAGCTGCTGCAAGTGCCAAACATTTCTCATTCCTCATGTGCTCTTATTAACACCTCCACACGCAACAGAGCTGCGAGCAAGGCCTTTCTGAGCTGTGCTAATTATTAAACATACTTCTGTTAAGCTTAACTAGACATGCTTGTCAGCTGCTGGCAGGAAGAGAATAGTGGGAGAGACTTGTAAACACACTCTAATGACTAAGTGAAAACAACGCCAAGATTGCGCGGTTCGGGCGCCTGCTGCCTTCAGGTGTCGTTGTCTCGCTTGCGTTTCAGCCTGGCAGGCAGCTGGCCGGCATGGACTGCTGTGTGCGCAGATAACGCTCAGGAGCCGCTGAGGGGTGTACCAACACGAGGGGTGTTTCATCCCTATTGCTTTTGGCACATTTGCTGTTGGACACACTGAGATGATTCAGAAGGACCTTCCCTGCCCTAGGCCATGCAGTGGCTGGTGGGGAGCAGCTTCCCCATCATACAGCTCCCCAGAGCTCCTGGGACCCTCTGTCCTGCAGCGCTACTTTGAAGTATGTGGTTGCTTCTCTAGACTCTGAGTTAGCATCAAGGAGATCTAGCAAGATCAGCTACTGCTTCAAGGAAGAGGCTTTCAGGCTTGTTATACAACAGTCTTCACACCTCAGCTGCACTCCTAGCACACTGGCTGCAACATGCTCCTTTATCTATATATCCATTATACTTTATATCTATTATACTTTATATCTATTATACTTTATGGCATAGTTCAGCATTCAGTGCAATTTCTTTGCTCCCTGACTATTTTACAGTTCCAAATTCCTTATTTCTTGGTGATCTAGTATAATATGGATGGCCTTAGAATCTCTCTTAATTCTATACAGGAAAAAAAATAAAAGAAAAAAATGAATGTCCTGATAAGTCAGCTAAACTAGAAGTCTGCAGAAATCTTAAAAACTTGAATTATTAGGTCATACTGGCTTACTTTTTGTTAGCAAGTACCAGCCCAGTGAAAAAGGATGTATTCAAGAATAAAGATTACTTCAGCACTTTCTGCTGCAGACTGTTCTTGCCTCCATTCCTCCTGCCATCTGAAAGATTCAACAAACTAGTTTCTCATTTCAAGGGAAAATTGAGGATAATAAGATAGGTGAAAGTGGGATTAAGATATTCTGCTGGCATGTACTGTAACAAGAGCACAAGGGTAAGGCAAGACAGGATTGGAGTAGAAATGTTCCCAGCTAAGTTACACATTTATTGGATGTGAAGCCTCTTAGAGCACAGCAGTGGGACAAATAGCATCATGGTGAGGAAACGGTTCCAACAGCCCTGACTCAACCGAGTTGTACTTCCTGCTTATTTTGAGACATCCAATTTATAATATAAATAGCAATCTATCAACTTGCACATTGACCCAGAAAAACAGAAAAGAAAAAAAAATCCTACATGCTTCTAATATGGCTGAGCAAATGCTGCTGCTGGCACATTCACACTCCCAGTTCCTCTATTAAGATGTTTAATTTTCCTGCATTTTTTTTATAAAAAGGAGGAGAGAGAAATTGCTCTTGCTTAATAATGTTAGCATTTAAATAGCTTTAATTAGGCATGAGATAGATGTGCATGAGCTGTTGCCTATGCTGCTGTTTTTTATTTGGAGACAATTTTCTGCCAAGGTTGATGACAGGACTGCATCACAGTTACTTTGTAATAGGAAAAGATAGATAAAGATTTTGCCGTTGTTGTTTTAGTTTGGAGCTTAGAATTTATGGATTGTACCAAACGCAAGGGGGGACCCTGAAAACCATAATGCCTGCCCCATCCTTCATGTATGCACTTTTGTGCTCAGTCAGATAATGGAATTTGGAGAGACAACTGCAGATTTTCCCCGGAGAAGCCTGAAAACATGATGTCTTGTCCTTGCCCAAAGCCCTGGTCAGGGAAAATTTTAACAAGTGTCACTAAGGGGACACAGGGATTAGGAGACACTCCGAATGATGCACTCTATGAAGTGATATTCAGACTGCTTATCTCTCTCCAAAGCTGTCAACTTAGACCCCTTCCCCAGAGCAATTTTGCTGCTAAACTGACTTTAACCCCTTGATCACCACTGGTCCTAAGTCATATCTTGCTCCTTTGCTGCAAGAGAGTGTCTGAAAATTGCATCCTTTTGTGAGCAAATGGCATAGATTCAGGCAAGGAATGGAAGGAGCAGCTGATAACCAAGGCACTGGTGTCTCTGCTCGAAGCCCTGCAGAGGCAACTGTCAGTCAAAACAATACCCAAAAAAAACAAATATCAGGAGAGGGTTTTTATTTTAAGGTTACTCTGTGCAAAGCCACACAATAATATACACTCCTGTGATAAGGAATGTTAATAATACTCCATTTTCTGCCAAGAATAGAGTCCCTATCTACAAACTCCACCACTCTAATCAAGGGAAACAAAGGCAAATATATGAAAATAACAAACCCAGGAGATCAGGAAGTATTTGAATTCAGGAAAGAATAAATATTTAACTTGTGAAGCTCAGTGCATCCTGGAATGTATGGGGCACTCCAAGAACTACCATCCATTGTCCAGGGGCCATGGGGGAAAGTCCTCTCCATCAGGCCATGCTCTGCAGGGCTGCCAAGCTGCCCCACTCTCCATGGTGTTAGCTGGAGGGCAGAGCTGGGAGGCACAGGCTGGTCCTTGCAGAGGTGAGGAGGGTATTTTCCAGAAAGAAAATACCAGGTATGGTCCAGGGGGTTGCATCTTCTGCAGCATGTCATGCTGTTGCTGTATTTATTCTTGATGCATGCAAGAGAATGATCACAACATTTTTGCTGCTGTATTCTAGAGATCAGCATGATTGCCATTGCTACTGCTGTAAATACCTAACACATATTAGTGCCTAAGAAGGTTTTCTAGCTGGTAAAGCATCTATTCTTTATGGGAAAGTGAAAGATTCTGTGCACATGGTTCTGCTCTGTGACCAGGACCAACTGAGTCTGGTATTGCCCATGAATGCCTTCCCAAGCAAGGATATAAACTGAGGAGTCGCTGCTCAATGAAAATGGCACGTGCTGTCTTCACAGACCTGCCCAGCCTTTCCTGGCTGTGAGAATCCTGCTCCTGGGCTTGTCCTGGCACTTCAGAACACCAAGGAACCTGTCTTGGTTGTTCTCAAAGAAAGGAGTGAGTCCCTCTTTACTCTTGGTCCCGAGCTGTACTCTTCGTGAGACTGAAATCAAAAAGACAGAAACTGCCCTGCTGAGACCGACTCCCCAGATCTGCCTCTGTGCTTAGTGTGCTGAAAACTTGCCCTGATGTGGCAATTACTCTTTCTGGAGCTTGGTCTTGGTAAAGATGTCACCCTCACCATCCAAATTCAAGTCATGGCTCTGCAAAGGGCAGACTTAACTGTGCCTGATGCTGTTGCTGTTTTAAAGCTGTATTACTTCATCTGGAAGAGGGAGCAGCATCTCCTTCCTCTGCCATCTTAGAGATGGTCTTCAATGTACACTTGTACATGTGAGCATGACGAGCACTCCTGGTCTCCAACTGTGCAGCAACGATAGCCATTATGTGTGAAACAGGATGGCTGAGACCAGTTTACGCAGCCTTGGGGTGAGACCATGTGTCCTGTCATGAGAGGCCGGCTCATATAGGGTAGGGATTGCAAATAGCTGGCACAGATGCACAGAAATAGCCAGCAGATTGTCACTGAGCAAAAGACACAACTTCTTTGCAACAGCCCCTGCCTTTTATAGCCTGTGCTACCCACTTTTCCTGCCCCATGAAGATGAACTTCTGTGCGACAATATCTTGTAAGCATAATGCATTGCACAAACACAAGCCTGGAGCATTCTGAACACCTTTGCAATACTAAAATAAACATAAAATCAGGGTTCAAGCACTCATGAGGGTTAATAGTTTGGGACTGGTTGGGTGGAATTATCTCAGAAAGTCCGATGTCTGGACTCCAGTGGCATGGATTAGAGTCTGTGCCTGACCCTGCAGATGAACGACCACAATAAATTACACCACACAAATAGTACACAGAAAAAAACAGGCCAAATTACCCCTGTATCTCATCTGGTCCTGTCTCTAACCACTGAGCATAAACAATGTGGGAAGATCTGGGGTGGATGGCAATGTAGTATTAGATCTTTTGCTTTTTCTTCTTTTTATATAATTAGTTTTTATACATTTATTCAAGAAAAGAAAAAGAAACTGCTAGTAGCTGGTAGAGTGGAATTTGCAGGCTTTGCAAAGTTCACTCATTGTTCAAAGCAAACTCTCCTTTCCAACATAAACAGGGACTCCTAAAAACATTCTCATCCAAACAATTGCCATGACTTTTGATGTTTTCATGATCCTTGCTCTCCTCTACTGTTTGATCATCATGTTTTACAATATTTTTTCCCTTCCTCACAGGCCCTGTTCCAGGTGCCCCTGCTCTGGAATCCATGCTTCATCATCCAAACTCCTGCATTTAGTGAGATACAATGGAAAGAATTTCATGGGCATTTATTTTTACTTAAATGACTCCCCCAGTTTTGCCTGTTTACACAGCCTCTTTTTCTTTACCAGAGTATACAACTCTCTATGAGGTCAGGCTGAAAGAGCTCAGAGCCAGTGGAGAATTGACTCACCGAGCAAGTGGATCCTCTCCTGACTTTCTAGGAATCCCCTTCAGACTCCTCTGGAAGGTCACTTCTTCCTCGTCAGTCAATAAAATGCTGCTGAACACGTCATTATTAGTAGTACTATAACTGAACACTCAGGATCTAGCCTACACAAGAGTCATGGTGTGCTGGATACTGCACACAAAAAAATATCCTTGCTCCTAATGCCAACAGTCACAGTGCGCAGGTGCACAAGGAAACAGAAAGGAACATGAAGAACAGGGTAAGAAATTATCTTTCAACAGCTGTAAAACATTTCTTTCCCTCCAGAATGACAGCATTTCCCATTCAAGGACTGGAATTTCTTCTGAGTAGAGCAGCTCTGGCAGACATGTTCTGTTCTGGATGGACTTGAGATCCAGAGGCTGCAAAGAGAGGAGCGCCATAATAAAGATGAACTCACATCAGAATTATTAGTCTCAAAACCCCATCTTCACTTTTCAAAGTTATATAATTAGCACCAAAACAAACCCAATTTTTCAAAGTAAAATCTAGAGAATTAAGCTCTATAAACTTTAAAACTTTTTTTTTTCATCCTAAACATTATTATTTTAAAGCAAAAGAATAGAATAACTCTGGGTTATAGGACTTAGATTAGTTGAAAGTGCATTTTCTCCATAAATAAATTTGGACAAATTCAAGGAGGAGAAAGATGTGGAGTCCAGATGTCAGAAGGTCTCATAGTCAGGGCCTCAAGGCTCAAGGCTCCTCAAGGGAGCACTTCTGGTTCTTCCCATTTGCAGGTGAAATTTTTCAGTATCTGAAGTCTGGTAACACTCAGTAAAACTCACCCATGGCTACTTCCTTTCTTTATAAAATAAGAGAACAAACTAAAAGACTTTAAAAGATACTAATCTTAGGAATATCTGAAGTGGAATATGTGCAACAAAATCAAGCAAAATGGTCAATATACATTGAATCTTGATCTTGAAGATCTGAGAATCTTTCCTCAGCTCTGAAGATTCCCTGAAGAATCAACTTTGGAGCCATGTCAACAAAATGGCTCAGACTTGTCCTAATCCCTGATGTTGGACCAGTGTAATGGACATTTGCATCTCCTCCTGCTTTTTATTGCATTAAAAAAATCTCAAAGGAGTTAGTTACTTCTCTTCAGCACCAGCAACAAACTCCACCACTGAAGAGCTCATCCAAGGGCAATATTTCCACTCTCGTGATAGTTTTGGTGCTAGCAACACCTTGGGTCTGGGTTCTCCCCTCTTGCTCCACAGTGGCTGTACTTGATTCTGGGGATTTGATTTGATTCTGATGCTCAAAGGGGCAGCCCAAACCTACGAACTGCTCAACTAGTTCTGTTTTGCTCCGGGCAGATACCAGATGATTTAAACCAGGCTTTCCAATTTAACTCTTAGCCATGTAATAATTTTTTAAAAAAATCTAGTGTTTCTGCTAATTGGGACAAAACAGAGCAGGCCTGTGGGGCCTTTTCTTAATTCACTCCCTGAACAATGTTCACTGATCAGGACTAAAGATTCAATTAAGTACCTTGGGGTGGTAATTCACAAAGACAAAATAAGGAGTTTGCAGATAATTTGTCTTCCTTTCTATCCCAGAACGCTCCTGCTGAGCAATACAGGCTCTGTCTCTAATTGGCAACATTAATACAATTAAGATGGTAATTTTGCCCCTATTTGCTTCTGTATTACGAAGTGTCTCCCTTCACATCCCTCAACACATTTTACTCAGTAAAATTCTATCATTATTTCTTTCCTTTGGGCTAACAGGCGAGTCAAAATCTTGCCTTCAGACACCACAGCCTCCTTCAGAGCAGAGGGCTCTCGCTGTTCCTGTCTGTTAAATTTTCATCCAGAAAAGAGACATAGGGGTCCAGGGAGGGGCAAATGAAGATGACTGTTTATTTGGATTCTGATAGAACATTAAGGAACGCCTCACTAACACACTGGGCACGTGGCACCAATTAAGAGCAAGATAGAGGCATAATTATAATGTCAAAACACCCCTGTGTTTCTTCCTGTCCCCCAGACCCCTACCAACCCTCCAGCAAAGCAATCCTCACTGATCACAGCCCTTTGCCCTCCCACCAGCAGCCCCAGCATCTCTTCTCACCATTGACTCAGCTCTTTGTTCTCAGGATGAGACATTGGTGGGTTCCAAAGCAGAGAACCTTGGCTGATAAGAAGGGCCAAAGGGTAAGAGGGCTTTTTCCTCCCTAGGCAATTCATACAAAGAGGAAAACTGGGCTTTTTGCAGAAGTCAGAGGCAAGAAGAGCCCATGATTTAAAGGGGAAACAAGATGCAGGGCTTCTGACCCATGCCCAGGTACTTCCTGGAAGAGCACTTGTGGCAGAACAGCTTAGCAGCTCTGATAAATCAATCTCTCTACCCAGTAGTGCCAGGCCCTCTCAAGTTTCCAAAATGTAGCTACTGTGTCCCTGGTGTGACTAGTGTAATGGCTAGGGTGGTGACTAGCTGTGAAGACTCGTATGAGAAGCTTTTGTTGTGACTTCTGAAACTCTTTTTAACTTGCAAAGTCTCTCAGAAGAATTAATAAAAAAATCATTTTTCTTCTTCTTCAAGAAAAAAAAAATGCGCGCATTACCTTTAGACACTGGCAAGACCACCTATAGCAGAGAACAGATCTGAATTCTCACTCCGACCCCTGAGCGAGCAGCCCAAATGACAGTGCAGGTAGATCTGACACTACCCACTAGTGTCACAGGAGCAAAACATGCTGTGCTGCTACAGGCTTTGCCGGATTAAAACTCCTCCTTGGTGAGAGGAAGCCGTTGAATTTGCTTTTCCTCCTGCTCAGTTAGAACAGGGATTTTCTGGAAGTCTAACAAAGGCAATGGAGATTGTCTGGGAAGATAAAGAGGGAATAGTCTGAACAAGCAGGAAGCTAAAGGGGAATAAGGCTTAAACATGGCAAGTAAACAAAGTAATTTCTATCTCATGCTTTTTCAGAAGAAAAGGAAGAGCTTGGGGGTCTGAGGTGGTCCCTGTCCAGGGACAACACTCTGGGAATTGTAGGGGCTCTCCAGAAGATCTGGGGGAAGAAGTTTTGTTCCAAAAGTGCCGGATTTGGCTCCCATATCCACCATCTACCGCTGAAATCGAATGGCAGGAAATTACTGTGACCCTTTCACTGATAGAGAATCAAGACATGCACAAGGTTTGCCCAAGGTCCCACATTCCTTGTAGAGAAAGGTCCTGAACCATGGCCAGCTGGGGCCCACCCCTAGGACCTCATTCCCTGCCTTCCAGCCTTTCACTAGCAGCAGGATTGCAAGAAGGAGCATGATTTAATCTGTTTCTGCCTTAAAGCTCTCTGACAGACTAACACCAAAGCAGCTGAGAGCAACCTGCGGGCTGGAATATCTTGCTATTAGAAGAGCCAAGGAATTTGTCTTCTCAGTGCAAGGGGTCCAGGAGCAGGATGCTCCCTGTCAACTTGAACACTTTCAGGATACATCACACTCACATGTGCCATTAAATACGTGTCATTAAATGGGGATCTGGCTGCTAGTGCTGGAAAACTGGACTGCACCTTTGAACAAAGTTGAAGTCTGTTGTCACTGGGCACCTTCCCTATCACTGTAATATTTCATCAACCAGTGATCTGACCCAGGACACATTGGTTTGCCAGCAGACAGTGCAAGGGGGCATCATCAGATCCCATGTGGCACCAGCATCCATTCCCTTTCCAACTCCTGTGGGCAGGGACACATGCAACCCTGAGCCTGGCACAGATGCCAGCTTGGTGTTTGAGTGCAATTGGTGGAAGAAGCAAAAATGTTTCAAGACAGCCTACCCTCACCCCTGATCACTGAAAATCTGGTATGGGGGTTAAAAAGGAGCATGTAATCCTTCAGTTTAAAAGCCATCTTAAATCATCCTGTGCTGGCACTGATGGTGACACAGAGCAGGGGCCCAAATGACAGCTCAGTAGTCGCTATAACTTGATAAAGGACTGTGGGAATCAGTGAAGCAATACTGATTTACCCATTGCTTTGTTTTATCATTGGAGTCTTCTGCCTTCCTGTATCTCTGAGTAAAAATGCTGAATAAAAATGGAAGCACACACAGCAATATTTCTTACTATTTTCTGAAAAATAAATGCACCATGGCTGC
>JAUBNY010000593.1:835127-853852 GCA_032275445.1 Crypturellus soui
CTCGCTAGGCTCTTGCATGCACGCTGGGATGATGAAGCACCTGTGCTGTGAAATCACTGTGAAAAGGGCTCCCAGAACACCCCTATCATCCACCACTGAAAAATTCAACCTGCTGGATGCTGAGATGCCATTTGGTTCCCAAATGAATTCCTGAGAATTTCCTAAGAAATTTCCTAAGAAATTCACCATTTTTCTAGCATTTAATGCCTTGCAGAAGATGCACATGACTTACTGGCCCATGGAGGTTTTACAACACCAAAAGAGAGATCATCTGGGATGAAAGTGAAGCTTTATCACGGTGGCACTGAACAGTGGCCAATGCAATTGCTTCAGGCAAGGGGCAGTGGGTTGGAGCATAAGCACTCGACCCTCCTTTGTGCTGGGAAAGAACAGTGTCATGTTTATCCAGAGAAGAGGAAGGGAAGGTGGGAGACAAAGGGCACAAGCTGCTATCAGGGAGCAGTGTGGGGTGTGAGCAGAAGGCACGCCAGCCGCCAATGTGCATAGTGTTATCTGGTGTGAAATTTGAGCTCAACCAAGCTGCCCTGCGGGGGTGTTCCCCGCATTCCCTCTCCCTCAGCGCAGCAGCTGCACACACGCATAGCACACGTAGCCTGGGGCCAGCTCACTGCCTTGCTTATGCCAAGGTATGTTGACCTGCATGGCCAACAGCTAACAGGATGTCCCTCAACTTCAGAGTGTGCTCGGGGCACCTTAGCTCAGTCACAAAGCTGCTTAGACCTCCTCCACACTCCTCGCAGGTGCTGAAACTCCCACCAAAGAACAGAAAGTGAGGTTTCCACAGGGATGTCGCATTAGCGCTGCAAGTGCATGTTTCCTTGCAGAGGTTGCAACATGAGAGATGTCCCAGGAAGTGGTGGAATCATTGTCCCCAGCAATATTCAAGGAAAGAGTATATGAGGTACTTAGGGACATGGTTTAACAAACATGGAGTTGAAGGGTTTACAGTTGAACTTGATGATCTTGAAGGCCTTTTCCGACCATAATGATTCTACAATTCTATGATTCTGTGCCAGCAGCAAACACAGCACTGCACTGGCTTTTACTGGCATTGCTGGGAAATACTCAGTAAAACAGCCCGGCAGTGCAGACAGATTGGTATCCCAGCCAACGATGCAGGTGACAAAGATACCAATGCACAAGTGCCTGCCTCTCAGGGCATAGCTGTTCTCTTCTGGTGTGTCAGTTTGGACAAGTGTCTGCTCAGGATTGTGGTGAGTCCATGGCAGTGTGTCGATGTCTGCGTTAGTTATCTATACAGGGTAGCATACGTCTTTGCTTGTGTGAAATCTTTGTGTCTATGTATGTCCAGTTATGCATACAGATGATGGGTAGTTATTTGGTGAATCTTTAAAGAACGTTTTATGGAATATTTCTTTTTTTTTTTTTTAAGTTAAATTGGGAGCTAAGTGTAACGTAAATATTGGAAACAATATTCATACATGACTGTGCTTCAGGACAAGCCCAGGAAAATAAGGAGTTTCATCTGTAGAGAGGAAAAGCAGAAGTTGCTTCAGAAAAAAAATTCAGAGTGTTTCTTGCTTTCCTGCGCTCTGTGGGAGTTCAGGCAGATTTCAATCCTTTCCTTCCTGATGGCAAATATGTATCTTCCAACGAAGTTGGCTTCAGATTTTAAAATACCAGTTGGATATGCCATCTGAAATATGCCATTCTCTCACATTTGAATATATTGGTATTTTTAGTCACTTATTCACACATGCTGCATCCAAAAGCGTGCTGAGGCTTCCTCGGGGCATTATCCAAAGCGCACCCAGCGCAGAGTTCAGCGCTGCTGCAGAATTGCATCAGCCCAGCTGCTCCTCAGGCACCTTGTCACCGCCACAGCCAGCAGGGGCAAAGGCAGAGCAGAGCAGGAGGTTTCCTCGGGTCCTTAAAGTGCTCCAGAATAATCCTCTTTCTGCCACAGACTGCAGAGGGAGTGCAGCACAATCTGGCCAGCTGGAATGGGAGAAGGTGGAGCTGGTCACCTCTGATTAAGATGCAAATAGAGGAGAACATGAAAATGTTTAGATTAGACATCAGTAGTTTAGTCCTAAGTCCCCGCTCACAGCACTCCTAGTTAACAAAAAGGGTCCTTTGAGGATACAGGAGAGAGATCAGTCAATATTATTTTCTTCTCAATGTCTCAGCATTAATTTCTCTGTGTTTATCCAATATGGTTTATGGGGCAGGATATTTTTATAGATCTGTTTTATTGTTTAAGTGTTGATTTTCCAGATCTTTACTTTGAATATTCTTCCCAGAGAAGATTTAGAACAGCAGATAGAGCATGTTATGATCCAGATATAGTCCTGAGAGACAGGACTATTAGGTCTGGATGGTGGCTTGACCAAAGGTTTCCTTTATAACCTTACCTTTGATCTCACCTGTAAAACGACTTAATTTCAAGCAATCAGCTGTTAGCAAACAGAAGGCTGGATCCCGCCTACCCCTCTGTAGAGAGTCTGAAGAAACCCAGTAGATTAATCCAGCACTCCTGAAATGTTAGACAGGGCTTGCACAATCTCGACACACTGACACACAGGGTGGTACAAGGCTAGTCGTCTTGATACTCAGGTACAGTGGCTGAAGATGAAGAGGGAAGGTAAAATGCTCGTGCTGGGGCCATGGAAAATGTGATTTTAATGCAAAGGAGCTGTCACCAGCAATCCCTGCTGGAGGCAGGGTAGGAAAGGCCCTCCCCACTTTCTGTGCCAACTCCCTGGGGACACGTTAGCCTGCGAGTGGCAGAAGTTGCCCAAGCAGCTAATGCAAGATGTCAGGTTCCTGTGTGCTGCCATCTCCCCCGGAAAGTTGAAAGGGAAGTTCTTGCAGACCCGGAGAGAATCCCAGATGAAGGCAGAAAATGGAAACTGGCCCAGAGGCCTCAGATAGTGCGTGCAGAAACAATTTGGTTTTGAACTAGGTTTCACTTGTGTTTATACTTTTTAACGGTGCCCGGGGACTCGGGAACAGAGGCAGGATTCCAAGCAACAGTCATTGTTTAAAAATAGCCTTTAAGGGCTGTCTTTAAAGAGGAGGCCCTCCAGCTTTCTGTTTCCCCTAGAGTAGGAGAGGTGACTTGAATTATGTCTCCTGGCACTAGTCATGTAGGTGCTTGTGTGTTTATAATCACAGACTTAAAGCAAAACACAAAATTATATCATTTTCTTGTACTCTCATTGCAAAGCTGTTATTCCCCTCTCTTAACTCTGTGCACTGCTCAAGTGAAAGAGAAAATTTAGGATAAAACTTATCTGGGCCTTCTAAGACTCTTTTTTTCCCCATATTTTGAGAATTATTCATGAATTGATCCCATATAGGCACTCTATCAGCATTTCAATGCTGATTTATATAGACACAAGAGAGTACACAGGAGTGAAACTCATGCAAGGTGACAAAGGAATCATCTCCTTTACTTCTATGCCATGAGGGTAGGCAGAGATTACCACATTTTAGAAAGCTATCCTCTCCGTGAAATGATATCAGGATCAGCATTTGTGACTCTATGTCCAAAAAAGTCACAGATCCTCAGCTAATTTTAGGTCACCTTGACCTGAAAATTTCAGTCCTGTACAATATAGGTGTGAGGAGGATGTGTTCTTGGGGTGGCTTCATCAACACCACATGCTTTGACAACCAAGAAAAAGTGTGAATATGTATAAGAATGACACATAAGGTAATCAAAACTCTCAGTTTCTCAGTATCCAAGACATTCAGCTGTTTTGTTATGAGATTCTTGAAATAAGAAGAGGGAATTACCTTGCTAAAAGTTTTAGTAGTTCTCAGGGAACCAAAACTGAGACGAAGGGGAAAGATATTTTGCGTTGTACCTGAATTAAACACTTCCTTCAGTTTCAAACATAGGATTTGTGGCTACTGCATGAAATGTGGCAGGGATGTAATGGACCTGCCTGTTTTGATTCAGCACTAGTGAGGACAGGTAGGGCTGTCATGACTTCATAGGTGTTTTCCATCTTTCATTTCTCTAACTCCATGATAGAATGAGACAAGACATATTAAAAACACATCTGAGGGGAAAAAGCTTTCCCAATACATCAATAAAAAATACTAGCCCCATTGGGAAGAGACTGTCAAAGATGCCCAGCCTGAAAGCTTTAATAAAACCTGCCTTTGAGTGGCTGATATTCCCCATCTTACAGCATGTAAACTACAAAAATAGACAGCTAAGGCAGCAGTTGTAGAGTTTGGTTTTGAAAGCAGAGGCTGATTTGCTTTGGAGCTTCAAGAGTTTCTAGAGAACTCCATCCTCTTGAACTCTTCCCATTCAAACAAAATGTGTTGAAAAGCTACCAATGGAAAGAATCTGTTTTCTCCTCTTTCCTCTGCCAACTCTCCTCCATCCTGCCTTAGCAAAATGAAATGGCCTTCCCACATTCAACCTTCATATCGGTGGGAAGCAGCATTACGCATTGCCCTTTCTGCAGCAGTAGCTCCAGCTTCTCTAAGAAGAACAGGTGTCACCCAGACCTTGGTCACTATCTTCACATTTCATCAGAATCCCCCCCTTTCTCAGACGTGAGGCAGATGGAGCCCTGCCCACACAGCAGAGCTGCAATCCCAGCAGTGTGAGGCCGGCAGGGTTGCACTCCCAGCGCCAGGACTTCAATTCAGAGGGAGCTGAAACACTTCTTGGGATCCCAGGGTAATTTAGATAGGAAGGACACCGTTGCTTGTGACAATCTATTTTGTAGTCGGGGGGTTCCAGGCGTCAGGCACAAAGTTGTCTTTCTGAAACAAGAAAGACATTGTGTTTGCATTTCCCAGCAATTTGCAGACGGGCGATTTGGCCAAGACCTTGCCAGCCTTCACTACTACGTTCCAGGATATGGTCCTTTCTCCTCAAGTGCTACCATCTATCAGATGATTCTCCTCTTGTATCCTTCTTGGTATAAGGACTGTATCTGTTGTATCTCTAAACCATGTGGCTCCGGCCATTTGAACTCCCTTGTTCCCAGAATAAAAATTAGATGAAGGAACTGCTGTAGAGATATGGACCATTGCTGCAAGAGTCACTTCTGAGAGAAGTCTGGGCAAGAATTCCTTCCTTTTCCAAAACAATCCCCTCACATCCCAACATCAAGTATCCCTCCCTCCTCCTATTTCCCAGGGACAGAGGGAAATTCAGGAGCAACAAATCTCTGCTGCTCCATGAGAGGGCAGTGCAGTATGGAAGCTGCGGTGAAAAATGCAGGAGATGTGTGGGGAGAAGAAGGCAGGGGAAGATAGGGGTAATGTCCCAGAGAACTTAGTAAGGATGAAGTCACTCATGTAAGACCCTGAAAACCCAGAAATTGTACTAGAGATGAGCCCTGCTCTTTTTCTTTATATCTGGAACAGAGATAGAAATCTCTGTGAACCACAATTGGTTGTTTCAGAAAAGTAAAGAAAGAAGATTATTATCTATTAGTACGCTTATCTGTATTATGCTTTCCTACAAATCAGGATCTGAAGGATTCTACTTTTGGGAAAGACAGAATACAGCAGCTTAACTGACTCTCTTCTGTGTGTGGAACTCCATGGAAGGTCACCTGGATTCCCAGCACTTCATCTACAAATCTGCCATCCAATATCCCGTCTCCTATAAATATTTTCCACTATATAAGTAGGTCATGAGTCGAGAAGTTGATTCAGGGAAAACTTACACCCCATGTAGCAGCTGTCATGTACCCCAGGACAGGCTTGTCCTCAGTTAGGATCTCTGCTTTAGCTCGTCTACCAAGAAGCAGTTGGATGACATGAAGAGCATGGCTGAAGTGTCCAGAAACTGTGGCATTTTAATACCTTCCTTTAGAAACTATCCAAAATGCAAGAGAAAACTGGAGGCTGTCTCCACTGAGGTCATGTTCATAGTGGGGCACACAAGAAAGGAAGAATTATCTTTATCATTCAAGCACTCTTGTGGGAAAAAGGAGATATCCCTTTCTATGGTAGGAAGGAATATTCTTCCCTTTCCCCACCATGCCAGTGCAAAGGGCAAACCATGAGCACTCTCCTCAACCGCACACACCCACAAGAGAGCACAGAGGGATCTCTCTTCCTCCAGCTACTCAGTGATGAAACCTCCAAGAGCTCCCACTATCAGAGACTCATTCCTGGAGCATTCTCAGGTCTGCCTAGTCATGGAGCTTAACACAAACTGCTTCCTCGGGGTCACCACTGTAATGAAGAATCATTGTTGCTGTATCACATTTAAACAACAGCTTTGAGAGCTATAGCAAAGTGGCACAGAAAAGGTAGATACTACTACTGTGTCCGTGAGAAGAGACTTTGGGACCCCAAAGTGAGTGTTCCCCATATAACTAGTACCAAGTACACCATGGGATGCCTCTGGAGATGCCTCTGAAGTTCTGACCACATCCCATGCATCGCTCAGCTGTAGTGCAGCACATGCTGTTGCATAACTTATTTGCCTCTCTTTTTAAAGAGGCCCCGAAGGCACCAGTACTAATGGAAAAAGCAGAACAAGCAGGAGGGCAGGGAGGGGCAGGCAGACGGTCATCTCTCCAGCAGTGAGGCATTTATTTGTCTAACTGTTATGAGATCATTCTAGAAAAATTGTATCAACAGAACAGGGAACAACCCTAGGTTTCTTAATTTTATCAAGCCTGTTTTCAGTGGCACCCTCTGCACTTTTCTTTCTTTCAGCTGTTATTATGCACTGCTCTAGAAATTCACTGGTCCTTTATGCCACTGGAACATCTTTTGTGCAGGACCATTTCTTCATGCTATGATTTTACTGTGCCCCTTGACTTCTAGCAGGATTACATCTGTGATGCGAAACCAGAGTAGATCTGATTCTCAAGCTGAAGTACTCACACATAAGCATATCCTAATTTTCATGAGGTTAGAGTGAAACAATTGCCCAGAAATGCTGGAGGGAACCCAGACCTATTAAGATCTTGTTTCACAGCTCTTTGAAAGTGCAAACAGCATCAATTGTTTCGGATCAACACGACCGGAGTAGATTTTCAAAAGTCTTTAAAAAGATTTATTTTTAAGTGACCATGAGGCACTTGCTAATGACATCTTCCATGAGAGGATCTTCAGCTGGCAGCAAACAGCAGAACTAAGTCTGCTTGGGATGTTAGTTGGTGTGGGCAGTGACTCATTAGCACAGATGACTGTGTAGTTCAAATTTCCAGTGTCTAGAAATTGAAATAAAAGTTGGGAAACACTGGAAATGTGCATTCTGAGCAGTAAGTGATCAACTACCACCAAAAATTCATATCTTTTAAGGACAAAATGATTGACTGTCCAATATAAAGGGCCACCGACTGTCACAGGTGAACCTATCTCTCCTAGTTGAGCAAGACCATGTTGTAGAGAAACCACCCAATCTTGTTGCAAAGTTAAAGCTGTGAATTCACAGCACACTGCCACAAAATCATTTGGTGTTGCCCATAGATTCAATTTTGTGGGAATACACCAGATTTGTCGCCACTTTCAACCCAGATTAGCAGGGCAAGACAAGTACAGATGTGCCCACAGCACATTACTTGCCCCATGGGCTGGAGAAGGCTGAGGGTCTTGTATTAAGTGGTGGAAACTGGCCATACCTCTGGCTAAGGCACCTCACTAGTTAATCATTATAACCATACCTACAAAAACAATGCTGGCAGTATGGTGGCATCATACAGCTTGTGAATACAGTACAATGTCTCTTAAGGACACGAAGAAAGGACAACATGCAGCTTAAAGGCATTCATGAGCCTTATCAGTTATTGAGTGGATTAAAATGATTTTTTTCCAAAGTGGTTTTTAAAGAGAGCCAGTGCTGTTGTTAGAGTTATAGTTAACATTATTGCTGCACGCAGTTATTTTCCCAAAGATATCGCTCTCTTGCAGTTGTGCTTTCTTCTGGGCTATGAGCTTCAGTTCACATTTCTTCCAAAACGGTCCTACTCAGCCAGGGACCCAGGCTGCAGATACAGTGACTTTCTGTTTCTCTCCCTGCTGGTTCAGATGCATTTCATTTGCAGTCATGACTCACTCCTCGTGGCTATATTCACTCCTCATAAAGCTTGGTGACTTAATCATACCTTCCCACTGAACTAATGCTACTGCGCCTTACCTCCTGGCTACACCAGCCAGCATACCTGGGTAATCATGCAGCTTCCAGCCACCTCCAGGCTCACGGGTGCAATTATCAGGCTGCAGCAAGGTGCTGAGCTGGGCCGAGTGCTGTTACTGCAGTAACACGCGCCCAGGGACCCACATTCCTCTGCTCCAAGGGATCCGTGTCTCTGCTTGCTCTCTGGGGGAGTCATCCCTATCCCAGATGGGCAGCTGTCCTGAGGACCCCAACCCTGCTCTCTCAGGAGGTGTTTTTGCAGATTAGCCTCACTCCGGGGCTTGGATCTCTTTGCCTCATCAAGATTACACTTGGCAGACCGGAGAGAGGTACCTCAAGAAACCAGTGTCAGTTTCGAGGCTGTCGAACCTGGCCCAGACAGCAGCCCCCAAGTGCCTCCCCTTCTCTTAGGAAGAACCTGAATTTATCCTGACTCAGTTGGTCCTTCCCCGTTTTTCTCTCCTCCGTGGGTGCCGCAGGAAGGGAGGTGAGCTCTGTGCTTGCTAAGAGCTTCTTTGAAGAGTATTTCCCCAGCACAGGAGCGTGGTGTCCAGGCGACACCCAGAAAGCTGGGCTGAAAGTCCCACAGCTCGTAACAGCTGCCAAACCAACTCTCAGGAAAACTGGAAGTAGAGGTTTTAGTACCAAGGGTGTGAATGTACTGGAATGCTTTAGAGGGGAGATATCGAGTGGGTATGAAAAACTGTCATGCCACCACTGGCACCACCACTGGTTCTACCCATTCTTCATCAGTCCCTGCTACCCTCAGGCATATTTTTTGTTTTTTATGCCACAATCTATTTATATTTTTTAATGTACATAATGTTATAAGAAAAACCACAGAACAAATATACACATTCTTAAGCTATAAGTATTGCAGGAAAAATAATGCCATGGCACAGACAAAAGGGATTGTTCTGATCATATATTACTATCTTTCCTTTATTATGCACTGAAAATCTGTGGTGACTCACTGACGAGTGTGCTGTTTGCCCAGAGAGCAATTAATGGACTAGAGGAGCCTTTTACTTAAGCACCCCTCCAGCTCTCCAAAGCTGAACTGATTCAGAGCTATGAGATAAATCTTCCCCGGCCTTCCTAGAAAAGCAGTAAAGTCACCTGGCTCCCTGGACCTTCAGCATTTGATGATGCTTCTTTTATGGATGGGTCCAAAATCTTCTCATTATGCATCAGGAAGAGTCTTTAGAGTTCTTTTAGCAAATAGAAATATATAGTAAAATGTCCAAGTGGTTAAGGAATTGCCTGGCTTTTTCTGAGAGTTTCTCTACAGCATCTCATGTGTTATTAGACTAAAAACTGCACCTGAATATTCTGGCATATTTTCTGAAAAAAAAAATCAGCTTTCTAAACATTCTTTTATTGATCTAACATTTTCATTCCTTTAGTTCTGAAGACGTTTTCAAAATCTGAATGTATTTCTCTTTTGTTGTAAGCACTATTACTTTATGCAATGTCTTTAGCTTCCCTTGGTAATTTTTAAAACTGTGTATCATGCAATGGATATTTATTTCTAGTTTTCCTTTATTAATCAGTGATAATGATACATTATTTCGGTTTGCCTGCTTCACTTGGCAATGGACACAGGTGGAATTTCTGAAAAAAAAATCCTCTTTCTTGGTTCTGAACTTTTGGCTTTGGTGGTTTTAATGAATTCTTAGAGAAATTCCTAATATCATTATCAGATTCCTCTATTTGCCCTTCTAATCAAAACAGTTTCCAGTAAATTGCATTCAGTCTGGGAGAGCATTTGCTAAAGAACAAAGCACAATGCAAGGAAGGGTAGAAACACTGGTGTTTGGGAAAATTTCTCCATGTCTTTGTTACACAGCCGATTACCAAACCATGATTACTGACCCTTCCTTAGGGTGACCACAACACTCTGTAAAGGACTAGCAGAAAAAACAGTGTGAGTTTATAGACTATTATTGGTCCTTAGTCAACTGTAACTGGTGATTCACTTTTCTTTATCCATCTTATGGCAGTCCATGATGTATCATATAATATTGGTGGTAATTTTATTATGTGTTTTATTTTCATATGTAATTTTAAAACTGATGATATTTTACTATGCACTATGTGAAACTTTTATTTGGAGTCTAATCTTTTCAGTGTAGTACCTGCCTCTGGCATATGAAATTTGAGTGGAAAAGGGTGTATCATCCAAAGAGACTGCTGGTCTGACACTAAAATATTCATGCCCATATTCATTCCTTTTGTACTACCAAGGATTGTCATCAGGTGCTGGATATATGTTCTGGATTTAACTGTTCAACTCTGGCACAGGGAAGAACATTTCCATGCCCTTGATGTGAGATGCAATGTGATGCATTGGCCATAATTCTTTAATGTTAACCATGAAATCATCAGGACTTGGGTTAATGGCTTTATCTTTCAAGCCTTAGATTGCAAAACACTCACAAATATGACAGCAAGGAGGCCTGAGCCTTTAGTTCAAGAAATAATATACAAAGTTCAGGTTGTTTGTTAAAAATAGAATGAGAGCAGATAATGCCTGAAGCTAAGGTCAAATTAAATAATACATCAATAAATCTAATCCTAATGTATCTGAAGGACAATAAAGCAGAGAAGGGGATAAACTATGTGTATAAAAGCAGCTCTTCCTTCCATTTGTATCACCATGAATGGGGAATACCACTGAGTTCAGAGCTAAAGCCTGTTTTCCGCATAGCAACCTTGCCCTGTCCCTTTGGAAAACATGAGGTTTGAGTGATGAAAAGATCTGATGGAAACACCCCGGAATGTTCACAAGTGAATGTGTCTGTGCACCCCTGGTGCCAGGGCCCCGTGATTGTGCATAGACCTGGGTGTTCATTGGGAAGAGGTTCCAGCTTCCAGGAGAGACAGGAATGGTGTATATTGGGCATCAGCACTGGCGCTGCAGGAGGTTTGGCCCTAGCTATTTCACAGCATTTCCTTCCCAGATGCTTGAAATAGGCTAAAGCTACAGATGAGGTAAATGGAAACCACCTTCCTTTTCAATACAGGTGAATTTTGGTCTTGTCTTTAATAACAGGCTCTTCCCTGAATCATGCAGGCTCTGCTCTTTGCTGCATTTCCGCTTGCTATGACATTTCCATGCACAATTGCAATCAAAAGCAGTAATAATCTTACTTAAAAGCCAGTCTGCAAAGGAATGCGTTCTCATTTTGTAGCATGGAAAAGATCAGGTAGCTCAAGTGATCCCTGGAGTACTGTGTGCGCGCACAGCTGGCTGTGATATATTTGCAGGGTTCTCTGGCTAACCTGCGTGGTGCAGAAGCATGCTAGCCCTGTTACAGTGCTGGGTCAGGGCAGTCAGCACGGTGCAGACAACTCGTTCCCTCTAGGACTCACTGTGCCATGCAGATACAGTACTGAGGGGCTGGGGAACGCAGGACGTGCTTTTCTGCTGGCAAGGAAATTCTAATATTCCTTTCTGACATGTTTCTCTCTAGTAGGTTAAGGTTAATAAGATTTCACTCTTTAGCATGTTGTCATCTCAGAACTCAGACCAATATCTGCTCCCAAACTATAGCCCCAAGAATTGCTGGGCTTTCTTCATGTTAATTTCTGGGCTGCATAAAATGAGCTTTACACCAGTCCCAGCAACTGGTACCCTGTCTCTCAGGCATACACTACATCTGGAGGCAGATCTGGAACCGAAATTTACTGAAGTTCAGGGATGGTCGAGTTCACCAGGAGAGCAGACTGCTTCCCTCTGCCTTCAGGATGCATGCAGTGATGTAGAGAGCAGTGATACAGAGAGCATGAGAGGCTCTCAACAGACTTGGAGGACACCCCATGTGACAAATCCCCTGTGATGCCCAGGGCACTCATTAAATAATTAGTCACTCTCTAGGCTGACACTTGCTGTTTGACATGGTTCTTCGTTTGAACGGGTCACCACTTCTCACAACCCTAAAAATTCAGGATCATACATCATTCTCATTTGCAGTTTTTCTGTATCAAAATATTATCTGCAGCAGGATATAGAGCAGCAACATTTAAAGCCAGTAGTCCTACTTTCTCTTTCATCTATTTATGGGAAGTAGAACTTGAGATTAAAAGCTACCTCCTTCCAGAAAACTTTACCAAGGAAATGGCCTACCTTTGAGAATACACCAAGGAAATACTTTATTTCAAATCCACCAGCTATATGTTGGCAGAGAGTAATCACAAACTATTGTAATTAGCCCCTCTTTATGCAGAATGCAGGAGCCCTACACTGAATAATGATATTCATGCTAATTTACTTTTAACACATATCCTTTTTTTGATAGAAAGAGAATCCTGATTTACAGGCTTCTAAGAATAAAGATGAAATGAAATTCCTGAACTGAGTTGAGAAAATCAGTCTCAAAACTGAACCCTTTTTTCTTCTTTTTTCTCTACGCTTATTTCTCAATGCCAAAAGGCACTCTTTGAATTGTCCAATGTGTTTCAAAGAGATCTTCCTGTTCCCATCCAGGGAAATGTCTTATTCATCATGTTGAGCCTCAGAATAAATTAGATTCTTCCTTCCAGTTAACTGACTAGATTGACACGACGTGCAGAGCAGCTATTCCAACCTTATGAGCATTTTCAGCAGCAGTGCTTCAGCCTCTTATTTCCTCCAATTTCTAATCCATCAGTTTATTAACATCAGTCAAGTGATTCTTTTTACGATCCCAGAGAATGTTCTTCTCACTAAAGAAACTTCACTATGACTGAATGCCAAGTACGTCTGCTTCAAACTACTTGTCAGTAGCTAAAGGTCGCATGGGGCTTTATATTCAATACAAGGCTCAAAGACATTTTACATTCAAAGTACATTGTCTCAAAAGAATTTGCACAAAACCTCCTTTGTGATATGGGCCAAGCTATCTTGGAGACACTGCTGCACCACCCCGACAGCTGATATCATCAGGGAAATTTTGTCTAGCAACACCCAGGGTTTAGCTAAGACTTACATGCATGACTAGATGGTTTTGATGCTTCCATTTTTGGTTGCCTGACCTGAGATTCCTTGGAGAAAACCTCGTTCCCACAGGCAGACGCAGAGCACTTCTCACAAAGCCGGCATCTCAAGCCTCTCGTGTCTGAAAAACTCGGCCATAAACGTGGGTGGCTGAAGCAGAAGTTTTTCTCTAGGGGCGGCAGCTGTGGAATTCACTTCCTCTGCTAGGTTGTGGAGCAGACACAAAAATCAGACAGGAATGCACTGGTTTTAAGGACACATTACAAGCCTATCTGTTTACTCAGGTTTTCGCTCGAGGTGTGGTTTGGGCGCAGTGACTGAATTAAAGATGCATTGTTGTTCAGTGGGCATGAGAACTGCAATGTAAAGATTTCAGGAGACTGTCAGCGAGACTGCTGAATTATGTATAAACACTGGCAGCACTATCTCAAAAATACCACAATTTGAAATGTTTGAAATGATTATCAGACCTCTGCAGGACAGCGTGACTGGTTCAAAGCTGCCCCAATTTGATGATGAACAATGGAAAATTGTCAGCAATTGTGACCCCTGGGAAAAAAAAAAGAAAAGAAAACAGGATTATCAGCTTTCTTCTCTGCATAGAGGTCTACCAACTACAAGAAGGAGAGATGCAGCTGGCTCTTCTTGGTCCCTCTCCAGAGTTGCCACTCATTTTCAGCTGGTCACGCATCCCAGAAATTTACAGGTCATGCCTGAGATTCATTTATTTTCTCACCATTAACACAGCGTTGCCTGGGGCACATTTTGGTCTGTCAGATGGCCAGGTAGTCACCCAGTTCATGTTTGGTTTCATGTTAGGTAGTCAATGGCTGAACTTTCCGAAGTTCTTTATTTGCCCCTCCTCACCTGCAATGTAGCTAGGTTTAAGGCAACTTTTCCTTCTTTCTCTCATTCTCTCTTTCTTTCTTAAAAAAAAAGGGGGAGTAGGAAAGATAGCATCACTATCTATCACTATCACAAGCATCACTACTGCTTGAGTGACTGAGGAGCAAGAGGAGCAGGATGGCTTGTATGACCGGTATGGCTGAGGGGCGGATGAAGTCCCAGAAGGGGAACCAGTATGCAGTGTAGGCCAGAAATAGAGTGTAATTATGACACAAAATGTTATCAACATGGTTCACCATGGCAAGCACAGAGGGACGAGGCAACTTCTTGAACGTTTTCCTCCAGATGAGTCATATTTTCCATGCATGAATGAGAACTTTCTCCAAAAGAAGTGAAATCAACTTAAACTCTATATAACTGATATCTATTACTGAAGATAACTGATGAATGTAACTGAGATCTCTGGAAAAGCTCCCTGGACAAACAGAAATCCTTTCCAGAATAATACAGTGGTTAAGTCCACTGGGCATATGGGAGATCAGATTCTAGTTCCAAATTTAAATGATGCTCAGCTGTGACTTAAACCTGATGTCCCTTGGCCTTTGTAAGTGCCTTAACCACTGGGGTGACTAATCCCTTCCACACCCTGCCAGAACCATCCTGGATCTAACTAACACTTTTCGACAGCAAGAGCTTCTTCTCTGAAGAATCCCAGTTGCTTGCAGTCCACACCCAAACAACCAGACAGGCAAAGGAAACAGATCCGCCTTTGACACGCAGGAGAAGTAAATGTGGGTAAAGCAGAGGTGGGAGACCTGGACACCAGATGCTTGACCGTTGCTTAAGCTCAGGGCTACCATTCATGCAGAGGCATTAAAGAGTAAATGTTCATGCTCAACATTCATGAAATATTTAAATTCCCCTGTTTTTTAATAATATGCAATGAGTATTTTGGCTTTGGGAGAATATTTATGGGGTTTTTTTTCGGCCTATGTTGGCTCCTCAACTCACAGAATAGAATTTCCTGTAACTCAGCCAGTCTGTTATCGCTGTAGGCTGCTGGGTATACTTATTTGTTAGCCCCAGGGCTGATAAGATAATACTAAAAAAAGAGATGTGGGTCAAGAACACATGTTGCTCTGGCCTGCCCCTCTTTTGCTTCTGGGGTGCTTTGCTTGAAGGGCTTCTGTGCAGGGAGGCGAGGTGGGGAGAACATTGTGTTTCCTTCTTGGGAGCAGGAACACCCCAAAGGGTAGGATACGTCAGCTGTCAGGAACTCCCGCTGCCAGCGGGAAGGAAGATTTGGTTACTGTGGAATTCGAATGCAAAGGTCTTGGGCACAGACCTGGCCTTTGACATGATGCATCTCCTCTTCATTGTGCATCGGTTCCCAAGGACTTTCTGTGTCCTTGTCCTACCATCAGACAGTGCCAGTCAGCATCAGCCCCATGGCTGCTGACCAATTCTTTGAGACTCCTATGTGATACTGAGAGACAGATAATGAACATATCGGCATATCAGCAAATTACTCAGATACTGTTGTCTTTTTCTGAGGTCTCACCCATCCTGGCAGGGTGCATGGGGGTGACTTCTGCAAGGAAGGCACTGACTGTCCCAAATTATTCTTTTGGGTAGGGGCCACAGGCAAATGAGATGAGGAGCATGGTGCTCCTAGTCACCATGTCACCACTGCTGCCACCGTCACTCCGCACCATAGCCAACCAGTTTAGTGGGAAAGAGGAACCAAGGACCTGCAGACTGGAAGGAAAAGGCTGATCCTTGTTTTTTTGTGGCTTCACTGCAGGGAGGAAGGGACTGGAACTGGACCCAGTTCTGCTGCTGTCTGTCTCCAGAGCTTTCTGTTAGGGTTTTAGGTTTGTAACAGGTTAAAGCACACTTTAAAGTTAAAGCACACTTGCTTTTAGTTAAAAGCTAATACTTGCAGTTAAGGTGAATGTCTTTTCAAAACCAAAGTATAGCAGCTAGTTTAGGGGACAGAAATTGGTGAAGCAACCCTGATTCATAAGCAATCAGCAGTTGCTTGCTGGTCCACATTGCCACAGACGTAAAACTGTAAGGAGATTTAAAAATCTCTTAAAATAATCATCCTCTGCCATTCTCCAGTAACACTTCTGGGGTTTGACACCCATCTGGGTGCAAGCTGGGCATTATATTCTTGGGTTTAGGGATTATATTCTTGGGTTGACTCTAGAGTTCTTACCTAAATACTTTTCTAGGGACTTTATGTTATTGATTATAAAAGACTCCTACTGACAAGACAGATGCTAGGCATGAAATGGAAAGTCCCTGTCGTTACTGTGGCTTTGCAGAATTGAATAAAAAATGTGTTTAAGATTAGCTCTGTGCCAAGGTTTCCACTTTCATGTTAAGATTTTGTATTTTATTTTGCACTGGATAGATGAAACCATGATTTTGAGAGCTTCAGCTACAATGCAGGCTGGAAACTGATGACCTCTATCCTCACCCTGGGGGAAGCTGTCTCTCTCCACATAAACAAGGTCTGTTAGACAGAGGCATTCAGAAGGGACTGAGTCCTTTTGCAGGCCTCAAACAGCAAGACCATAGTCCACTTGCTGGACTAGGATGCCAAGATTGGTTATCAAGAAGGCCAGCTTAGCAGAAGATGCTCACCAAGCAATTCCTGCAGACCTCAGACAGTGTTTTAGTCTTCTTTCTGTTGGTTAGGAAAAAAGCCCAGCCATTATAAGCCTAGAAACCAATAGAAAATTGCCATTGTTCAGCAGTGTGGAGCTGACCAATGGAAGGTTGACACCATGCAGACTGCAAAACCATTCTGTGAGACAGAAGACAAAGAAACAACACAAATAATGTGTTAGAATGTGGTCAGCATCAGGACACCATGATAGTGCTTCCAGCTATAAACCTCACTCACAAGGGACCTTATAAAAGCCATTCTCTCTGCCCACTGATCTCTTGCCCTTGTGCACTCAGACTTTATGCTCACTAGAGCAGAGATTTGCATGCACCATGCATATGTATAGCCTCTGGTTCGTTGGAGTCTGATTGCAAATAAGACCTTAAGTCTTTACTAGACTATCACTCACTGTCAGCAAAGAGATAACTGAAGTGTCAAACCATCACAAATAATCCAAAATAAAGTGACATTTTGCATGCCCAGTACAGTCATCTCTCTTGCCATAAACAATGTGTCTTTAGTGTAAGATAATCTCTATTGGAAGCAGCTCCAAAGGAAATAAATCATCCTTCTGAGTTTGTGATATATCTATAGCTGAAGGAGTGATTCCACATGGAAGAACTTCTCAGGGATCCAAGTAAGTCCTCCGGAGAAATCTAATGCGCATAGGGAAACTATAGAATTTCTTCTCTATCGTTACAGAAAGACCAGTCAACTTTCTGTAGCATCATCAAGGTCATGAATCCAAATCACTTGCTGAAGTTCCAGGTAGTCTACATGACACAAAGGAGGATAAAATCATTTAATCTCTTCTGAGCTCAAAATCAATGAATCTCTGGAGCCAGGTTATAGCTCAGAACTCATTTTGCTCCTCGAGTCTCATAAAAAGTTACTACCATTTCTTTAAGCTTGAGCTTCCACCAATGATGAACAATTTTCTCCCAGCCTCTTTGTCTACCTCTCCCTTCTTCCTCTGTTCTACATGTGAAGTTTGGGGTCATTACATCTGACACTGGCAGAGAAGGCTGGAGACCTAGGTGAAGACTGGAGCAATCTCTAACCCATACAACCAGGCAGTCTTATTAGGGTTCTCCTTAGAGATTGTTTCTGTCTACAGAGGATTGTTACTCAGCTGAGCTTTCTACCACCAGAGCAGTCTCCTTTGGTAAACATCTCATCTTCTTCTTCAGGAGTCTCCACTTTTGTCACTATGTGGGCATTACCTGAGCATCATTTCCCTTTCACACTGATGTGAACAACAAATATCTGCACTGATGCTCAAAGAGGCCAACAAGTGTAAGGAAGCATCCAAGGGCTGCAATACACCTTGGCTCACTGCATGCAGCTCAGCCTGATCAACTCAGCAGTCTAGAAAGCCTGACTGAGAATGTATCAATGATTTTAGGTTTATCTCACCTGCATGAAGACACTACAAATGCTCCTTGATCCATGTCCATCAACTCAGCATCAGCACAACCCCGGTCAGCTAGCTGGAGCTAGAAACCCAAAGCGAACATCAGGGTTCTCTTGGATGAGTGATCCAGAACCTTGCCTGGAAAGCCCAGTCTGTGTTAAACACAACCCGAAGCCTGGATAAAATACGTGCACTGGCCCAGGCAGAGGGCTGAAGGAGCAAACAGCAGAACTGTCTGTCCACCCTTTAGGGGATGGTCAGTCTTCCCAGAGGGGCTGCATCTTCTGGGGCGACAGTGACCACCTTGGTGAATGCAGGACGTGATTGCCGAGCTCCTCGAGCTGCTTGAACTCCAGGAGATGTGTGTGCTGGTCTTGGAGCAGCTCAAAAGGATAACGGTGTTTCTGTGCTATTCTGCAGGTGCAGTCCAAAGTCTCTGTCCTCCTGTCCTGTCTCCTAGACAGCATACGCACATACACAGATGTCCTTTCAAAAGGCATGGAAACAGTGGCAGCATGCACACACAGGCCTTCACTGTAAGCAAAAGTGGAGCCTTAAAGACTCATTTTGGTCGTTAGGTTCTGGAGTGACTACGGTCCCAGCAGTGTCCTTTGTGCCTGTTCCTTCGGGATCTATACATTTCCCATTACTTATCATGAGATCTTGCAATGTGTAATCCACACTAAAGCATTTC
>JAUBNY010000593.1:853952-881126 GCA_032275445.1 Crypturellus soui
AGAGATTTGATTTCACATTTCACTCTGTTGCTGTGATCCTTCCACTCAGGGCTCCAGTGACATGGGGGAATGTGCCTGACTCTCTCAGTTTCTTCTTTCCGGAGTGCTGTTTTTCTTCAAACAAGCACAAGACAGAGCTAGACCTATGCTGTGATAGCAACCTGAGGCATAAACTCCCCAAACTGCTTGGAGTAGGTAATACCTGTGACCTTTAAGCTCTAGGTCTTAAAGTAGGCCATAAAGCAAGTTAAAATGTAAGTTAGCTCTATATAGATGCTCATAAATGTATTAGTAATATATAGGCCAACCATGTAGGCTGCATCTTTGCTTAAATTAAGCTAAGTAACACTAACAGGAAAGAGAATAGCAAGAGAAATGTCAGATGTGTCACAAGAAAAAAATTAGGTTAGACTTTCCAAAAAGGCAGACATTAAATTAACTGTTACTGCAGATTACGTTAGGTATTACATCTGCTTGCCTTGTGTGAGATAGTTTTACACCAGTGGTAAGAAAATAAAAGTAGAGTTCCTATCAGAAACAGTGTTCCTACTTCACTGGACTGAAAAAGTTCTCATGTGCTCTGCAGGGAACACCTGGGTCTGATTTCTCCATGCTGGTAGATGAATGATTGTAAGGAGCTGGGGCTCCTCAAAATAAGTACTGACTTTAGGCATTTGTTCTCGTAGGCTACCCTGAACCCACCAAGAATGAAACATTTTCTTATGGTCTGTCTTTCAATTTTCTCCTGCACCTCAATGGGTGCGTGAGCTCCAAAACCTGCCAAAATGATGTCAATCTTTTTTTTTTTTTTTTTTTTACACACTCTTGTTTTCTTTGCTACCTTTAACTGCAGTCAGTTCCGAACTGAGGAAGAGAGCTGAATAAGTTTGTGTGTGGGCTCATAGAGCTGTTACCAAATCCACACAGCATCTTGTGTATGTGTATGAATAAAATTACCATTTCCAAGTTCAACTGAAATCAACGAAAAATGCTGCATAAATGAAGTTCTCTAATGAAGGTAATGAAAAAAAAGTATGCCCAAGTGGGCATTTCATTCTCATGTGGTGAAGACTTATTCATTTAAACATAAAGCTACTATCTGCTTTCCAGATAACATTCCTCCCCACAGACCAGGAACAGTGATAAAAGTGCCAGACGTCCCACAGGAATCCCACAGGGTCCTAGTGTGCTCTCATAGCCTCTGACAAACACCTTTCCTGCCCCACCATGGTACCAAACACCACCCTTTCCATCAGACCCCAGCACTACAAGCTCTGGGGTGGCCCAGGAACATAAGTGGAAGCTCGCTGTTACTCTTAGACTTTTCAGGAGAACATTGCTGAGACACTGGTGACTACAAAACCCTTCAATAACTGAGGTTTAGGCTCACTAGACCCTCATAAGTGCAAGGCTTGCTTACAGGAAAGTCAGGCTATGTCAGCTTTATCACTGGCAGAGATTTAAAGATTGAAAAATGTGTTTACTTAAACATAGGTTTACAATGATGGAAAAAAGTTATAGAAACATAAAACAATAAAAAATGATTGCATAAAAAAAACAAGGAATTTCCTTAAAAACTCAAGTATCTCAACTAGTCTGTGAGAATGGCTGCTGCCACACATTCCTGTGCTGGCAAGCCCTGGAGGGCTCTTACAGCCCCATGTTTCTTGCTGTTGTTAATAAGACAGTGACAAGTGTCACTCGAAGCAGTCACAATTGGTGACAAAATGGGTGTCCTGCACTCCCCCATGGAACAGCCTGTTTCTCACTTTCTGAATTGCCCCCCACTTGCTGTGTCTGGGCACGGGATATCCTGCAGCACTCTGGGTGGATGCAAACATCCTGCGGTATATTTTAATTAGCATATTCTTAGCTTTAGACTTCTTTTCCTATACCATGCCTCCTTAGAGCACCATAGTGCAACTTTACAAAAGTTGCATCCTCTCACAAGCTCTTATTGCTTTATGTGAATGTCCAGAAAAATTGGCACCCAGACCTGCAAACAGGCTCCAAAGTGAGCTTGGCTTAATGACACCTTTTGGTTCCTTAAAGAGAGCGAGGCAGTCAGACTTTCCAACACCTGCCAGAAGGATCTCACTGGCACTTGGCATTTTTGCAAAAGGAGATATCAGGTGTTTTCTTGTAAAAAAAAAAATAGCCCTCTCTGCATAGCAGTATGTCGCCTAAGGGAGATTTGGCACAATGTGCCTCATACAGACTTTGCACTGAAGGGGTGATCATTCAGCTGACAGCATGAAGAAGAAACTTCCTGAATCAACACCTGAAGTTCCTCATACTGCTGTCTGCCTCGTCTCTCCCTGCACCCAGTCCAGAACCTATGACTAATGACACATGCAAAGCAGGATGGTCCTGAGCCATTCTCAGTAAGACCAGGTTCACTGGGTCCACAGGAGCACCACGGCTCCCAGCTTTAACACTTTGCTAAGTCTCACCCTACGCAGTTATTTGCTCTTCATCCCTGCTCAGCCCTTTATGCCGTGTTATCTCAAGGTGAGGCACGCCAGCAGCACCCTTGTTAATGCCTCCGCAAAGCTACAGTGACCTCGTGGGTAGATAAGGATGAAGAGAAACACACTCCCATTCCAGTAAGCCTCTATATGCCAAGCTTAGGCACAATTTAGGGCAGGCCAAGGAAAGTAGGGCACTCATGCAAGAACAAGTGCAGTCACAAAATGATCCATTGATACTCAGCTATTTATTTAGTGATAATTAAAGCCCAGGACCTGATAGACTAGATACCCATAGCTAGCTAGTATTCTACAAGTGCTCGCTCTATCTCATTCCATACAGCCCTGAGTTCTCCCTCTGCAGACACTCACATCAGACTGGGAACTTGCCCTGCTCTTCAAGTCCCATAACAGGAGAGGCTGCTCAGATTGGCTTTGGGGAAGGCGATTCTGCAGGTTCCCTGTGGCTCTTCCCACTTAGTAAAATTGCTCATATGAGAACATCTGAGGCTCTCTGACCTTCCTTCTTTGCAGTCTTGGTGAAAAAAAAAAGAGATACAGCTTTGGGTTTCAGGAGGGAGACCGTCGGATGGATTATTTGCTATTGAGAAGAAGGCAAAGAGCAGAGTTCATCACTTTGTGTCTGCATTAAAAGTCATGCAAGACCTAACAATTATGTAGAGTTTTTTAATAGAAGAATTTCAATTGTTCTGTCCGAAGCATAAATGTGTCACCAGAGAAAACACTGTAGCAAGGATTAAAAGAATAATATTTATTGATAAAGAAGGGCATGATAGATGGCAATCAAACTAGTAAACACTAAGGAACATATCGTTTGCATAAATATCACAGCACAAATGAGTCACCACCTAAAGGCTTGCAAGGAGATAACTGGAGAATGGCAACAAGGTGCAGCATGTGGTATGTGCCATTAATCTGCCTATTATCCCAGCAGGAAGATAGTCTGCAGCCGCGAGGTCGCAGGAAATGCAAACATTGGGCGGAAAGTTTTAACTCAAGTTTTAACCAGGGTGAAGTGCACAAGGTTTGGACACAAAAGGCCTGTCTTGACTACTAAGTGATACAGAAGACCTGTTCAAAAACCACTTTGTGGTTCTCGGTCAAAAGGACCCTAGAGACGCTGAAGCCCTACAGCCGACATCCCTCATGCTCTACGTCATTTGCAGATGATCCTCACCAGACCTTCTGGGCATATGTGACTCGGTGCTGCTGACTCTGCATTTGGGGGATGAGAGTGGAAGTGAACGAAATCATCACTGTTTAAAATAAATATCACCTTTCTCTTCCCCGTGGTCTTGTAGCAAGCTTAGCTGTGTGAATTTTCTGCAAGGAGGAGGAAAAGTCTTGTGTTTATTTCAGGATTTGCAAGCTATTTAAGCAGATTTTTTTTTTTTCCTCAGAAATGAGCCCAAACTCTTCATTAGGCAGCATATACCAGACATGCCAGGCAGTTTAGTGCTTACTCAACCCCTGCCAGTCTGGTTGTCCGTACCTCTACTTTATATAATGTCTTTTCTAGAATATATCATTCATAAAATAGGGAGTCTGGAAAGATCCGTCTATCCTCAAATCCAGCAGGATATTAAAAGCTATCAGGGTATCAGGGATAAAGGATATCAGGGACCAAAGGAAACATTTGGACTTAGCCTTTCCTGTGTCAAGAACTCAGGGAGACTAGCAGACTGTGGATAAAAGGTATGTTCAAGTAACCACATTCTCACAGGAGAGATCTCAAAAATCTTCACTTGGCTTTTACCTTAACTTTTGTAGCTATGAATCATAGAAATTGTACTTTGAAACAGCTTAGCCAGTTCCATCGAGGACTCCCTCATTGCATAAGCTCGTTACGCAGGGTTGCTTAGCTCTGATGATTTCCCCTTTATTTACCTCACAGATGGTACCTGAAGAATGGGACTGCGTTAGGTATCCTATATGCGAAGGGGTTTGGGCATGTGGATGTGTTACCAGTGGATGGAAGTAGTTACGTCACAGTATCTGGATGAAGAATGAAGCTTCTAACTGAAGGCTCTTCTAGAGCTTTCTGAAAGTCTGATGCTCAATTCACTCATAAGTTTCTTCTTCAGAACAGAACAATGTTAGACCTATGAAAGCTAAATGTCCAATGGGTTCATTGGCAGGAGATGCTGTCTCACATCAAGGCCATTATTCAAACAAGGATATATCAGAGAAGGGTTACAAAGAAGAGAGACACAATGCCCTGGGCAGACCCATGAGAGGTCAACAGTATTATCCAGCAGGACTGATATGTCTCTCCGTCTCTCCACTGCCCTTTCCCTCTCCCCATCAACATGGCATGGCCTCCTGGAGAAGAGGAGCGTGTTGCTGCAAGACCCAGAGTGTGGAAATCAGGAGTTTCAATTAATCAAAACAAAACAACCATCTTCTGGGTGTGAGTCTTGCCAAAGCTCTATTCCAGACATACAGGGTGTCTCTCTGTCCATGCAACATTTCCATTAGAGTTGGGTGTCTTTTCTACTCAAGATCAACTGTGTATTTAATTAATTAATTCTTAACTAAATTAGAAGAAACATCCCTAATAAGCATGCCAATGAGACCTTTCTGAAGAGTTAATTTTTTGAACCAAGGGTATTGGCAATCTCATCCATGTCCTTCTTCTGAAGACACAACACCTTATCCTTACCAGGAATTCTCATTTAATCAGTTTTTCCAGAGATGCAGAAATTACTTTACTCTTCCACAGTCATCCCTCTCCAGGAACTCATTTGTTACTTTCCAAAGCCTGTATTTGCTTTACAAAACAAATTTTATTCCTTTTCCTTCCTTATTGAGCATGAGACAAAGTGATTTATCTGTGGCTAATACACGGGAGCACACATTCCACAGCAGGCAGACAGAATCTCTGCTGCATGAAAGAATGATTTTATGGTGCCCAGGGATTTCATAAGTGTGATCAAGTTACCATGGCTTAACAAGATGCAGTGCATGCACTGATCTATGAAAAGTGTTCGTGTATATTCTTAGCCCACAGCAAATCTGAGGCAATGTGACTTAGCTTAACCCACCATGAAAGAAGGAGCATTCCTTGCATTTGTCATGGACTAGGACCACATCCACAGACAGCTAATATCATCCTCGGCATGCTGTAATTTGTTCAAAGACTGGAACGTGATCAGTCCTACAGATTCTCAGTAGTCATGGGGTTCTACGTATTGATGTCACTTCTGATAGGAGAGCTTACATGTATAGATGACTGGGGGAAGGTAAATTTAACCCTCAGGTCACTGGGAAATGTTCAAAGTTCGGATATGTTAGAGATGGATGACCCAGTCTTGCAGTTGTGGTAATGAAGGAGACCTTGATCCAGATTTGGGAAATTCCTATGGGACAGTCCCCATTTTCCCATGGCCATTGCTTCTCTCTTTCACTCCCATACCCAAATGCAACTTTCCACAGAGGTAAATCCTGCTTTGGAGATGGCAGATAGAGGGGACTAAGCAAGCTGTTTCTTTTCAGTGGGAAATTTTACTGCTATAATTCATGTCATGACGCAAGAAATCATCTAACTAGAGGAACAAGGCCCAGGTCTTCCTCTCACCCTCCTTGCTGACCCTCTCTGAAATGCTTGACTAAAGCTTAAAGCCACCATATCCACTGTCAGAGATGATCTGTGAGCCCTTAGTAGCATTTCTAGCTTGTCTGTTGGGTTGCAGAAGACAACCAGTCCCTTTGGCGACTCACAATAAATCTGTGCCGTAATGTCCTTGTGGGTAAGGAGCTGTCAGAGGAACCCCTGGACTGTGCAGCTGTAGATCCTCGGGCAGAGGTGACGCACAGCAGAACGTCAGTCTCAGACGAGAAGCGAGTTGCAAGTAAAAGCAAGAAGGAAACTGGCCAGGAGGCTAGTAGAAAAGTGGCCAACTTAATGAAAAATCAGCTGACAGAGACCAGGATGGATGAAGCTGAAAGACTCCTGCAGGGGGACATTGCAAGAGCTGTGAAGGAGCCCTATCAGTGAAAGAAGTAGGGGTTAATTTGACAGAAGCACCTGCTGAATACAAACAAGAGAAGCAATGGAACAGCTGCCTTTGCAGCATGCAGCAGCGCTCCCCACAGATAATGAACTTAAGAGATGTAATCAGCTACATCAGATCATCCCTACCTAGGGGATGTTCCTGTCAGGCCGTCTTTATTTCACATTTCTCTGGTGTATCGCTGGAATGAAACATGAATAATCTGGCTGGGGCATCATCCACCTACATCATCAGGATATTTCCAAATGGAACTGTGGATTTTTTTCATGCAGACTTGAGACCACAAGTGCTACTGCATAAGAATCTGTGGAGTTATTTATCCGAAGTTCCCAGAATGTCAATGGAGAGAAACAAGAGCACTGAGGGCATGGCAAAATATGCTCAGAGGAATTAAGTCTTAGAAGTGATGTTTCTTTTTTCCTCTGAGTGTAATTGCAGCACTCAGGGAGAGGTCCAGACACAGATGTCTACAGAAAATGCATCCTCAGCGAGGTTGGGGTATGAGTTCCAGTCTTGGAGAGCTACTTCTCCTCCATGCAGTACACATGCATCCTTGTAGCTCTGCCAAATACCCATGAGATTCATTCATGAATTGAGATCATTAGCTGGTTTGCAAACTGACCTCATACACTTGTCATCTACAGATACCATGAGCTTATTTTCTTTTGTAAGCCATGGAAGAAAGATATAGATGGAAGAAGAAAATTCTTATCTTTGTAAGGATCCAGGGTTTAAACAGCTGGTACCGTGAAATCTTCCTAGAACATATTTTAGACTGCCTCTTCCAGCACAGCACGCATTAGAGTCCTGCAGCCTGGAAAGGGCACAGTGGTTTGTACGCTGCTGGAGATCCTACAGAAAATACATACAATATTTTACTGTAAGATTGCTGCTGTAGCATCAAGAGCCAAATATATATATTTTATATATATAAAGCATTTGTGTCAGTATAGGAAGATCTTTAGACAGTGCTGTGTAAGTTCTTAGATCCACTCAACATCTTCTGTCAACTGTGAACTTACAGTGGTTGTTGTTGTACTTTCACCAAGGTACATTGCTAAATTTGGCAGGCGCAGAAGTCCAGTAACCAAAAAGAGGGGAAAAAGGCATTTGGCTCATGTTCTAGAACAGAACCTGAAGGAGGTACGTTACTTGTTACTTCAAGTAGTGTTCTAGCAAAGTCTCTCTGTTCATGGGAACTGCATTTTTTTCAGCTAATTCTATATACTCTGAATTGAATTATTGGCCATGCAGAAGCACCAGATTCACTTCAAGCATCAGTCAAGGCAGAACATGATTTTTCCTGGAGACTTTGCTGAAGATCTTTCTAATCTTGGGGCTGCATTTGTAAGATCTGCTCCTGAAGTGAGGGACTAATTTCCCACAGTTCGATTCAAAGTGCTACTATAGCTCTGTTGAGGGTATTCTTGCATCCCCCAGAGTATCACACCAACTCTGCTGCTGGGAAACTGTAGTGAGAACCAGAAGCATGTCCAGGATGGGCTCCAAATGTCAAAAAGGCAAATGCAAGCAATTCCCAGTGTCTGTCCTGTGGGTCATCCTCTTTGGATGTCAGGAGGGTGCAATGGGGATTGTGAGGAAGAGCTGATTGATAGCATGGGGAAGGGAGGCAGGTTTATCAGAGCTGTCTATTTTCATGCAGGTTGGAACAAGAAAGCAGGAGGTCTTCCCTTCCATGTGAGTCTGCCTGGCAGCAGTGTCTGTCATGCCTGGCCTCATTTTATAGCTTCAGTTAAACCTCTCCTTGCAAGCTGACAGAGCATTCTCATGGGCTATCATCTCAGATGGATTTCAAACATCTCCTCATTAAAACACTGTCGATGTGCTGCAGGCTCTCAGAGACCAGCTGCCTGTTTTGCTTCAGGTGCAGTACTTGAGGGTGCATCTTTGAGCTCATTCGTCCCTCTGGTCCAGCACCCTGTTTTTGGCACTGGTCAGGGCTGCAGCAAGACCCCATGATATGTAATGAACAGCTCTCAGTGGTGCAAGGGACAGGAATCCTTCCACCCTAATCTTGCGCTGATCAGCATCTCCCCAGAACAGGTGACAGAGCCAAATACACCATTTTCTTATCTATCCTGCCTGTAAATATTTCAGAGCCTGCAGATCAGCGTTTACTGAACCCTTTGAAATGAGCCACATGTCATTCAGCGACGTTTGACTGGAGAAATGGATCTTGCACTGCACAGACTGTATTCCTCCTGGCTTCGCTCTCATGGGTCATTTTTGCTGAAGTTTTACACCCATCTCATCTATCTCTTGCTTCTGTTAGACTGGTTTCACAAGGTCTGATAGCAATCCCAGCACTCCCACTCACCATCACACCTGAGCACCTTCCATGTTATTCGAGGTTACTTAATTGCCTCTGCTGCAGGGTATGATCCATAGACCTGTGTACAACTGTGTCTCAGGGCATCATCTGCTCATTGATACCCATCTCCTCAGATGTGGGATCTTCAGGGCACAGGTCATCAGATTAATCCACCTCTAAAGCAACAGCAGCATGACAGACTGATCATATTTCATTCCTCTTTACACTTCATAATAATTTGCTTTATTGCAATTGCATTTTTGCTCCTTTCTAATTTGCTTTCTTTTTCATTTAAAACATCACTCTTACACAGTCAAAACCATGACCATTTCAGTAGTTCTTTGTCCATCTCTGTCTTCCTCCTGTGTTTATTTTCCCTCCATCTTATTTTATGGCAGTTTGATAACTAGATATGAATACAGTTCTCTGAACAAAAAGGCTGACATTTTGATGATAATTTCAGTGTGACATTACTGCCACCATCTTTTAATTGTATTTCCTAGTTTTTCTCAGACTTACTTACCTTACAAATTATGCATCACCAGGACCATTCTGGGGGATTATAAGAAAATATTGAGAATTCTAAATGCAAAACAAATGTTTTTTGGCAGTAAAAGATGCACACTGAGATGAGTTTCTGACCAAGTACCTGGATATGTTAAATTCAGAAGTTCAGTTCACAATTATGTCTTGTTTTAGGTCCTAGAATTGCCTAAGAATTCTCTCTCTCAATAGTTCTTATCCTTTGAGCCATTCCTGATGAAGCTACACCGCAATATAGCCAGTCTAAGTCATAATTTTCTTTTATGGAAACTGAAAATCAATGAAGGACATTTCATCTGAGGTTCTCCATCACCTACCATGCCTTCACTCAGAAAAGATTTGAGAAGTCTAGATTGTTGTTCATTGCCTTTCCCAACTTGGACCTTATTTTCTCACTGCCTTGTGAAGTGTTAATATACTCTATTTGTGGGATTTCCAGGCTATTCAAGAAAATTGGAGGACCATCAAGGTTGCAAATTAAGTCCAGTAAAGAAAGCCACTGTGTTCATGACCAACCACAACTGAGTCCCAAGACAACTATACCATCACATACAGGAATTCCCCCCATCTCATCCCAAACTCAATTATTTTACCATAATTTTATGTGAGGATTTTATTCTGTTGAAAGATTGTTGAAAGATTGTTGGTACATAGAGATATGTCTGGAGCAAGCAGGGGAAGATGCTGAATTCTCATACCCGGCACCATTAGCAGCCACAGTGGAGGCCAGTACTGCTGCTTGGGATCTAATGAACAGCTTCTCAGAGGATTCGTTATCATGTCATGCGATCATTGCAATCACTACACTAACAAATCAGTAATTATGCAGTCATCTGCAGGCCAGATCTAGGCTGCCGTGTGCTGGCTGGCATAAAGCTGAGTTCTTGCTCTCTCTGGGGCTTCTTCTACCTGCTTTTTACTTCCTTTGGGAAGAAACATAATCTTTTCCAAGAGGATGTTCTGTCTTTTCATCCACCATTCTGAGTTTGGAAGATGAAACAGCTTTTACATTCCCCATCTGTGTGGTTCCCAGAAATAAAACCATCTCTCAATTTTTTCCTTTAGTCCATTTTCTCTTATCATAAGTAAAGTTTCTGTATTGTCTTGTGTACAATAAATCCAAGCCCTAGACTGACCCTCTGATTCTCCCGCCTTTAAAAGTAAACTGTTAATTATAATTGCTTTTCGGAACACACCCAGCACTGTGAGTCCTGCCTCTGCCAAGGGCATCCTAATTAAACCACTTTGCTACCAAGTGCAGTTCACTCCCCTTTGGCATGCAATATATGATTACAGCAATTTGCTCCTTTTCCAAACTTTCTTGAGAAATAGAGCTTCCACAAAAAAAGTTCAAATTTTATTCCCAGTATCCTGAGCAAGAAAAATAATGATAAAATATTAATATCACAAGAAACATCTTTAGCCTCCTCCTGTAAATGTTCTCTGCTGCAGTAGGTTTGTTGGTGTTTTCAGCCCTGTTATAACACAAGCCCTTGCTGATCCCACGTACTACTTAAACTCTCTTCCACTTGGCTGGTATTGGCAGCAGTGACGGAGAGCAGGTGGCACTGTGGTCACATCGGAGCACACAGCCGGTCTGCTCACAGCTGGAGCTGGAGCCGCACATGCTGCCAGCATTATTCCAGCTGTCCGGATAACTAGATGTGAGCTAGCTCCAGAGGTGCAGTTTCAGTGCTAGTAACAAGAGTTTCATCTGAAACATCACAGCAAACAACATGACACCCACAAAGATGATGACGGAATCAAATCATTCCAATAGCTAACCAGTAGCATCCATGAAATATTTCTATAACTGTCAAAGTTTCCAAAGCATCAGGCATTGACTTTTCTGGTTCTGGAGTGAAGAGACTTCTAGGATAATCTGCTAACAGATATCTATGCAGTGAAAGGCAAAGACTAATAAATCTGGAGCCAGATTTATCATTCATTTCAAAATAAATAAATAAATAAAATAAAAAGGAGGCACTTGATCTTTTCCTGATCAGCTACTTCATGCTGTCGATTCAAATGTGCAAACTGGCCCGGGTTCCCAGTGAAGTCTTCAGGCAGAATTGTTAGAAAGATTTGGTAATCTCTGCTGGAATTCAGGATAACATTAATTTAGTACCCTTCTTATATAAAAATATATAACCAGGGGTCTTCAGAGGCCATAGACCATCATAGTCTTGTTTCAGATCCAAAAGACATTGACTTCATTGTGACTCACAGGCAAACGTGCCAGCACGCAGCATCTCACCCCGCAGCACTGCAGCTTCCCTTGGTGGTCTCCCACGTGGTCCTGGCTCGCTTGTGGGACATGACACACAGCTCATTACAGCACGAAAACCTCTCCCGTTCACGTCTGCGGGGTTCTTCTCTCCCTTGTATAATCTGAATTTACTCCAGCCTAGCACGATGCAGCCCCCATCAGACCTCTTGCATCCACAGTACTCCTGGTGTGAAACACCCTCTGGGATGATCTTGCATAATTACCTTCTTTCAAATTGCTGTTATTTGTTAAAGTACCACTCTGTCCCTCATATATTGTCTGGCCTTAATGTAGATCTCTGAAGACACAGTTTCCACTGGTGGCTCAGGAACATCTGCGCACCAGCTTTTCTCAGTGCATCATGTGTTGGAACAGGAAATTCCACCCTCTTCCTATGAATCTCAAGACATTCCAGATTCAAATACCATAGAGAACAGAGCGTGTTGGGGGACAGAAAGTGGACTATAGTTATCATTTTTAAGGATCCTTATGTTTGTCAAAGTTGTGGCAACTCTTGTAGTCATGTAATTCCGCAGAAAGGATTTGTAGAGTGATTCAGTGAGCTGAATTCAGAGGTTACCTCAGCTCAGGTTTACCTGACTTCTTCACAGATGCTGTAAGAGCAAAACTGTATTGAGAAGAACGGAAGAAGAGAAAAGAAGACACATTGGCTACACGGTACATGGCGTAATAGATAACTGGACACCTGGATTCAATGTAGAAAAGCATTCACTCTTGACATCTAAAAGACTGATGAAGTGTACTGCACTCCTCTGCCTTCTTTAAAGAAATTCTGTGGAAATATGGAGAAATGCTTGGAGTTCATGCTGTTTTATAAAACTGGCCAGTTTTAGGAGCTGGTTAGAGTTCTGGAAAGGAGTAAATCTTGTAGAAAGAGGCATAAGGGCAGAGTGCAAGACAGGCAAATATGAGAACAGACCTATTTATTGCATGATTTCTAGATGATAAAAAGCATCTATCTCCCCTTTTGTCCTGCAATCTGCCTTCTCCAGGTAGACTTTCTCCATACAAGGTCCCAGAGCTTGGGAGATCACTCCCTTACTGTTTACTTATTTATTTTTATCAAAGATTGTATCTGAAGACATTATTTCTGGGCATGAAAGATATTTTTTCTGGGCATGAATGATATTTTTCTGGAAGACTGTGTTTTTTCAGCAGTAGAAACAGGAACCTAAAGAGGAAGTTGTGGCACTTCCTTGATCATGAGTCCTTATTCCCTTTATGGATACTGAATATGTGAGGAATTCATACAGTCTCGTCACTTATCACATCTCGAAAACTACCCATTTTTGCAATTAATGAAGTACATTATACCCCTTGACTAATCTTGACATGCTACTGAGACCAAAAGTCTCCCATAACCCAGTCATCAGACTCCTAATTCATATTTAGATCTCTGAATCTGAGATCAAGTGACTTACCTGAGGCCACAAAGGAAGTTCATGGCAAGAGAGGAGAAAAAAATGACTCTGCCATAAGTACTTACCTGATTTCTGTGACTTTCCTTACCGGAGGAGGATAATCCCTTTCCCCTCCCAAACCAAGCTCATTTGAAATGGCCCAAGGATGGAGTGATCTCTCATGGTCGCCCACTGTGCAGCAAATGGGGGCCTGCCTGCCCTCCTCACAAATCTTGGGGCACTGGGAGAGCAGGGATGGAAGAGAAAAACCACAGCAAGATGCATAATTGCTGACAAGTCAGGTTTTGTGTCCTCAGAAGAACTTAGAAGGCTCACTTTGGTGACATGCATGGGCTATACAGCTGGGAGTGATGCCAGGGAGGAGTTTCTGCAGAGAAACTTCCTTCTCATAGGACTATTTCACTTGTCCTGTGCTGGTAAAAGAGAGTATACGTGTGTCACTCAAGACAGTAGGGTCAGGGTCAGTAGCTCTATAATGGAGAGGGAAAATCAGCATTACGAAGGTCAAACTCCCTTTCCATGCTATGCTATGGCAAGAGACATCAGGACGAGGAAGATGATCTTGAGAACATGACAGGATCTCTGTCTAGTACCATCAAAGCACTCTCTGTTCAGTTACATGCTGAACACATGACAGAAAGTTTGTATATATTATATATACTGGTTATAAACCAACACGAGGGACAACAGCCATGACATCTAAGGTTCATTCTGCACTGACGCTCTGAAGATCAGCAGGCTGGGGCCAGACAAGAGTTCTGAATGGTGCTCAGAGGAAATAACCTGGCCTTTTTCAGTAAGGAAACTGACTTAGACTTCAAATGTGGATGATATCCCTGTAAGATGATGCTGGAACTACGACAGTGAGGTACTATGGGACCCATGCTGGCAGGAGAGTTGCATAGCAAAATGGACAGCCATGTCCTACTGATAAACCATAATTCTGTTGACAACAATTAGACCCTGACAAACTGCAGATTTCTTCCCTGAATCCTCAGGCTTCTTCAGCCTACATCATTCTCTCTCCTTGTGTCCCAAGTCCTAGCAACCTGTGCTCTATTTTCCATCTAGTGGTGTGTGCATGTTACTGTGGATAAAAAGATCCCTATATATGAAAAAGCTGATATTTAAACCTGAGAAAACCAGATAGACCTTCAGGTCTCATTGGATTAGTTGAAGATATGTATCTAATTTCCCTAGGTAGTTTTATTGATTTTAGCCCTGAGAGCCAAAAGCTGTGAAGTACAAGTTTTGTGGAAAGCTCAGAGTTGTAGAATAATCACAACATACTCTCTTTCAGCCTCCGGATACTCTACAGGACATATGGATAATGAGTGATAACCTGAGCTGAAGGAATGACACAGTAAAGGTGTTGACAATCTACAACTCCAGCATGTTTTTAGCAAGACTCCTTCGCAATCTAAACCTTTTGTATTTCACCCTTGAAAAGATGAAATACTGTGATCCTAAGTTAAAAAGGATCTGACTCCTATTCCTCAGGTCACTGATAATTTGAAAGGCAGTGTGAGCACCTATATCAACATAAAACCTCTGGCACTCCTGTTGGACAAGTCATGGAATGGCTCCTGGAAGAAATGCCCATTCTTCTTGGATTTCCTCCAGTCTGCACTGAGTTTGCTCTTTATCTCCCTCTTGTTTCATCTTGGTCTCTTTTTGGGTCATTTACTCCTCACCGTCTCCAAGGTAACACACAATGTTGACAAGTTCAGCCTTGACTTGAAAACCTAAACCAGTGGCTCAGTTGACTTCAGACTACTAAAACAGCCCACATTTCATGGTGGCCTGTGTGGACCCCTGATTTACACTTTCACCTGTCCTACAGACCCTGGAGGAATCAGTGCCATGAGACTCAGCGGATCCTCCAGGGACACCCTACCTTGACACAGAGATACAAGCACATTAAGCTGCATCCTATTATTGTGCAGAGCTGCTAATCTCCTGATCAGCAGTGAAAGATCCCATGATGTTGAACAGAGACACGTCAAACACTCAGCTTCGGTGCTAGCAGTTTCACTTTGTTTTGTAATAGAGAGGTTAAGAATTACCTTATATACTGCATCAATCTTCCAAAAATATTTTTCCCAGTTTTAAAAATAAATCCACAGTATAATAGTGAAAAAATCTAATTTTCATGTCTGATGTTTTGGTCATCCACCTGACTATGTACCCAATCTTTCACAGTTTTCCAGCTGGCATATTTCTCCAGAGATGCCTGCAGTGTGCTCTTAGCTGCTCTGCACTGAACTGGTAGGAGGCTTTGGAAACACAACTTTTTATGAATTTTTCATCTTTTTACCTTACCATCCAAGAATGCTGTCTTAGGAGCTGATGCCATGTCAATCCCTCCATCTCTTCTGTTCTAGCTATGAACTCCTTATGGTCAGATCGACAGAGAAGTGTTTTGTTGATTTGTCAACTGACAAAGTAACAAATAATGGAGAGTGAGCTATGACAGAAAATAATTTTAGTTGTCATGCAGTTCAACAGTTTTTAATATTCATCTGAGGGGAAATGAGATCAATGCAAAGTGCATTTGTGTGCGCAGAATAAAGACACTGGTTCTTGCCCTTGGCAGCTCTCTTGTTTCTTGTGCAGAGTCCTCCTCCCAACATGGAAAAGTAGCTAGTGAAGCAGCAAGGGGCTCAAGACATCAGGCAGTGCCCTGGTGCTGAATTAGAGCCTGCCTGCTCATTTCCCTTTTCCCTCTTCACGGGTGGAATTCAGAACCATTGGTGATTAACCCTGCATTAGGCCAAAAACAGGAGCAAGAAAAACAAGGGCAGCTCAGGAGAGCAGCTTGTATTCATCCTCCGTTTATGCTTATTTAGTGGTGTTAGATTTCCTGCTCTCTCTGAAGTGAATTTTTAAATCAGGACACTGAAGGATCAGAGGAAATTGAAGTTTGCTGTAGGAAGGACCAGGTACTTGCAATGAGTCACAGCAATAAGACATGATGTTTGTTCTTGGTGAGCTCAACACTGGACCACAACTATTATTTTTTTAAACTCATAAATGTATCCTTCTTTTTTTCCTGAAATATAAGAAAGACTTACTCCTAATTCAAAATCATTTGGGAAGAGGAGGTACTCATGCATATACCCAGTTGTCAGGCAGACAGAAGTTCCCTCTGATGTTCCCCATGTGTCTTGATGGCTCCCCACTAAAGGATGAAATCCTTGTGATTCCAGTTCCAGACCTAATGGAAAACATCCAAACATCAGTCAAATCAATTTTGCCCACCCCTCAACTGGCTGTGTGGCCTTTTCCTTGGAGTCCAGGAGCTGACTTATTTCAGATGCATCCTCTATTCTGTGTGGGTGAACGTGGAGAGAGAAAGATGGATAAGGAATGTCATGGCAGCTTACTTAAGGGAAGCCTGGGTGAGAACGGTGCTTCCTACTCTGCCATTTTACAAAATGCTATAGAAGGTTTGAAACTTGGTGGAGATGATTCCCCTGTGGTTGATCCCCATTGATAAACAAGGGAGGAAAAACAGTCACTCTTCATCTTGCAGATAGTCAACACCCTGGCAAGAGAGTTTGTGGTGAAGTTGCCTATCTCATGGTTATCAGATGTCATATTTTGTCTTTAATAGGGAATTCACACTGTCTTGCATGATATTCTGACAAGCAAGCCAATGTTACAATTTTTTGATGGCAAAACATTTTTCTATCAGTACGTTCTATCTATAAAAATAAGAGGATTTACAAAGCAGTGATTCCCAGGGCTCTATTCTAGCTTTACTGCTGTGCAACGTCTTCATAAGTATCCTCACTGATGCAAACCTGAAGATGATATGAAGTTGGAAGCAATTGGAGATGTGTGATAAAACTAAATTAGATTTAAAAAAAAAACAGGAATTCTTTGAATAAACAAACACAGCAAAAATTAACAAACAAGCAAACAAACAAACAAAAAAGGGATGCTTATCTATAGGAGAAAGAGCCCCCAGAAGGAGGTTTGTCTTTAGACACCTCTCTGATACAAGATGTACTTGATCCTTGAGGTGCCTTTATTTCCCCACTCTTTCCCAAAGAGTGACTGGTCCAGAGTTACTCCTACCCATACTCTGAAGTAAAACAGCTTCAGTAATAGTGAAAAGACTCTGGGGGTTGTGACAGATCGCAGATTTAGAGTGAGGCATCAGTGTCAGAGAGCTATGATACAGGCAAATGTCCTGGTACTTTCATACACTAAAATAGAACAGAAAGGACATGCAGAGTGACCTCTATTTTGCTGGGTACTGGTGAGTTCTCAGGTAGGGTCCTGAGGCCATGGCACCTCCAGGACCAACTGGAGAGGGTCAACAGGAGGAACAGAAGTGGGAAAAGGTCTGGAAGATGAGGCTTATGTGGAAAAACTAGAAAACTTGGGCTGATAGCTAAGAGAAAACTAAGGGAAAAAAACACCCATGGATGAAAAAAAAATGATATATTGAAATATATTGCCTTGCAGTATGGTGAAAACTGCTTTTTTTTTTTTCTTTTTTTTTTTTTCTTTTTTTTTTTTTTCTTTTTAGGAAGAGGGGATAGGCACAAGTATCTACCATGGGCAGGAGGCAACCTCACTGCTCTGTGAATCAATGATTTTATGATTCCTCGTACTGAAAAAGGATGCTCTTTACCTAATGGGGGAGGAGGACGGGAGTGGCCTGCATGCATGGGCAAAGACATCCATTGCCCAGATAAATCTTTCCCTGGGTAGCAAGGGAATGCAAAGGAAAAAAGGACAACGTTATTATTCATTTTACAAGTCAGATGCAGGGGAAATAAAGCATTTCATTCAAAGTCACCTGCAGAGTCCCAGAGGAGGGGAAGGAACTGAAATGAGATCATGTGAGGCCAGTGAGGGCTTCTGCTAAATTAACTGAACTTCAGGCCTGAAAACCACTATGAATATTATGAACCTCTTCTTCTAATTTGACCATTCTGAACCTTCCTCTATAAATTTTTGCAAATAACAATGGCTGCTTAGTTAAAAAAGAATATTAAAATGAACTGACAAAATTACAGAAGAGGGCTGAGTTGTCAGTGCTAAATCAGGCATACAACTAGAAGTGTCCATAAATATTTACATTTTCATAGGAATTCGATGTATTTCAGGAACACCCAAACGAAGTTTGAAAGTTTTCCAAGAGAAGGGAAACCTAGCAAGTTAAAAGCCACTTACCACAAAGGTGGACTTTTGCGACCTGTTTCCTGGTTTTAATCTTGAGGAGGGAAATGGTTATATCATCTACTTCAAACCTTCTTGTGGTAGCTGCCCCGCGGCATCTTAGCAAGGTAATTAATTTCAGGAGGAATTACCCAACCCTTAATTTTTCTGAGTAATTATCAGCTCAAGTACCAGCCAGGAATCGGAACGTTCTTTGCTCCGATGATGGCTGGGTACAAGTAGCTGCAGACTCCTCTGTGATGCTGCAATTTACCAGGAAGTCTCCGGTGGTATCTGTCTTGAGATGCCTGCACCTGACGAGCGTGCCCAGATAGCAATCACAACCTCTCCCATGTATTTAAACGGACAGTTTTGATGAATGCTCTGAATTTTGCTCTCTCCCAACTTGCCGTTTGGGGAAGTAGTGCAAAGGGCTTGGGCTGCAATATGAGCTCAGCCCTCCTTCTCATCAGGCAGCAGAAGCAAAATTGGGACCAAGATGACTGTGTGCCTGGACTCTTGGGATCTAGACTAAGGTTTGCTTCTCTCTTTTTTTCAGGAATTGATGAAAAGTGTTGCTGCTGTTCTGATGCGTTTCTTCCTCCACCTGTATACAGATATACTGATAGACTGTGCTTCACAATACGGTTTCCTTAAGCAGCAAGGGTGTTTTCACCTCACAAAATGAGTCACAGAAATTGCTGGCTAAAATCTGTCTAGGCACCTTCTAAGTTAAATATTTGGAGATAGATTGCTGGCCCCTGAAGCGGGTTGCATGATTGGGCACCTCTAATAAATGAGCAGTAAACAACGCCGGGTTATCCCCATAGCACAGAGCGGCTCCTCAGTGCTAGTCCACGCAGGAGAGATGACGACTCAGCATTCGGTGTCCTTCAAGAAAAGTGTCCTCTTTCCTTGCTGAGCTCCACCTCTTTCTCCAATGAGCTCCAGCTCTCCAGTCCCTCTGCAACCCCATCCTTCTTCCCCACTACAGCCAGAAGAGGCTCTTCGGATGCTGCTCAAGTATCTGAGTTTTTGCTGCACCAGATGTCTCTTCTTCTTGCCTCATGGTTGATGCAGATCAATCTGTCTTCCATGAGGGACCTTTACCCCACCACACCCAAGGCCCATAGCAGTACCCCTAAGTGCTGGTCAGAGCCTAGAGGGATGTCCCTGAGACTTGTTTGCCATTAGCATCTCTCAGACAACTCATCAGCTGGTTTTATATCAATGCACTGAACTGTGGCTAGACTTGGGGTTGTTCAGGGCAGGGTTGTGTCTCTAATTGGGTTTTAAGACACAGTGTACACTTAAAATACTCTATAAATGATTTTCTGTGATAAGGAAGGCTGTTTGTGAGAATCAGTGAAGGCGACAAAGCATTTCCTTATAATGCCATTAGGCGTTCCCTGCCGTGACTCGTCTGCTGCCCCAGAACAGATGCCAGAGAGCTGCGCTTGGTCCCAGCCTCAAGGTGAATCTTCACAGAAAGCTAAGGCAAACCCTGCACACATTTCTCAGTCTGGACGTGTGAGTGGGATCCTCTGCTCATGGGAAGCATGAAATGGGAAGGGAGCTACAGAGCCAGCCCTTAACCAGGCTCCCCACATGGGACTCTCTGCTACTGCATCGGGCACTGGCATTCCAGAAAACAACTCCACTCCCCGGCTTTGCAGGAAAGGAAAAATCACAGGGATTAAGATTTTTAATAAATATTGACATTGAGATCCTAGTGGTAGGGTGGAAGCTGCCAGTGATAGTGGAGAGATGGGGACTGTATGATGACCATGGCATCAAGCAGGTATGAGGGTGCCAACATCATGTGGGTTCAGGGAGAACATCTCTGAGAAATGAGTGCCCCAGTGCTTGGAAAGCAGGTTTTTGCTGGGTACAGCAGAACATTCACTCATCTGAACAGCAAGGAACTAAAAACTGTGACGAATAACGTGCTCACTGTAAGAGTGTTTCTGTAGACAGCCAGGAGGCTGTGACAATTGCTGAGACTGACTTTCTTCAGTCAGATAGGCAGAGCAGAGAAGGTAATACTGCTGCTCAGTTCTCCTGCACAGAGACTACCAAAATTCACTGTTCTAGAGAAACAGGAAAAGTCTGGGTCTGTTGTGGGCTGAAGTACTTCACCCCCTGTACTGTTGACTCCAGTGATTCCAGGAGAGGAACTCTGATTTATGTTAATGGACACTCTTGCACACTGAGTTGTTCCTAAATCACGTGCTTGGAGATCGCTGGTTTCCTAAGTGGCGCTCAGCAGATTTACATGACAGAGTAACATGAATGGAAAATGAGCCGCTGTTTGCAGTCTGGGAGAAGGTACCTTTGCATTTCGCAGTTCCTGAATGGGCCTATGTGGTAGTCACCTGTAAATGTAATGATCATGATGAGCAGATAGAAGAGAAATAGCCTATGGGTTTGAGAACGCAATGGAGTAAATACATGTATTAAGCAACTAGATTTAGGAATATTAACTTACCCACATATGCTTGTTTCTGAGACTGGCATAAACATAAATATGGCTTAATAATGTTATTGCACAGGACTTAAATCCTGATTATTTTTTAGCCCTCACTGGCCTGACTGAGGGTGCCAGAAGTCTTCTAGCTCTGTGATCCTGGGGTCCAGCTGAAGCCTAAGCTTTAAGAGCAATATGTGTTATTACATTTGGATGCCAGAGTTTTCAAGGTGCTTTCTTGGAGTCTGAAGGCAGATTAAACTTCTCATGTAGACGCAAACATTGTTATCACCAGGTGCTGGTTACATGATTGACTTCTGCAAAAGCAATATGGGCCTTGCTTGCTTTCCTTGGCTCTCATTCAGAGATGATGGAAAGATGATGGAGAATCTTGAACCAAAGCCCACTGAAGAAGAGGTTGTGCGTGAGAATACATTCATTTCATGGCAAATAATTCTAGGGACCCTCATACTCCTAGTGTGCCCTGTGCTGTCTGCTTGGGAAAGAAACTTTCCAAATCTTATATTACATGATGGACCCCTCACTTATGCAGTTTGGATGAGCATTTCTTTATATTTTGAAAATATTCTTCCAATGGAGAAAATTATCCCTCAATCCCAGTCTGCCCAAATGCCATGGGCAGATTCGTCATAGCTGCCATAGAGGTCTATGGAGCAGATGCCGGCATTCGAGCAGATGTCACACTGTGGCAGTAGACTGAGATTCAGGTAACATTAAGTGGTCCTCAGTGAAGACAGCATATGGTGCATCATGCTTGTGCCCGGGTTTCATTGCAAGACAGGATATTCAGCCTACTTGTTCCATGTACTTGATGCCACTGTGATCCGGATGGCAAACTCTCTGATGTGCAAAGCCCTCTTTCATAGTGGATTTGAATTAACTTTCAAGGTGGAAGCAAGAGTCCTGCTCTAAACTTATGTTTTTATATGGAAATAACAATCATAATGGCAAAATCATCCATTTCAACAGCGGTGTCTTAAGCTCCTAAGTAACTGCTATATTTTTCAAAGATTCCTGGAAAGCCTTAGTCTCACCTAGCTAAATAGATCCTAAACCATCTTTAAAAAAAAAAAAAGTTTTGAAAGAAATGGGCATTTTCTCATACAAGCAAATATATATATATATATATATATATATAAAACATATATATATATATGTAGCAAGGCCTCCCTTTCCTTGTAGGTAATCCTGTTGTGTGGGCAGACAGAGCTCCAGGGACACTTTAGAATGGAGATGTTTTCTTCTCTAAAGGTTTGCCCATCTTGGCTGTTCATATTCAATGAACAGTTGGAGTCTGCTGGCCTCAGTTTACCTTCAGCTCCCAGAAAAACATACTAAGCTTTAGCTCTCCCTGGAGCCACACACTGCCAGTTATTCATGTCTGAATTCAACCAGTTCTCTGCTGGCTGGGTGGGACAGTGGCTGGAGAATTGCTGGTATTTTGACAGCTAACTACAGTAATAAATTTGACTTTAGGCTGATGATTCCCATTTTCATCGAGCATGTTTGGCAGGGATTTGAAGCACTGGATCATGGCTAGATACACAGTTTGTAAAAGAGAGTTTGATTTGGCATTTTACCTATCTTCTGGAGTAGTAGAGACCATAAGACTGTCAGACATTAATTCCTGAGTGGTCATAGATAATGTTGTAAGAGTATGCCACCTTAGCTTTAATAAACGCCAGTAATGGGCAATCCACAAATCCAAAGTTTTGGCATGCTGTCCCCTTAAGGGCAGCATCTCCTGGTTAAAAGTCCATCCCTTACTGCTCCGGTGAAGCTGTATGGTCTCAGCTTCGGCTTTTGCCTTTGCTGGCAAGTGAAGGGATATTTCTGCTGCAGATGTTCACAGAGCTCAAGTCTCCTGGTGAATCTCCACAGAGGCTCTCCTGACTCTCCATTCACCATTGCATTCACCTCTGAGCCTTCACCGGGATGTTCTCCATCAAGGAGAACCACCAAGAGAAGCGCAGTATTCCCGGAGCAGTCACAAATGCTGAAGTGTTAAAATCTCTTCACCTCTCCTCAGTATTTCTGCATAGACACCGTGCCCACTGTGTAGTCCTGTAAAATGGCATTGCTGTGGCTATAGACTTTGCTATAGGCCATAGGCTCTGCACTGAGTTTGCAAGGCCTCTCTGGAGGTTGTTGGGCCTGCTCGTCTGCCTGAACTTTTCTTGACCTGCCTGTAAATTACTTTTACTTTAGCATTTAGCTATGACAGCAATTTCTCTGACTGACCAGGTGTCTATGGTTAATTCATTTTATTTATGTTTATCTTTGTATGGTGCAACCATAGTTTTATTTAGACAGCAGTAACAAGCAGTTATTCTCGGTAGAATGAGATATTTATGACTCTAGCACAGTGATGTAATGTAGAGAAATACCAAGCTGCTGGTACAACCGCAGAGGCCCGGAGAAGTGGCAATACTGGATGCTGCGCAGAGGAATGCAGGCAGGGGATGATGAGAGATTTGGCACAGACTTGGCACTGGAGACTCTGCTGCTACAAAAAAAAACTTACTAAAGGGTAAAGAGCTGGAGCTGCATGAAACTGGGTTTAGGTATAATAAAGAGAACAAAGAAATAGCATCTAACATACTTAAAGGGCACCACGTGCAGTGAATTTGAATGCAACACAAAACTGCAGATGAAGGAAGAAAGACAGGTGAAAAATATATTAGAAAACATATAAAAATGACCCTAAGTAGATCATAGGAAGAGGAAACCAGCAAAATCAACATTTGCTCCTTCCAACAAAAGTCTACAGAAGATGACAATTTGCAGTGTTATCTCCCTCAACAGACCAAAGCTACTGACTTTAAAACAGCAATGGAAGGGTCAGTGCAACTTCAAAAGAAGGGGGTACATGTGTGTTATTATTTTAATTGTAATATTACTAATTATCGTGACTTTTGCCATATCTAAGTATTCTATCTCCAATCTTTAACTTCAGGGGGGGATGTAACTTCAGTGTTCACCTATTCCTGTACTGTGGTATCTTGGTGCCCTCTCATCAACAAATAAGTGTTGAGAAAAACACTCTGCCCCACAGTCTTGGTGCTGAGCACCAGAGGGGTTTTGCTGCAAACTGAAATGGAGATGAGAAAGTTAATGAACAGATCACCACTTATATTCACAGGAATATACACTGATATTCCCTGGAAGTGTTGGTTTCACTTCCAACACAGAACTGAACTTTGAGAGTTTTAAGACAATTTATTTTTCCTTTGTCCAGACTGGGGTTGTGGGAAAGCAAAAGCACAGAGCTGTCCCGGATTATTACAGGGAAGTGAACTGGAGCATGCTTGAAGGATTTGACATCTGTTTACCCCGGCTCAGGAAGCACTGATGTTGTTCTCTCTCCATTTTTCTTCCATCATGTAGGAAAATTACTTTCCTGCTAAACCAGAGTGACATAGAACAAATATCGTCATGTTTATGAAGTGCCAAATTGTTATAATGAATGTTAAATCATTCTGGGCCAAATCCTTACCCAGAGGCAACATGGGGCCAGTCAACCCTAATAGCAGCTTACATTATTTGTATGCTCTTCTTAAACACTGATGCAAAATAGTATACATTTTTTAGTTTATTTATTTATTTTTAATGAGTTGCTTGAGATATGACAAAAAGTTGATTCTCACTTTTGCCAGGTTACAGAGCTGTCTGAAAGGGTTTGAAAATTAAATTTTCAATCAAGGAAAAACTGAAAGATAGCAATTTTGGGAAGTCTGGGGAGTGGGGGAGAAACATGATTATTTGCCTTGTTTCTAGATCAGTGTTGCCAAATTCCTAGGGTGTTATGTAATTAGCATGTTATCTGAGTGCTCTAATCATGACAGCACGTGTTTTCTTGCCATCCCTCAGGCAGTTTTGCAAGTTTATATTCATTCATAACTTATTTAAAATCTGTAATTTACAAGTTTTGTTGAGAAATGCAGGGGGTGGGGGGAGAAAGTCTGGGATTGTTTTCTAAAGCCAGGTGGGGTTTTTCTTCCCTCTCTAAACCCTTCTCACTTTCCTGGATGCTTCTGCTCGGTTGCAGCACAGGTGCTCTGTGGCTTTGCTTCTGGCAAAACTTGTGGTTTGTGGTGTTCCAGTGCTCAATAGGACACGTATTTTTCTTTTTGGACAAGAAGTGTGCTCCTGAGATACCATTCCTGCCTCAAGATCTTGCAGATATTGTTATAGATATTACATTTTATTGCTTGTTTGAGTCATCCACATATAAAAATGCATATGCAAACTATTTCCTTTCAGCCCTTCCCATTTCTCTTGGTAATATTCTTTTCTTAGGTCCCTAATGTAGTGAAGTTTCTATATGACAATTAATGTTGATAACAGTACTAAGCATCATAGTGGAAAATGAAGTAGCCCAGATGGATTTCTCAGTGTTCAGAACTCAGGACCTTGTATTGCAGATTTTGAAATCCCCTTTTTCAAGGTTACTCTCATCTTGTAAACTATACTGCTATCTTGTAACCTATAATAAGGTTTCAGGCCTTAATCCAGTGAGACTATGCTGGGGGCTGGGGGACAGTTCTTCAGATTTTTGGTATCCTAAGGATAGAACACCCGAGGACAGAACACCCATGGAGAAACAACGCAGTGATGAAAACAAAACCATTCTCCAGAGCCGACTGAATCCACTAGTTTGTGGCTCACCTGGCCGCCTACAATGCTCAGCACTGCTGAAGTTGAGCGCTTTTCCTTCATCCTTGCTCTGCTCCATCGCACTTCCCAGGAATACAAGTCCGGTCCCCATACTATATGCTTGGGGATATAAAAAGATAGAACTACTGGGGAATTCACCAGCCTTTTCCCCAAACCATGCAGATAGCAGCGATTAAAATACATATATATATATATATATATATATATATATACACATATAGCAATTCTACTTCATTATACGCTATGACTCTTCTAAGAGTCTTCATGAAAAGATTTTAAAAAAGAGAGCAAAATCCTCCCATATAAACCAGACCGAAACTTTTGCATGAACAATTGTGCTCAGTATGCCATCCCACATCTGGGGTGAGGTTTTTACCAGGAATAGCACAGCTGAAAAGTAGGAATCTGCCTCATGCTGTTTGCTTCGCTGGAATTAGATGAACCCAGCTGGTATTCCCAGTTTAACACCAGGAAGAGGTTTGAACCTCTGTCTTTCACATCAGCACAACTGGCCACAAAACTTCCCTATACATGAGAATAGCTGAGAAGTCTAAGCAATCCTGTAGCCGGAAAACAAAACATTCCCCCATGAAGACTGCACTGAAATGAGGCGTTCTCAATCCCAAACCCTGTGAAGAGCTCCACAGCACTCTTAGCCACTCACTCTAGCATGGCCTTCCTCACTTCAACTCTTCTCTATTTTCTGCCTCTGCTCTTTCTGACTGCTTCTGTTGGTTCCAGTGAAGGGAAAATCTATTCATGTAGCCACTGCTCATGCAGAAACTGTACACATAGGGTTAATTTTAAAAATAAATCAAAACTAGGATTTCCACCTAGAGCTTCCACCTAGATCAAAAGTTCTGCACAAACTGTACATGCACCAATTATTAAATGCTCTGTGCACAACAGATTTGGAAAAAGCAGCTATTAAGCCAATTTAATATGCATAATAGATAAAATGCAGAAAAAATAAGGGATATAATTGAAACTAGGGGTGGGGAGAATGCATTGCAAAAGTTTGAAAAAAAGACCTGGGTTTTCAAAGCTTGCAGGGCCAGAGTTTGATTTGCAGCTGGGCTTATCTCATCTTAGATGTTGCAGGAATAAACTGGTATCTAACTTGTGTCTGGGTGGCACTGATGGTCACATTACATGTTTTCCTCCCTGGTAAGAATGTAAAGGCCAGTTTTCTCTTTCATACTGTGTAGGTGCTGTAAGATGCTGTAAGGTACCTACACAGTTGGCCTTATATCTAATCAGATCTTAAGAAACTATGAGCAATAAACCTAAAATAGAGCAAAACACCACAGCCGCAGCAAGCTAGGCAGGTATTGCAGAGTAAACTGTTAGAATATTTCCTTTTCTTGGAAATGCATTTTTCCCTAAAAGAAAAAATGGAAATCCTCATTTCATTCCTTCACCCTTATGCAATATGGGAGCTTTTCTGCTCAGATCTGCAGCCAGCCCCCCCGTATCACAGCCAGCCCAGAGGCCAGATCTTTGAACCCACCCCCCACTGCCCTCCCCAAGCAATTCCTGAAAGCCCTGCAGATATCAGGAGTTTAGGGGGGGACCTGGAAATACAACCTCCTTTGTTTAGTCTTGGTGAATGCGCGGCAGGAAAACATCGCCATCCTGTTTTCGAGGCGCTAGCACGCAAATAAGAATGGAGGAAAAATACCGCGGCCTCCCCGACAGCCCGTGATTAATGCTCATTGTGTCCCGCGTTGACGAGGTGCCAGTGGA
>JAUBNY010000593.1:889533-909156 GCA_032275445.1 Crypturellus soui
GGGCCCTCGAGTATTGGCAGCCCAGCCGGACACCCGGAAGCAGCAGAGCTGCTGTTGAGGAAACTGCTGGGGACAAGACCCACTCTTCCTATCGCACAGTCACAACAACAGTGATTTGTTTGGAAAATCTAACTTTCAAAAATAACAGACCTCTCTAAGTACAAAGACTTTTATTACGGCTTGAAAAATCTTCTAACAAGTATATGATATTTGTGTTACCACATGTATTTTTCCATGCAAGTATGCACCAGCATATAAATAAATCTGTTTACTAAACTGTTTTAACCTGTTTTACAGTGCACCCTGAAGTCGTCTTATCTATGTAGCTGATGTAAATTAAACAGAGGTATCCAAACATAAAAGGACCCATGTACGAACACTTTCTTATCAAGATGATTTTCCTCTGCTGACCCAGTTAAACTCTCAGTCGTTTATTAATTTCCTAAACTTGTCTTTTTAGAAGCACAAACCGATTTTTCTCTCAGCATATTTTTGATGATATGAAGCTGGATCAAAATTCCCTCATGCATATTTTTCCTTATGCATCTTGAGCATGAATCCATCAGCTCTGCTGTGGCCCTGTGTGCGTTATTAACTCTACTAATTATCACCTGCACACTTCTTGCCTGTGTAGCTAGACCACTAGATCTGCTGAGACTCCTCTTGGTCACCGACAAAACCTAACTCCAACTACTGCCTGCAGGGTGATGTGGCTTTTAAAAGCAGGTGGCTTTTAGATTGCCTTCAGAACAAGCCAGCATTTGCTGTCAGAGGCTTCAGCAGCAGCTATTTGGACAACTGTATGAACTCCATTTTCAAAGCAAAAATGTCAGTAAAGTAGTCAGTGAACCTGGCTCCATGGACTCTGTATAATCAGCATTCTTACTTCTAGAAAATACTAACCCAACTAAATAATCCAACTTGTTCACAGAAGCTCTCCAAAGCTACCGGTAGCAGCACTACCACTATTCCAACAAGGCTGACAGCAGTTTACACACATTTATGCCCTTTGTATAATCATTTAAATTAGGAATCTTATCAAAAGTTCATATCTGTCTTGGTATATAGACCTAAAGAATACCTTCTCAGTCCGGAGTCTCTTGTAATCACTGCTTCTGGACCTTCCTACCTGGAAAGGCAGGCCTAGGCATCATTTGTTCCTAATACTTTTTATGGAATAGAAATAAAATGGTATTCCTCTTCCTTGCAAATACACAAAATTGCACTGGCAACTTTTATACCCATTATGAAATTGTTCTAGCAGATACATGAACATCCAGCAGGAAATGAACATCACAAGCCTGAAAGACTCAACAAGATGAGCTTGGGGTGAAGTTCGAAATACATCTTTTCCGTTACTTCTTTTAGAGATCTGGACTAACTCACTTCAGAATCTAGATCTCACTAGAACTCACACCCACAAAATATGGATAATGCTAAGCACCATAGGATACTCAGTGAATGGCTGGTACCTGATACATTTTGTTACTGACGAAATCACAGGAAAATCTAATCCTTATACTCTATCATACATATTTGTGATTACACATAAATGTTTATTGGTGTGTATGTATGTGTATAAATGTATTTTTTTATATATTCTAGTGTAATCAGAATAGTACCATAGATAAATATACCTAAGAAAAAAACATTTGTTTGAATAATTCTTATTTTAATTTAGCCAAATGCAGGATACACAGGTTGTAGATGACATTTGTGAAAGGAACTTGGGAATCAAGCCAGATAAATAGATATCTCTGTCATTTAGTAATGGCATATCTAAGGGGGTGCCTGGAAACATAAAATGAGAACAAGAACAAATAATAATATAAGATGAAGGGTGTTACCATTCTCAGTGGCAAGGTGAGGACCAATACATGGTATTCCAGTTGCAGTCTCTAGTATCCACATATAAGAAAGACTATTAGAAACTTGAAGAAAAGTGACTGGAAGAAAGATTTGGTCACTGAAAATCTTCCTGGAGAGAGAGCAAGAGGCCTCCTCACTGCTCATCTTAATGCAGGTAACGTAGTGAAATCATTTGATCACAGCCCGTAGCTACTCATTACAAAGATGTTCATCTGAGAACAGGACTTTGGTTTCTTTAACCAAGCAAAAGCCCCCCAAAATTTAAAGTTTGGATTAGAAAGTGGTGTGAATTCCGATAGCAAAGCATGAACACTCAGCTTTATTCAGCTGTGAGGGTATGCTGCACTGGACCATTGCTGCATTGAGCACAGCACCCCGAGCAGGAGAATTGGTTTTATTAGTCAGTCAGATGTGAGAATCATGAGCAAAAGTGTTAGAATTTTTTTTGACTCAAACTGTGAGAGAAACAGTCTTTCTTGCTCTTCTAACAAAGAGGACAGGAACAGGGAAACAGCACAGGGAAACTTTCCTCTATGCCAACTTTCTTGGTCTCCAGCAGGAGAAAATGAAAGTAAAAGGCAAGTCCTGGAGACTAAGCAGCAAGAGCTGAAGAGGAAGGACAGAAACAACAGAGCAGAATACTGCTCCGTCATGGCAGGAGTGCTGTAGAGAGACCTGTGTCTTGGGAGAACCATGTAAGAGTTGGGGGCTATGGAGCACGGCTGCAAAATATAGCCATCTCCCTATCAGATAAGGAAAAGTTTACACCCTCACAAGGTAAATGCAATCATAAATGCACTATCCATTTAAATGGCCTTACTACACAAGTATCTAACTTTCCAGGAGAAAAAAAATCCAAAGTGAAGCACTGAAGCATTAATATCCTCCGTATTTTGTTGTATATTTTCTCTCTGTAACTTGTGTTTAAGAAGTTAGGGCCAGGTCTGTAAAAAAGTTTCCTCTGAAAGGGAACATATATCTCTGAATATTTTTGATGGTTTGGGACTTATGCCCAGTGAAAAACTCACTGAAGCCAAAGGAAAGATGCCAGTTATGAACAATGAGCTTTAGACCAAGTGCTTCGTGAGAAAAAAAAATCTAATATTACAACCAGATAGAAAAAAACTTCTCTTTCCTACTGCATCATACTCTGCTGATGTTATTTCTCAATGTGATAATGGCTTGTTATCAGATACGAAGAGACAAATAGAAAAATATTATGATGCTAGAAAACAATTTAGGATATAGTAATTAGCAATGCAACCCCATCAAGAATAACCAGCCAGATTTATACATCAAGTGAGCTAACAAAATATACAATAGTCTCCTAAGGGAAGAATTAGAAAGAACAAACAATTGAGGCTTTTGTATACTGAGAAAAACACACAACAAACTTTGTCTTTTGAACAACATAACATTTGAGGTCATATCAAGCTAATGAACTCTGTGTATGTGGTAAGAAAATTCCCTTACTCTATAATGTTTACAATCAAAATAGAACAACAAAAAAAAGAATAAATAACTATTCACAGCATCTCTGCCTTAAAGGATCATTCTCACTAGACATCATTCTAACAAACTGCAATTGTTTCTAGTTTTTTTTTATCTAGCATTTCCGAGAGAATGGTCTGTAAAATGGAAGCAATTGAAAAATTAATGATAATAGTTTTTGTTCTAGTAATAGAGAAGCCTGTAGTGAATAATACTGAAAAATAGAAAGGACCATTTCTCTCTCAGAAAGTTATAACCTCCATTGCAGAATTCACTGGGGGAAATGTCTATTCTAGATTATGCAGCAGATCAGAAAGGATTGAAATGCAGTCAACAATTAAGACATCTAAGCACCTGTGTATCCATATGCCCAGCATCAACCAAACTTCCATTAAATACAGTGGATAAAGAGAGAACAATTCAATTTCCTACATCTGTAGGCATCAATTGTGATATCTTAAGGTATTTCAGGCATCCAATGGAATGGAGCAAAGAGCCTTGGGTAACTGCTTTTTTACACTGAGAGATGGAGGCAAGGTGAGATATAAGATCATTTGAAATGATACTAGCTGACTGTGTAGGCAAATGATTTGAGCCCTATGTCAACCAACCCTAACAAGCAATTCAGCTGACCTATTAGTGACTACTTCAGGTGGATTGCATCACTCAAGATTCATATTGACTACCTCTGCATTTGCTATACCTGGATTTTAGACTCCAAGCTCACTGATAGCATTTTATATGGAGAGGCATTTAGTTGTCTACATCAGGGCACGAATCTCATCCTGGAGAGAAGGTAGAGCCTTCTGGTCTTGCAAACTTATCAGAGCAGTCCAGTGGTCTAAATGCAGGAAACTAGCACCAGCTAAGGGCAACCTAGACTGGCAGCCACCAGTTTTCAGTCAGCATGGGTCTTCTCTAGATACTATGTTATATTGCAGTCCTATGCAGATGTCTCAGATACCTAGGACATCTCAAAGGGCACTAGACATCTGTGTTAAGGCATCTGAATGAAGCCCAAAGCAACAGTCATGTCAAGGCCAGAAGTGTCATCATTATAGATGTGGTTGTTTTCTGCAGAAGATTATCTGAAATCACATCAAACCTGCCAGGCAAGTCAGTACTCAATAGAAAATGGAATGACAGGATTTCCAAAGGCCTTTAAGTCAAGGTAAAGTTCAGCCTACATATCAAACTTAGGCTAAAATAAGAAACAAGCAAACCCTTGTCTATGTCTCTGCCAAATCATCAATACATTTAAAAGATGAATAGTTAGACTGGGATTGCCAAAGTCACATTTATCTACCACATCTGCTTTGAAACTGATGGCCAATTCCTCCCTAACTTCCTTGAATACTATTGAGAATATGGTATTCTCAGTGGCATTCACTTTTCATTCCCAGTTCTGCTGGGTTGTGCACTTCCCCAAAGTGGTGCCATTTCAGTAGCTCAGTAGCCTGGAGTGCTGGTTCTTTCCTGTCCAAGGAAAGCACTGCGCCACGAACAATCGATACCGCTCCTTGCAACACCCTGGTTCTCCTCGGAGGTCTTCCACTGAGTAACAAACAGGCCCAACCCTGCTCTGTTTAGGAGGTCTGATAAGATCACTGCCCAAGGTGCCATGGCTGCAGGCCAAAATGCTGTCCCAATAAACCATTTTCTGGAGGACCACCTTGTCTGGACTTGTCTTTCCATATGAAGCCAGGCAAAGCAAAGCATTCAGATGCTAAAAATGTGTAACTATTACTGGTGTTTGTCCAATATTCTAAGACTCATAAATCTCCCAGGAAAGATAGAATAGGAGCACAATTAAGAAAACAAGAAACTTTATGCATAGATTCCTCTCCTACTGCTTCCAGAAAAGCTATTGCCTGTTGATGAAATGCCCGCTTGACTAGCTTCCAAACTAGCACTATCTCTGCAAGTGCTTGTGTTGTCTTTCAAAATTTTCCATCGCAAGATTCAGACACACAGGTACACTTACATACGCTCAAAGAAAAAATATTAATCCATGTGGACAGAAATGTCTAAAGATGGAAGGGAAAGGACAACAGCAAAAGAGAGTGAAGAGGATCCAGAGTCTTCCTCCTGTTTTTTCACTGAAGGTAAAGCTCCAAACTGCAGATTGCTTTCTGGAACGTTACAAAGGTGATAACTAGTTGGCGTGCTGCTGTTTGTAGTGGCTGATCCAGGCTATTTCCAGAAGCTGAGATAAAACTTCAGGTTAATATCCATACTATACTTGACACTTTCTGTTTACATCAGTTATCTCAAGATATGTCATATTCTTTATGCAAATGAGACAGCATGTACCATGACGAAGATCTGCCTAGGCAAAAAGAACAGACACAACTATCAGGAGACATCACAGGTACTACAAAGAAGCACTAAAGAACGCATGTTTCCTGTTTTTAAGTAGCCAATGCATAAAGTACATGGTTCTCTGTATTTTCTGCCAACCAGGGCAGAGCTTGTTCTCTAAGTGATTTTAAGGATGTCATATGGACAGACAGGATTTGATGGGAAAGTGCAGACCTCGTCACGTAGAAAGCAGCTATATGCCTGCAGTGGGTGTGCAAGACCACTCAACCCAGCTGCCTGCATCTAGCCCTGCCCACTTCTGTGTGCCACAGAAAACACGTATTGTGGTTTCCAAGGTATTGCTAAAATAGTAAATGGAAAAATAATATGCTATTGTTCATGTTCTAAAGTAACTTGTACTGATTTATTATTTAATAAAAACATTGAAGCTGTATGCAAAACTCTTACTTGTGTATCTCCCTATGTGTATTTATTTTCATCAAATATTTCCTGCATTATTCTCTGGAGTTGCAATTTTCAGGAATTTAGATCTTACCTAGTGGCAAGAGTTCACTGGATGCAGCCAATGCCAGAACAACCCTGCGATGACTCAGGACTGAGACCTGCTTGAGAGAGTTGAAAGCCAAAAGAGTAGCTTCCTTTACATAGGAACTTCTTGTTTCATGAGAGATAAAAATGAATTCATGCCCTTGACCTGAATATGCACATCTGCAGATGTTTTTTTTTCCCCCTGAAGATGCTCTGATTTACCCCTTCAATAGGAGAGTTGTGCTGGAGCATAGACAAAGTTGATTATGCCTCCAGGCATGCAGGTTAATAGTTAAAAAAGACAGAATATACCTCCAAGAACCTTGAGCTCAGAGTTGTCGCCTGCCGGTGGAGCTTCTGCTGATGGTCACATCTGCTACTGGGTGCAAGATGGTAATAATATATTGTCTTATAATACAGTCTTGAAAAGTATTTTATAATTGCTTAGGACCTCCTAGACTTGGAATGGGAGGAAATCAGGCACCTGGAAGGAATTTAGCTGGAGTATCTTCAGGAGTGTGTGCTCTTCCTTATGGACTGTTTCTGGAACAGAGCTGTTTCCCACATCTCCAGAGTCAGCCTTCTTCAGAGAGATACTATAAATCCAGTTTTTGTCACATTGGAAACACAAGAATGTTTCAGCATAGGAATCACATGTGAAATCTATTCCTACTTTTTTTGACCTCCATGAAAAGAAACAATTTTAGGCACAATAGTACCTAAATTAATAAAGCCAAACAGTCTTACTGTAATTAAATAGAACAAAACTAGAGGGAGAGAAGCAATGGATCAAGCAGCAGGTGAGTGAGGTCTTCCTAGAATCCTTTAGAATAAAAACTTGACTTTATTTACAGAATTTGGAAGACTCTTTTGGCTCTATTGTGCATATTCTCCCTGTAATTGCCTTCCTAGGCTCTCTTTACAGAGACAGGAACAAGATTCTATAAAAACAATCATGAAAAATTACTCTCAAAGGAAGCAGTTCACTTTGAAATACCCAGTTCTTGCTAGGACAGGTAGGTCTTGCTAGGACCTTCAGACCTGTACAGACAGATTGGCTGTATTTGACAAAGTTCCTCTGTCAATGGTCAGGTTCCATATCTTATGTCTTGTTTGCTCACATCAAGATGGTTGCAAAGCCCTTAGACCCTTTAATAAAGATATAGTGAGATATATATTAAATGTGAGTCCAGTCATGAAGCCTGGGCTAAGGCACATACTCACTGTTTAATAGAAAGGTCAGCATTCATTGAAGAAAGCTAAGAAAGCTAAAGGGAGACAAAATGGTAGAGAGAGGTCTCATCTTTTGCTAGGATAAACTGATACAGTTGGAAAGTACAACTATGCCACATACAAGCCTTTCAAGGCTGAAGCAGAATCTATAACCATTGAGGTTTGATTCAAAGGAAAGGAACAAACAAGCAAGACAATAAAGTCTCCCAGGGAGAGGGTGCACTGAGTTCATGCCCTCCACACCAACCCCACCAGGTTTAGCTTAAAATGGCTGGGCTCTAACAACATGATTGCCATTAGCTATTTAAAGATGCAGCACTCAGAATAAACTATTCTGTTAGACACTTCAATGGCCAGGGCTGGGCTTGCAATATGACAGTCAGCAAATATAGGCAAAATCCCAGTGACAGCTGAGTCAGCCAAGGTTTTTTTCAAGAATTATTATTCAAACTGTTCATCTTGACACCGTCAGTTTCATAAATAAAAATAAGACCATGTATTACACCGTTGTGAAAGTATGAGAAGCAAGGCAGGAGGATCCTGACCTCTGGTTTCTCTGCCTGCTCAGTCCTTTGCAGACCGCCACAGTGATATGCTTCCCCAGCGTGTCTGGCTTTTCCACAATAGATCTCCCAGCATAGAGACAACTTATGTGGCCATTCCTGAGCTTCCTGGAAACATGTTCTTGTTCTGTGCTTCCACATAGCCTAGCATGGGGAGATCCAGTCAGTTCATCTTGGCAAAGTGCTAGCAGGAGCTGCAGTATCATCAATAGAAATTGCCAGACTCGCCAACGGTTTTAACCATCTTTTAGATATTCTGTCTCAAAGTCAAGCTCATACATTCATATTTGATACCAGAAAAGGTACCAAGATACCAACTGGTTGTTGGTCTCAGGGCTTTCCACATTAACACGGACTGCTTCATCCTTTGGCTGAACTGTGGTCGCCAAAAAGAAACTGGTCCCTGCCATGCCCCAACTTTGCAACAGTTTCCATGGCTGTTAAAAGACATATGTGAGAGATCATCTCCAACCATTTTTTCCACTCACAAGCACTGACAGTCTGTGCTCTCTTCAAAGTTGACCTAGATGAAATACACAGAACCCAGCACAGGAGAGTACCCACAGAAGAGAGGCGTTCAGAAACTAGAGTAGCAGCCTAGAAAAAACAATATGAATGCAATAAACATATAAAGTAAAGAATTAAACGTGTCTGGATATTCTTCAAACAAGCTGCAAAGCAGACAGAAGACAAATGCCCTAGCAAGACCAGAACTACTACCAGATCAGAGAAACCTAGGTCAAAATTGGAAGACACCTTTAGTGGCATACAGAGAATGGAATACCACTTCATTCTCAAGGCAAGGCCTTCATGTATGACCTGATGCCTCTTGTTTTTGTGTGAAGAGAAGAAGGTTGGAAGAAATGTCAAGAAGTCGCATGAATGCTCCCTCAGTGATTTGTCTGAGGAATTCCAAGACCAACACCAGGAAGTATTTATTGAATTTTGTAATGATGAGCCTCCCAGAACCTCCCTGTATGGCCTTTCCTGGTACTTTATGTCCTTTGTAACTAGAATGCTTTGTCTTGGTGTCCAACCTAAATCCTCTTTATTGCAAATTAATCAGGTTTCTATTTTTCTTTCTCCAGAGGAGATGAAAAACTATACATCACTGCCTTCATCATACCAAGATCTATGAGCTGGGCAATGGTTATCAAACTGCTACTCCTGTTAGAGAAAACTTTCAAAGGCTTTGCCAAAGATTTATTTCACCTATTCCTTTCTTCACATCCACTAAATTCAAGAAATACATTAAAGTAGTTAGACAAGATTTATTCTTCATAAATCTATGTCTGCATTTCTTTATCACCTTATTATCTTCTTGGCACCTTTAAACTGATTATTTTAAAATTTCTTTTTTTATCCTTCTGAGGCACACATTAGGTTATTCTGGTGTACAGCTCTCAAGGTCCTTCCATGAGAGGGTCTCATGATGTTTGGGTGCTCTGAATCATCTATTTACTTAGATCTTCTTAAGCCTCTTCCTTCCCTACTCTGTCCTCCTGCTGCAATTATTTATCTCATAAAGGCAGAAGCAAAGAAAACATTGAATACTGAAGTCTGCCAAAATTATCCTTTATTTGTTTATGAAGAGACTGAACAAGAAAGAAAAGCACCTGGTTTTACTTTGCTCTTCCTAATTTATTTAGAGATATCTTCTTTTGGTCTTCTATGCCCCGTATAAACCATGTCTCACCTTGATGGATCATGAAATTATCACAATGCACTCTACATTCCTTGTTAATCATTCACGTCTCTTAAGTTTTTGGATTTTCATATTTTTTTCTGGAGCTCCATAATGATATCTAGGTATTTTGTTGCTTCCGTCTTTCCTCTGCACCAAGATTTTTGCCCTTCTTCTCCACAGCAGTCTCTTTCAAAAGTTACAAGCTTCCTATTCTCACCACAGTGATCCAGGTTTGATCTGAGTTACCCACAGCTCATGCATAGCTGTGCCAGAACTGGCTGGGCTGGCACAGGGGATACTGGATATGAGAGACCTTTCATGGTGGGGGCATATGAGTCAAGAAGGTATCATTATTGATACCTAATGTCGGTATCAATAGCTGGCTGTGGACACGTGCACCACTGTCCAATGGTTATTACAGTATAGTATATTACAATATCGTACTGTAATATACTATAATATTAGTACTTATTACAGTTCAACAGACCAATTCAGTTAACCACACACATACATATTGAGCCAGCAGAGACGTTCTGGTTTATCGAAAAGTTCCTTATAAGAAGCTTCCATGCCTCTTTCTACTGGCACCTGAAGGCCTTGTTTAATCATAAAATCATTAAGGTTGGAAGGGACCTTTAGAGATCATCTAGTCCAACCTAGAGCACGTTACACAGGATTGCATCCAAGCAGGTTTTGAATATCTCCAGAGAATGAGATTCCACAATCTCTCTTGACAACCTGTTCCAGTGCTCTGTCACCCTCATTGTTGAGATATTTTTCCTTAAGTTCCCGTGGAACTTAATAGCCTAGATCAGATCAGATGTCACTGGAATTGTTAGGATGTGGCTGCCAACAGACTCACGGGGTACCTTGGAGCAGCAAGAGCAGAGATGCTCCACAAGGGTAGAAGAGCCAGGAGCCAGTGGTGGCCATGGCACAAGGAACTCTCACTTACTACACTTTCTCTGTCCTCTCCAGTGTTCCTGATGAAATTTCCCATTAACATGCCAGCCTGTCAGACAAACTTTTTTTTAAACAACCCCTGTAGCTTTTGCTGTCAGCCAAATTGAAGTCTTTTCCAATATCTCTCCCAATCTTCTTCCTAAAGCCAAAGCCATTTAGCCATGTGCACATTTATTCCCATCATACTAATAGCTGCAACATGCCCAAAAGATTTCAGGTGAGAGATACCAGAGCTGAGAAGGAATTCTGTTGTTTAGCATGGTCCAGATTTGTGTTTTATTTTCTTTTTTGTAATCTTCTTTCAAACCTCATAATTAGGAATTTAAAGTCTTGTTTTGCCAGAATAAACTTGTTTTCACCCTTAAGCATGTCTGGTATTAGAGGCAAGTCTAGGTGAACCTAAAAAAAAATCTGGATCAGTATTACCTTTTCTGAGACAATGTGTCCAAACAAAGAGGTGTGAGTGCAGGCTCCCAGGTAAAACCTGGCGCCTGATACAAGTTTTGAGTACTTGGAAACTGGTGACTGTGTTGGGCCAAACTGCAAGGTCAAAGTTAGGCCTGGATTTGTCACATCCCACATTACGTGTGGGGGATAGAAAGACACTGTGCCCCAAATTGTTACTTTTGCTGAAGTGGCATTACAGTCCCCTTTCCCTAAGGATGGTCATACAGATCACATCACAACCTGGCATGACCAAGGTCCATTCAGAGTCAGGGTCACAAGGGCTCTTCACCTACTGTCAGAAAATGAATGGAGTTGCCAGAAACCTTGTTTTTTTCACATTCATTGCAGTTTCTTCCTTCTGAGGGAGGGTCTTCTGATGAAGGAGTGGTTATTTCTTCCAACAGCTCACATGAGGCCAAAACCTGATGTCAGTTAGAGATGTTTGAAGCACTCATACAGATAACAAGTTACAGCGAGCAGATTTTGAAAGGGTTACTGGCAATTGCTTCATTGGTGCAAGCCAGACGATAACCTACAGAAGGAGAAGGAACATGGCCAAGTGAGCAGATCATCCTCTTTTGAGAACTTCATCCTTTTTTTGAAGTCTGATTATGGCTGCTATCAGAGATTCTGGGTGGTGGTGGTCTCAGCACACCCTTCCTAGGGTATGAAGATGAGCGGCTGGTGCCAGTGTGGTTACATGGAGTCTGAAGGACATCAGCATTTTGCAGGGATTTTTTTCCTGTCCTCCTCTTGCCCTCAAGAGTTGTATTCAGACCGGCTCACCCCATCTCCTCCATGTCTACATATTGCAGAATTGAAAAGGCAACTGGGAAGGAATCAATCCTCAGGGCAGGTTGAGTTCGGGACACAGCATGAGACATACTTCGCATTCCCTAAACCAGCAACCAGCTTCAACATATTCTATAAGCAAAAGCAAGTCCCAAAAAAACCTTCACTGCACATCTGTAGCTCTTCCCTAGAAACAGCTAATAAGGCCATTTCAAAAGCTGAGGGTCAGGCTGACCTGAAACAAGGCCCAGGAGAAATCCTCCCTGCACAATATTAGGCATGAACATCACTGAAGATCAGAATTGCCCTAAGGGGAGGTGGTAACTGAACTTCATCACCATTTCCACCATGCCTGACACGAGGTCAGCATTTATGATGCAATTGTTTTTCTCGCTATCTATCATCATCTTTTGCATTTATATAGAAAGGTAAACTGAAACATAAAACAGGGAGTGATCTGACCTGTGAGATTAAGCGACATGTAAATAAATACAGACCTATGTTCTGCCTGTCACATACCAGCCTCATTCCCCATTCCTTTACGTCTGTTCTCACTGGGGAGCTAGCACCACATGTAGCTCTGAGTTTGGCTGGTCTTGAATCTTCTAACCTCTTTGAAGAGCCTCTGAAATTTAATGGGAAACAATATCAATTTATGTACATATCAAGACTGCTGAACCTCTGTGACCCTAGATAACTTAGAAGTGGAAAACCATAAAATGACTTCTCATTGTAGTGAAAAAAAATCATCAGGAGCTGATGAAGACCATGTTTGAGTTGAAAGTTTATGAACCAGATGGGAAGGGGATGTTTTTTTCTGACTATTATACATGTTATTCATCAGAGAGGACAATGTTATCCTGTAGCAAAATACAGAAGTAGTGAGGGAAAGAAAACAGGATTGCATTGCAATGTGGGAGAAAACCTGCATTAGATCAAGGAGACAACTGGTCAAATGACCAAAAAATATAGTAAGTTCTAGCTTTTTTGGAGGAGACTGAACCATGGCTGCAGATTAATAAAGATGCATATAGATGTTCATATGCAGATATCTTGTTAATTGTTACAGCCAGTGAAGATCTGGTCCAGTGGCAAACTAGAAAGCAACTCAACGTGTCCCAAGCAGATACCCACATCTTTTCAGTGGACTAACTGTCCAGAAACCACCGTCTGTACCGATCTGCACTCCACTGATTTCAGTGTGAGCCTAGACACTCAGCCACTGTGGAGACCCTTATATTTAGGTGTTTTAATGTGCATGTGAATTCCTTTTACACACCCAGGTGCCACACAGACATCTAACACTAATTGAGATACCCAACACTGTCCCATCTGTCCTGCTGCTCCAGAAAGGCAGAACTTTCCTCTACTCCATCTCACACTGACCATCCATACAGGTGTTTCATCTATCCTAAGTCATCCTAAATGAACAACTGCATGGGTACCCCTCTTGTCCTTTAGCCGTAGACTAAGGATCTTGATGCAGGGCTCAGAGCAAGAGATCCTGAGGTCCAGGTTATCTTGGGGGATAGATATTTTTTATCTTCTTAAACATAAAATATAGTGAATCTGTAAAGTGTTTCATATCATTTAAATGACACACCTGAATGAGGAATTGCAGCAGTGCTGGATTACTCTAAGAGTGTGCAGTAGAGCCAAGTGGAAAATATGCTGGAGATAAGGTATAGTATTCCTCTATAGTATTCATCATTCTGTCATCTTCATAGTGCTCACTGTAAAGACCGCAGAAGAACACGACTACTACTGCATTTGCAGCCTACAAACCTCAAGGGCACAGGATGCATCGATTGCTAAGGATGTATCATTGCGTGGCATCATTGCTAGCAATAGGTGCAAACAGCTTGGATTAAACAGACATAATTTATGCTCACCATAGAGAATGGCGTAGCATAGAGAATATGCTCACCATAGAGAATGAGTAGCAACAAGGAAATATCTGCAGTCCATCCTGCACATAGAAGCAGGCATTTGGCAAAGGACAATCCAAAGTAGTTTTGTGTTAAGGGGGCACAATGCATAGCAATCAGAGCTAATCAAAATCAAGAGATAATCTATAATTTCCAACATTCAGGAGAATTTGAAAAAATGAAATATTTGGTCTCAAAATGCATATTTCTCATCATGAATGTCATTGGAGAATTGCATGAGTAATGTAGTTCAGGTTTTTGTGTTACAATTCTTGTTCAGAGGCTTGTTTCCCAGATTGGATTACGTTTCCCCTGATACATATTTCCATGTAAGTGGGAGAAGGGAGGGTTTTCAGAGAGCACAGTTAGAGAGAAAGAAGAAGGAGATTCAGGGTGCAGAAATCTGCACCTATGGAGCCGTACAGAGAAGATATTGGAGATGTGGAAGCATCAAGATATTATTTCTTCAGAATACCAAAAAAGCAATATTTTCAGATCAAAATACCTTGGTTTTTAAATGACTTTTTTCAGTTTTCAAATTTGAAAAAAAGAAAATCAAAAAAGTCTTTTTTTTTTAGAAAGCTACCACTTCTAGAAAGCTTTCATTTACTCAGACTCATTATTTTGTCAAAAAAAGTTTCAGTCAGAGGTTTTCAGCAAACCATAAAGGCAATGCAGTATTATTAATCACTTTCTTGGACAATGTGTATGTAACAAAACAAACTATAATTAACTGTAAAAAAAAATTTCAAAGAAAAGGCCACTTTCCAACATCCTGACAAGTGAAATAAGTGGAGAGACAAACAAAGGGCTAAGAGTACAATTACAGCAAAGCAGGAACTGGAGGGGCAACACTGGTCCACTGCACTTCAAATATAATTTTTCATACATCAGAGCCCCCAAAAGTGCTTAATCAAAATAATGGAAAGCAGAAGGAGAAGAAAATGGCTTGCAGGCAAAGCAAAAAGATAAATGGAGGCTTGGCACATATCAGAGAGGGGTAGGGAAAGGGCTTTTCAACATCTCCTCATACACAAATCTCTTTAGACCACTTATGTTCATTGCTTGTCTCCGAAATCACTATTTTTTTCCCTAAATAAGGTGAGTAACTGCATAGCATATTGCCAGTGAGAGAACAGCATCAATTTATCTGATAATATTAGCATAGTTTCAGGATCATTTTTCTCTCTCATTCTTTTTACAGACCATCTTCACCTTCATTCACATTCATTTCTTTTCCACTACTGGCAGTCACTGAGCTGAGGTGTCCTATAACTGACCACACGTGCTTTTTCCTAGCCTATACACATACATAAAGTAATTCCTCCTAATCTGGTGGTTGCCAGTCTTGTATTTCATCTGACACCAACATGCTCATTCATCGGCCTTTGGCAAGTCCACCTGGAGCTTTTCCCACTCTTCCAAGGTCTTGACTGACCTCAATAATTCGGCGTGATCTGCAAATCTTTCATTGTTCACTTTCTTTTCAAGATCATACACAGTGCCGCCTAGGATAGTAACAGACTTGCAAGTTAAATGCAAGATGGCATTCACCCAGGACATAAATTATATCCACGTATAGAGCCAACATAGGAAGCTTAAAAGTAAAAGCATGTGTTTGCATAACATAACAGTCATTCTTTATTTTATCAATTATTTAGGGGTCTTTTGGTTAATGATTTACTTTTTTTTTCCCCTGAAAGTAGAGGAATATCAGCCTATAAAAGAGTTGCATTAACACTGTATTAATGGAGTTGCACAGACCAAAATAGAGGTGGCATTGTGGAAGGACAGACTCTACATGTTCATGGAGGGGAGTCCTTGATACCATATCCTTGAGCCATTTCCACAGTCATAGGGAGCTCCTGGTCTCCCAACTGTTCTTTGGAGAAGTTCACAGACTTGGCAGGTTTCTGTGAGGTTTGTAAAAGGCCCTGAAATTTTACACATTTACCCAGTGCACAAATATATTGCTTCCTGTGATTGCAAAGCAGTATGCTGCTGATAATCTGGTTCACACTTGCATTGGTGTTCTCTCTTACTCCCACTGTTGTAAACCCTCTAAAACATTTTTTCCTTTACAGAGTGACAATTTTAGGCTTCATAGTATCACATCATCAGCCTCCCAGTAGCAATAGTGAACTTTAAAATAAAAATCCTTGTACAAAACTAGGAGCACTAGAAGAGAAGTTTTGCACAGATCTGACTGGGGAAATAGCAACAGTAAAATCACAGCAGCACTGATCTCTGTATCTTGTTGAAATTTACTGCCAGAAATAAGGAAATTCAGACGTGCTGATAGAGCGTTTTTATATCACTGTGAACAAAATCAGACAATGGAGATATATTACTATATTAGAGAAAAACTACAAACAGAAAAGAATAAATACTAATATTACGAACCTAGGGATGCGCATCCACCCAGAACTTTGGAGATGTTACAAATTCCCAGTTTTGAGGCAGACTCAGTAGTAAAACACGTCATAACTAAATACACAAGAGTTGGTGGAAAGGGACAGATTGAACCCAAAAGCACAGTTTCCAAAAAGCAAATGCAATTGCACAGGGCAGATTTCAAAGCAACAACAGCCCTCAGGGCAGCATAAGTGGACAGGCAGACGGGATGGAGAGAAGCTGACCCAGATGAGCCTCACTGCCCCAGCACTCTCATTGCACAGAGCAGTGCATGGGCATGGGATAGCTGCTCTGGTCAAAGTCCCAAGACATCCAGGAGCAGGAGGGAGACTTTGCAGCCCTATCAGCAGCTCCAGGGCACACACAGGTGCTCTAATTTCTGCTGTTTGCATTGTTATTTGGCCAAGGATCCCTTTTCATTGCAGATAGTTCATAAATGCAGCTCTGTTATGATCTCACTGTAAATGGATTGAACCTCTTTGAACCGAGAGAAATCTCTCCAGCTGCTGATGAGGAACATTGTCAATAGCCAGCAAAGCCCTAAAAGGGAATTCATCTAATTGCACTTCAAAGAATCACAGAATAATTGAGGTAGGGAGGCACCTCTGCAGAAATCTAGTCCAACACCCTTGCTCAAGCATGAGAACACCCTTGCTCAAGCACGAGAACACATCGCACAGGCCTGTGCGCAGGTGGGTTTTAAATATCTCCAAAGAAGGAAACTCCAGAACCTCTTTGGAAATCTCTTCCAGTGGTCTGTCACTCTCAGTAAAGAAGTTTTTCCAATTACTGCTTGACAAACAATGCCATCCATATTTTCAAACACAGTAAATCACATAAGAAAAGAAGAAAAAAGAATCCAAGCAAGGACCAATGTCAACTAACATGACATGAGGACCTAAAATATCTGGTAGTAATCTAAGACTAGATACAGTCACTCTGGCGGGACTTGCAAAGAGCAAGCATCCATAGCTAGCTTTGTACAGGGCATCCTGTGGGATTGTTCTTGGGCAGTGTAATAGGAAGGCAGTAATGATTGTCCCTCCCTAGTTATGTTCTTTCCATTTTTATAGTCTTCACACTGATCTCTTTTCTGAGATAAATTAAGGGATGGGGGTGAGGGACTAAGAAAGGGAGACAGGACAGAGATCTTTGAACAAGCACAAAAAAAAAATATGGCATTCCTGAACAAAAGAGCTTGTAAGCACTTCCTAACGAAGTGGAGCTGGCAGCACAGGGAGATTTAATATGTAAGTCACGACAGTAGATTGCTTTTCTGGTCAGGTCTGCAAAGCAAAACAATCCAGGACAGCTATTAAAGAGCCCTTCTGCAAATGCCTGTGTGCTAGCTGCCACCTCTGGGCCCAAGACACCTACTGATCACACTCCTACAGCCTTGTGCAGATCGACTGGACATGAGGTTTCCTCCCTGCACAAGGCAGCCACAGTAGAGCGTGAAGCTGTGAGCACATTCTTTCTCCAGAATTAACATTATCGCTGAAAAATAAATAAATCAACAAAAAAACAAACAAACACTATGAGGGACTTTGTACCAAAGAGATTGATGGTAGAGATCGTCTCCCTACTGCTGTTATCAGTTCTTTGCAGACATACCATTGCGTGTATCTCCAATTGCCTCTGCTCATTTTAATCATTGGAGGACTGCCCCACACACCATGCTTTCCAACCCACGAGAGTCAAGTTAGACAGATGGCATTTACAGAGACACTCTACTGCTGTGCACTGGCTCTAAAGTCATGCTAAGGAAAGAGTTTTGGTCTGTCTTCAGTGATTTATTGCCTTGACTTAAAGTAGCTAATAAATCATTGGACCAAGTCCTAAGCTGGCATTCCCATTTATTATGGTTTTGGTGGGATGTGCAGTGATGTGCAGATACTTGGGCTGCAGGAATGCATTTTTCTTGTTGATTTCATAGCTGTCTGAGACATGCAGCCTAAAGCAAGGAGAAAGCTGAGTGATGGGAGTGTGGAAAGTGAAATCCTGCCCTACCTTCCATCTCGTATCTGCTAATAGAGGTCTCCATCATGTCCCTTCACCACATGCGGCTGCTGATTCTCTTCCTATTGCATCTGCCCAAAACAGAAGCAGCCATGGAATCAAGTTTGTGAACCTTGTTCCAAATTGCCTTCAAAACCTTTTCTTAAATGATCTTCATCCAAGGACTCAGTATCCATCCTCAGTCAGTAGCTTCAGGATAGGTAAGTAAACTAATCCATAAAATAGAAAATGAAACAAATTATTTTAAAATGATTGAAAAAAACTCTAATTTTTATCCATTCCATTTGTCAAAACTAAACTTTTAGTTTACTTTCTAGCTTCTAGATTTTCAAAACAAACAAACGAAAAAACAAATGAAGAAAAAATTATTTAGCAAGTTTTCAGGTTTTTAAACACAAGACGTTGTCTCCCTATAAGGAAAGTTGACAGGCTTTCTTCTGAGGTAATTTAAGTGTCTCCACTTTCAGGAAAGCTTCCAGGTTTTCTTCTTAGATGTTTTGTATGTTTGTTCTTTCTTTATTTATTTATTTCCACAATTCCTTACCTTTCCTCCAAGCTCACTCCTTCCCTCTTTAATCTATAACCAGCACTTCACTGTCATTGGGTTGAGCTGGGTTTTTGTGTTTTTCTTGACAGTAATCCATGCCTCTCTAGTGCAAATGGTGTGTATGTTTTTTCCCCAATAAAGTAAACTTATTTCCCAAGCCTACAGTCCAAATTTCAAGATATTTGATCCTTTCTCGGTTCAACATTGTGAAAGCTGTGGCTTATATTATGATATATAGGCACTAATCACCTACTGAAATCACTAGAAATTAGGGATATTTGGGATGCTGTACTGTCCACCTGTCTCCCCAGTCAAAATCACTGTGTCCAGAAAGAGTGTGATACCTGGTACTCCATGCCTGCCTTTTCAATCATGGATTTTACCTAGGGCTCAGTGAACTACTTCTAAGGGATCTGTGGACATCCTCTAAGAAAAGCAAGCCTTGATCAGCAGACTAAAGTCTCTGTCAGATTTTAGTCCACTGTCCATCCAAGGGCAGATCTGTAGTTGCTCTGCACACACAAGACAGCTGGAGATCATGAGCTGGCAGCTCGAAGGCGGCCCCAGGGCTGGGAATACCCATCGTGTGATAGGAACCACAGTCATGGACTAACTGGAGGAGAACAGGTAGGGACTGAGACTGGGACCTCCCTATGGTGCAACACTAGGCAACAAGGAAAGACCCAGACTCTGAGCATCTGATTCTCTCTCCTCCAAGAAGCAGACATGGAGCAGGACCACAGCTCTATCAAACTGTCAGGTAGAGTTTGGAGCTCCCTCTGGAGCTGAGGCTTCTGATCTGCAGTTTCAAAATCACTT
>JAUBNY010000593.1:969806-1013316 GCA_032275445.1 Crypturellus soui
GACAAACAAGAGGACAGACAACCTACTGCAGGAGCTGGTGGGAAGAGAGACAGTGAGAGTGAGGTCTGATGCACAGACCTAGCAGAAGACCTTACACTACAGCTAGGATCATGTAAGTGTCCAAATAATGTACAGGGCACCAGATGTGACCAGGGAGCTTCATTTAGGGATCTGATAACTCCCGTCTTCTTCTTCTATCCTCACAAAGTACATAATTTTGCAATGAAACTCCAGAGATCCATCTTTCTGCTGAATGGAAAGCTTCCTGTTCAGATCTTTATTACTGCTTTGGAAGTACATTAGAAAAAAAACAGTGGGGTCTTGGATTGTGCAAAAAAGAGCAGAAAAATGGAGCAAAAAGGTATGTGTGTGAAAGTGTAAGTATAAGCATGCGGATGGGCAGACAAGCAGGGGTGGAAAATACTGTCTCCTCATGTGGTTTAGGGGATTAGCTGCAAGTAGTGGTATTCTACTTGTAGCATTCCTAATATAATATGTTTTGGAGCTAAAGGACCAGAATTAACAACTTGATTTTATACTTTCTACAGCCCTGAGATTCACCAAAGGAAATTAATCCATAGGAAAGAGAGATAGCACTAAAGTAGGCAAAATGTTGACCTGGGATAACTGATGGTTCTGAAAAGGTAAGACTACCACACATACTGCAGAGCAGAAGGAAGGCAGCACCAAAAGAAGGCACGTCAGCACAGGCACAGAAGGAAGGTACACCGGGCAGCGCAGCTTCTCTAGGAAAGACCTGGCTCAGCATCTGCTGATACAGGTCTTGAGAGGCTGCATAAAGGCCTCTCTCTTGACTACAGGAGAGTCAGTTGGCAGAAATGGAAGTGGGAGATCTCCTTATGTTCCACAAAACACAACATCTAATTTGCCTGTAGCTGAGAGGAACATGAATTTTTCCTTTACCCATAGGATTTGACATGTCCAGCAGATAGACTAAATAATTTTCTGGACCCAGTGGGAAACACCTCTCCATGCTGAAGAGAAAAGGGAGATGAAATCAGAGATGTCCAAACAAACATTTCTCAGCAGTTACCCTAACAAAGCTGGCTGCATGTGCAGGCAGCACAGGGTCAGTAATAGGGTACAAGACCTTTCATCTTGACTAGTTCAGATCTGGTTCAGGTCAGTGATCACTGCCTGTGGTTAGAGGTCCATGCCAGCTAGAGAACACTAAGAAATGAGTCAGAAAAGACTCATTAGCACAAATACAGTCCTTATTAAGAGACTATCCTTATTGCTTGTCTCAGCAGGAAGACTGAGAACTGATTTGATCAGGGAGAGTAAATAATCCTTCAGGAAAGGGACAACTTTACTTCTCCTCAGCTCAGAAGGGCAAGGACAGTAAGTGTAAAACCTCTTGCTGTTTGCTGTCACTTTCCTCTGGGTCAGCTGTGATGTCAATCACAGTTAGATCACTATGACAGCTACTGCATTGCAACATTCATTAAAAAAACACCAGGGAAGGTAATACCATGACTAGAGGGCAAGAAGGGCTAGAACTTACCAGCTTGGACTCATAGAGCTGTATGTTTTTGCCAAAGAACCTATGAGGTAGAGGCATTGAAGATAATATTCCATGCTGGGCTTTATATGAGCTTTGAACTTTGTCATCTGCTGCTGATTTGCTAGTACCAGGCAAGTCCTCTTTCCCAGGGGATGGATACCTAGGTGGCTCTGAATGGCCTGGAGACAACATTTTCTTCAGAGATACATATCTGACTGATGACATCTCTCTGCTCGGAGACGAGTGCCTCACAGGGGAGACTTCTCCTTCTGGTGGAAGGTAAGTTATTGGGGACAACTCTCTTCTTGGGGAAAGATGCCTGCTGGGTGACAGCTCAAGTCTTGGTGACACACATCTCAGTGGAGATGCCTCCCTCCTGGGAGAGACATGCTGGCAAGGAGACAACCCTCTCCCTGGAGACAGGCACCTTAGAGAAGACAGTTCTCCAGTTGGTGAAAATCGTTTCGGCGAAGCTTCATTTTTGGTTAATAGGTGCTTTCTTGATAGCATTGGTCTGCTGCTGCCACCAGCTCTGCCAGAGTCCTGGCTCGGAGACCACCTTTTTCTTGGGGAGGTGTCTTTTGAGGTTGACAAGTCCATAGCTAAGGACATCTGTGGCCTTGTGACAGACTCCCTTTCAGCTGAAGCCAATTGTTCCGTGGAGGTCAAAGCTGGTCTGCGGAGACTCAAGAAGCTGTGGCACACAGCAATGTCACTGCTGTCTACTGACCACTTTGTTTCAAGCCCAGAGGAGGAGGCCTGGTGGCCTTCACCTGCTTGTTGGCTACTGGAAACAGTTTCTTGGGCTGAGGACAATGCTGCTTCAGTGCCTTCCTCTTGAGAAGACAGAGAGCCAACTGAAGAGTGCTTTGGGAGGGCGGTATGTGTGACTTCTGGCAACTTTAAAAGTGGCTCATCTTGGCTCTCCTCTTCCTCCTCATCTTCATCATCTTCATTGTCATCATCATCGTCAGATCCCTCTAGGTCTGAAAACTGGTGTTCCTCAATTGGCTCAGATCCCTCCCGCCCCTCAGAGTCCTGGAATAGGTCTTCACTGGTTCCTGAAGGAATGAGGAAATAGAAAACAGGGTGAGCTCCACACACAGACTAATTTTGTGCTAAATCACAACTACTTAAGAGTTCTAAGGAGACAAGGGGCAAGGGAGCACAGGTATAACCTAGATCCCATCATCTCCTGATCTGAATCCCACAGTCTCAATCTCTGTTCAAACTCTGCTCCTGATAATCCTAGTTCTGATTCATTGCTTTGACCTCAATGAGTTCCAACACTGAGACCAAATATTCCAGCCTTATCTTGATTCCAGCCACTGCTCTTAACACACTCAGCCATCAATCCTTCTTTCTTGTGTACAGCTTCACACACCAAGCCTGCCTTTCTCTAGGAATAAAATAAATAAATAAATAAAGCTTTCCTATTGGATTATCATAGCACCATCACTATCATCCTTTGAAATGCATTTTTATGAGTATTCATTGCAAAGGTGCCTATACCACCTCTGTATCTGCCACCGTATCAGCTTGCTGGGATAACTGCTCCCATTCTCCATGTTGAGCCTGGTCCTACCTGGATTATGTGACATTTGAACAGAGCAACACAGGACTGCTACCAAAAAACAAGCAATAAGGTTGAAAGAACCTCGTGGATTTTCCCCATCCTACATTTCTGAGGACAGTTCTTTGGGACAGAGGCTTTTGTGTGTATCTGTGGAATGCCTCACATAGTGATGCTTTAGCCGTAAATCACTGTTAATAGGATCTTGCATGTGGCTTACATTTTTGTGGAATAAACAGAATGAGAATTCCAGAGGATTTGAAATAAGCACAATCGGCAGTTACAAATACAGGATCTCTCTCCTACTTTAAGAACCAGCAGAAGTTTTCCAAGGTCGATACCGAGCTCCTAAGCAGTTCTACGCTGCCTAACCACCAAACCAGAAAATCTGCATCTGCCCGTGCCAGATGTGCAGTGGTACAGGTACAAATGCGAGCTCTGTCTAAAGAGGTCCGTCGGGAACAGCCACTGGATGTCACTGTAGCTCAGCAGAATTGCACCGTCAGAAGGGTTTCCTTCAAGTTCCCACTGCTAAGGAGGGGCTAAGAAAACACCAGTTTCTCAAACTCTATTTGTGCCAAGTACCAAGCAGACATGTGCAGTATTTCTGCAACGTGCTGGCTCCCCAGCTTTGGGGAGGGAGCGCTGGATGCAGGTTCAACACCTGCATGAAGCACGATAACTAATTGCAGCACTGCTGGCCTCTTTTCCTCCTCAGTTCAGCCCAGGACACTTTCTTATAGGATGAACGTAGCATTCCCTGAAACAGTTTCCCATTTAGGGCTGCCATCCATCAGCAGGACAAGCCGGAAGGGAAACTAAACGGAGTTAAAGTTGAGGCTGGACCACACCTGCCTGCAGCAGTGTATTTTTTTCAGAGAAGGACTTGGCCACACAGTGAGAAGTCACCGTGATCTATGGATAAAAAGCCTAATGCAGCTTACTTTGAATAATGGGGCCTTGCTATTAAATGTTCATGAAGTATTTGGCAGCTCAGATGATACCAGCGAAACAAGACATGTATTTTAAGCATGGATGATTATTCATCCAAGAGTTAGACTGAGACGTACCTCTTCTGCTACCCCTGTTTAGCAAATATCTGTTAGCTGGTCAGTGAGGCAAGATTAGACCTACCGCAGAAATCACACGGTGTCTCGCTGAAGCCAGCAGCCTTCTACCAAGAGGCCGGCTTGTGTTGTGAAATTACTGTATAATGATGGTGTTTGCTGGACCCAGAATCCAGTGACGGGTTATTTGCAAACTCCCGAAGGAACCGAGTTCAGAATAAATATTATTCCAAACGACTGGTTCTCTCAGCTACAGGACCAACTCTGCATATTTCTTGCCTAGAATGGGAATGATTTTTGCTACCAGACCTGGGAGCCCAGTTACCATCTCTGGTTTTGGGTTTTGACGTCTTTGGGCATAGGGACAGACAGACAGCTACGGCCTCAGCCTGAGCCTCCGCTTCCTCATTTCGGGCCGGGGAGCCTTGTCCTGTGTGGTCTGTTTCTGGGCACCGATCACACAGCAGACGGGCACTGGCACGGCAGGCAGCAAGGTCACAAGTACACAGCAAAGGAAACACGAAGCCAGCGCCACACAGGGAACTCGTCCGGGTTTGCCACATAGGAAAATAACTCAGTGAGCCCTGGGACAGCCTAGATACAGTTTTCTTTGGCCTCCTAGAATGGTCCTGGGAGACAGAAAGAAAGCTCAGACCTGGACCACGAATCCAGGCCTTTTGCAACAGAAATACATTTTGCTGAGCTAACAGTGAGAGACAGGGCAAATAAGGAGAAGAGAGAGAGGGAGAAAAAAAAGAAGGAAGGGAGGACGGAATGAGGGAAAACGTGCCTGCTCAATGACATGATCTGAGGGCTGTTGCTCCATTTCATTACCCTCCTTTTAGTCTAATGTTATTCCACCAAACTGAAAGGAAAACCCTTGCAGGAGTGAAGAATTATGCTCAAATCTCCTTCCAAGAAATAGCCCCTTTTACTTGCACTGTAAGTATAAATACAAGCCAATCACAAGAATTGTAGCTCCAGTTTAAAATAATCCCGAGTGTTTCAGGAACTACTTTTCCTTCCCCATTTGCCTCAGGCCCCTGAGGGAAAGTTCAAAACTTTCTGCAGTAGTTTGTCTCACATGGCTATTTTTCAATTAAGATAGATTGATCTGATCCTTTTCCTTCAATACTCTTCTCCAGAGAGGACAGGGTCTCTGATCACAGAGGAATGTTCTTTCCAACCTGCTACCCTGAGAGCACGGGAGGTGTGATGCCGCTACAACTCTATTTTTTCATGCACTTTTCTGTTATTTCTAAATTCTTTTCTCATCCATCCACATATCCCCAAACACTACTGTACAGAATATGATTTTCTAACCTTGCTTTTGGCTGCTTTGTTTAATATTTACTTGGCATTTATAAGCAATGGGCCTCCTTACTCATAGAGCAAAATATCAGAAAATTCAGCAAACGTCTAGTGTTATCTCACCAGGTAAAACAGAAGACGGATAGAAAGGAAGGAAATGCTACTCTGACACCACGCTTTCCTATTTTCACCTTTCTGCATTCCTTCCTGGCAGACTGTCCCCATTATACAAACACAAATGGTCTTCATCAACGGGAGGAAATGGGGACTGTATATTTTTTTGTAATTCTAAAATTACACGGCTTGCTTGCATAATGCAACAAAGTCCAGACAGCTAAACACATTCCAGCAAGCAGCTGCGTGGCCAACAGCAACAAGAAGAGAGGATTCCTTCCCGAAAGCTAATGGGATCCTGCCCCTCCAGAGTGTAGGTAGGTGCCTTCCTCGCTGGGCTCCACAGGTGTCCAAGCCCCACACGTCCGTTCGCAATTAGTCAGGGACTGATGATTTAATGAGAGGTCTCCCGGCTGACAGTGCCACCCAGCTGACCCGGGGCTGAAAGGCAGATTTGACGGGGCTTTTGTTTTAGAACTATTCTTTAATGAGCCCAAAGGCTGAGCCCAAGCTCAGTCTTCTCACCTGCTAGCTCTCCGCTGCAGAATGCCCCTGTCAGCTTACAGCCTTGAAAGGGCTTTCAAGCAGCTCACACAGTGTGCTGCGTACAATGCACTGCTCTTAACCCTGTCCAGGCCTGGGAATGAATGACTGCAGGAAATAATTAATGGCAGCATTCCCTCGGACTCGTGGAGCGAGCCCTTGCCGCTCCGTCCGCGGCAGCCTGCAATTACGCGCAACAGAAATAGGATTTCTGATCCGCAGGTTTTCAAAAGTGACACTCAATTAATGTGATTCATTAATGGTAATTGATGGTAATGGCAAGGTTTAAGATAATAGTTATTCTTTTCGGCATCACGCAGCCTGCATTTCAGTGTTCCCTTTCCTCTTCCCCTATCTAGCTTTGATCCGTGGAAGAATCACCTCCAGGTAGCACTAACAGCAGGGAGAGGTTTTCAGAGGCTAATCACTTATTCCAAGGGAGTTTGAAGGCTGAAGGAGTGTCCAGCAATCTGACACTGGGGCAGCTTTCCACTGCCTCGTGCCACACGGTGCCTTTTCCCCTGCGGTGGATGCTGCAAAATCCTCGTCTGGATTTGCTTTTGTCCATGCCCTCCTCCCTCCACAATAAACTTTTGGAAAGGCTGCTGCCAAATACAGAATGTCTCTGCCTGATCAAAAGGCTGCTTTGAGAAGTAGAACAAAAGTCAAGAGCACAATCAGATGTAAAGAGAAGAAAACCACTCCTTGGGTATCATTAACCCTGCTGTAGCTGCCTACTTGGGGTGGCCTTGAACAGCTCTCAGGCCACCCCTCTCCCAAGCTTCTGTAAAGCGCGTTCTGTTAGCATGTGTACATAGACACGTTACATACGGTTACATATAGACGGATGGGTTTTGCCTGAAGCTTCTACCACATAAAAGTTTCTCCAATATGAAGATCTGATAACCTTGGGTTATCATATCAGCCCCTGGGTCCATGTGAGTACAGCGCCTTTGTGAACTGAGATGGTTTTGGGAAAGTAAGAGAGACATCTCAGGAAAGGCGCCGGAGAAGCAGGCAGGGGTTACGTGCTGTTGGGCTACACTTCTTTCTCCCACTTCCTTCCTCTACACAAATGACTGTACTTGGCCAAACCTGAACATGCCTCCCGGATCACTATGGAAATAGAGGATATCGCTACAGTGAGAGATGACTGGAGGGCTGGGACTCATTAACCCAATGGGTCTTCCTAGATGTTTTCTACAGGTTCACTGCTGCCAAGTTGAGGCAGTCGAGGACACTCCAAGCCACATTTATCCCACCACAGAGACACAGGCCTTGTAGCCAGCTGATGAAGAAGAGCCCATATCTGCACCTCTTTGCTCCAAACCAGGGTGGCTTATGGGGAATGGCCCCTTCCCGTTTCCCAGTAAAGCCCTCATGGACTTGAGCTCTGCAGGGGACCGGGGTGATCAGTGCTGGTTGCTGTTCCTGCTAAGCTCACAGCGACATCTCCAGAACTTGCTCAGCTGATGCTCACTTTATAAAAATAACCATGGTGCCATGTGTTTCACGAAGTTCATGTTAACCCATCGTCAACAAACCCTTGTGGGCTGTGGCAAAATGAATCCTAGGGAATCAAAATTGTTTGGGGTGAGACGGAGGAATGGAACGGGAAATGGGAAGGAACAACACGAAATGCAGCCACAAGAGCTGCTTTCATACCGGGATTTCTGGGGTAGTAGCCAGGAGGGGTCAACAGTGTCATGCCCAGACCATAGGACGCTCCAAACAGAGAACACTGCAGTGCTCTGTGACACTAAGTATTTTACCCAGGAACAAACATTACTTTGACGAGACAGACCTGTCCTCTTACAGCCTCTCTTCCCTCTAGGGCTGGTATGTAAAATGTTTTCTATAAATGCAAATGACCTCCTGAACGTGAATGCAAAAGACCCAAAATTTCATGATAACTTGAGACCTGCTACCCCTAAGGCTTCTTCCCAGTCATCCCTGCACTGAGGCTCCAGTCCAGAATACTCAGGGCCTTGCTAAAGGAAGCAGAACAACAATCATAAAAACATCTAACTGTTCCCAAGAGACTCATAACCTAACCCTTTGCAGCTGTTAGAGCGCAGGCTCCAATAATTTGGATAAAATATCTGTTTCTAGCTCAAACAGCTAAGCATACATTAGATTTCCCCATGTTCCTTCAGCTCCTAGTTTGGAGATCTTTCTTGTCTTTCCCTCAACCTTTACAATCAATACAAGAGGCAGAAGATTTCATGGTTGCCTCATTCCTGCCAGCTTCTACCCAGCCTCACAGGAAGAGATCTGCTTCTTGGGATGATTTTAGCGAAATTCAGCTACAGATACTAGAAACCAGGGCAGAAATTATTGATCCAGAGTAACTGCACCAAAAGATTGCACTTGTGGCAGCAAAGGGGCATCCACAGCCCCACGTGAGGTATCTTGCGGAGGTGTCTCAGTTTTGTGCTGTCTCTACAGTCATGAGAGAGACAGGCCCTTGCAGAGGGCTCAAATTCTGCATCCCATGGAAAGAGTCATCCAGACCGGTGCTGTAACTGAACCAGTGCGAGCAGATACACTCCTACCAGGGGCTGGAAGGAGCCCGGGGTAGACAAAACCACCGTGCACATCGGTATGGCAGAAGCAATACGAAGCTGCAGAATCTTAAATGTTACCTTCTTCGGCTTCCAGATCCACCAGTGAAGATACCAACACGCCCATCTCCTGACATTTTTTGCTGTGGGCCTTTGACTTCATATGTTTAGTCAGATTCCCTGCAAAAAAACACAACACACATTTTGGTTAACATGGCTTTTTTGCTTTCTTTCCTTTTTTTTTTTTTTTTTTCAATCTGCAAGCACGGCAGCAACAAGCTAACAATCTGTCTCAGAACTGAATGGAGCAGGTTTTATCTGACTCTCCCATCCAAAGGCACCATCCACCATCTTCAGATAACCCATGGCTGGAGGCTAAATCCTCCTTTTCACTCCTTTGCTGCAGAAATGGAGAGGAAGGCACTGGCATGGGAAACGGGCTATCATGCAAACTGAAAAAAAGCAGCTGGGATTTGCATTTCAGAAAAGTGCTGGATTGCACTGACTGCACTGATGCAGCAGAGTGGGAAATCAGGGGAGTGAGGCAAGTCCTCACGACAACTCGGTCTCCAACAGTCTCCAACAAGGCCCAGCACAAGAGGTCCCTGCGTGGGTATGAGGGCTCCTTAGCACCAGGGACTGAGGGCAGACGGGTAATTCCAGGGGGAATGCTCGAGCTGAGAGCAGCAGCGGGAAGGAAACAGCCTGGGCCGAGCTGGGCTTTGCCTGCCTCTGCCTCAACAGTTGGATACAACTGGAGACAAAAGCAGGGCTGACTGGAAAATGCAATTTCCAGATGGAATAACGTATTAAGAGGTAAGGTGGGGAGTGGGGAAGCCCAGGAAGGCTGCAGAGAGCCAGGGGGCAGCTGGGCAGCCCCGGGACCAGGTGGGGGACCAGCCCACTGCACACCTGGTTCTGCTGACAGCTCTGAGTGGGGCATTCTTGAAAAATCAGCATATTTTTTTTTCCTTCTTCAAAATTGTTTAATCAGAGCTAGTTGGTTAAACCAATGCTAGCTTAACTCAAGTATATGGGAATGTGGAGCTGGGACCATGTAGACGGGACAGCTCCATCTGTAGCATACTCCATCTGCTTTGGCTGGCAGGAGGGCTTGGATACTCCGGCACATCCCAAAGATCCAGGCAAGAGGGCTCAGCTCCCTGGAACAAGAGGAGTCACAGATATTCTCGCTACGCACCAGGACCCAAGGAAATGTGCTGAAGGTTAATGAGGAGTCCTTGGGGCTGGGATGGCAGGAGCAGGCCCTGCAAGGAGAATGGTTGCAGTCCGGGACATTGGGATACTCATTATTTCATGGAGACAGTGTGATGTGACAACCTGTGGGCTTGCTGGCCTCCAAGAGACCAGCTGGCTCTAAGCTCTTTAATTCTTCTAACTCTCAAATTATGGGTAGGTTAATTAAGCAGTCATTAACACTATTATATATAAAGGAAGCTTTGGGGTGGGTGGGGAATACAGGTAGGTGAGAAGAGAGAAAGATGTGTAGGAGAAATAAAGGGGAAAAACAGTCCCTTTTTTCCCCTCATCTTTCCCTTTCCTCTCTGACACCTCTCTGTGGGACGAGCTGATTGTTAATATGGGGAAATCTGGGCTCTTGCTAAAACTCCTTCCAATGGCTGGAAGAATAACCCAGCAGCTAGCCAGGCACCCCAAATTCACTGGGGCGAATTCAATATAATGTGGAATCAGCCTTTCTGTTAGCAAGTAGCATTGAACAGGAGGCTTGTTTTTCTCACAAAAGTTTGTGAGAAATCATTATAACCTTCAGCTAAGGACTGAGGTCCCTCATCCGAACTCCTGCAATCCAGAGAGTCCCCTGGTCCCCAAGCTGGGTGGGAGCATAGAGGGCCTCTATCAATCTCTCCCACAGCTGCTTCAGTTCGTATAAATAAATAAACAACTATTCATTGGAGCAGAGAATTACCCGTGATGCCCTTGCAGCTCAGAAGAGTGCCGTAACCATCTAGCTACCAAGTTAGTCTCTCTTTAGCCCATGAATTATTTATTTAGCCCATTTTATACAAAATGGAACAGCTCCAACAGGAAAGACCAAGAGAGAGAGACAAAGGTTGACTATATACCCTTGTGTATCTGGCAGCCTTCTAGGATGTGGCACATGTGAATTCAAGTCCTTGCTCCAATGGATATTTAATATTTTTTTAGCCAGGGTAACAGCTTCAGAGGTGGAGATTTATTATTTTTAAATTTCATGTCTAAATACCCTTAGCTTCGTGGTTAGGCACTTGGACAGGAGGATGGGGCCAGCCTGGCTCAGGTTCTTGTTCCAAGTCAGACCACTCTTTAACCAGCCTGACCAGGAGCTCTGCTGTGAACCCAAAGTAACACAGTCTGACAAAAGCATGTTCTTACATGGGCTGCTTTGGTTCTAGTGAACCAGCATTAAAAAAAAAAAAAAGCCTGTTTTATCAAAAAGTGTCATTGAGTTCAGTTTGCAGTCTTATAGAACTGGCATTTAATTTTGGACCTAAAAGAGAAACTGACTCAGTTTGATGAAATCAAACCTTGCTGTTACTGTCCATCATGGTACATCGCACCTAACTGACAAAGATGACCCATCTTTGCTCAGTTCCCACAGCAAAACCCCCAACTAGATACGCAGTGCAGATGAAACACACAGCAAACCACCCTCCAGAAATGCCTGGCAAGATCAGGGTTTATTTGTTCAACTATGTTCTGTGGTACCATGGGAATCCATCCGCAAACCCCATGGTGGGATGAGTAGTGACAGGAGGTCCCCTGAGCCATTTGGTGTCACCCCATCCCAACACACTCATTCACCGTGGTACCTGCTTTGGTTCCATCAGCAATTCTGCCGCTAATTAGTCAAGGGGCTGCTAAATGCAATCATCCATCTGGGCCAAGACAGCAGCCACCCTGTACTTAAGGGAAGGACTCTTGTCCTCCGAGACGCTCCGTGTCCAGCTTTGGCCACTGTGTCCCAAGGCTGGTTCTCCACAGAAGTCCTCCACTAAATGAAGATGCTGCCTGAGCTCTGGTGCAAGTTGCGGTGAAGAGACTCTTCTTTTTACCCCTGCAGGACCCGGGCAGACACACAGCCTCAGATGGCTACTTCAACTGCAGCTCTCAGGCCATTGCTTAGTTTTACCTCTGCTTTCCACTCAGCTCCAGTTCAGCAAAGATTTGGCTTGACAAGTTCTGTCAGAAGCCATCAGTGTCATCTCTTTAAATACATAAGCATATATTTTTTTATTTTTTACTCTACGTAACTGTCCTTGCGCAAAGCAACACCTCCCTTTCTTGTCTTCCTTCCCCATCCAGCCTGCCTGAATAGACATGAGCTGGTGGGCACTGGCAACTCTGAAAACCTCTGTATGAGTGTGTTGATGCCCAATATCAGAGAGGCAATTCATAGGAAGCATTGCTTTCTTTCTGCTTCTACTTTCTTTTCTTTTTCTCTCAGTTTTTCACCCTTTTTGGTTAGATAAGGTATTATCCACTCGTGCCGATGAATGTGATACACCTGCAGAGCTATAGGTGTAAATACCACTGGTGCACACAAAAACCATTGTATATCCATGCCCAGTTCCCTACATGGAGACAGGGCAGAAATGTGCTTGCTTCACAGAACTAAAAAAAATGGAAATGCCACTGTCTTTTCAGAAATGGCAGACCCAATGGACCTGAATCTCATGTGATGTAGATTTACATCATTTCAAGAAAGTGCTCAGGGCTTATCTACATCAGCTGAAAGTCTGAGTGATCAAATGGATAGCAATTTGGAGGACAATGACATTTATCTTCTCAGGGTTCTTCTTACAGTTTGTGGTTTTAGACCCCTTAATTAATGCTGGCTGGATTAAATTCTCAAGTTCTTCAGCACATTTCCAGTGAAATTAACGCTACTTTGCCTAAATAAAACTGTATGAATCCTGTAAGGAAGGATTCAGAGGAATTTGTTGCTTTAGAGACTTCTGGCTTCTGCATTAAAAAAAATGCAAAAAAAAAAAAAAAAACTAAACCAAAAAAACCCATTGCTTCCTTGGAAACAGTGCAAAAATATATATGAAGGAGCAAGAGACTAGCAGACAGATAGGCTGGACTGAACTAGTATAAGACCTAAACTGAATTCTGGGCAGGTAAGCCCTTACTGAAGATTATTCACCAGAAAGTTCCCAGAATTTAAATATTTTGGCTATATGTACACATATTCAGGAATGACTAGAAGCAGTGAAACCCTCCCAACTGCTGCTACCCATCAGAGCAGGACAAGCAGTAACAGCTCCGAGACGGTCTCTCATTATGCCTGCGTGTAGCTGTGTATTATTGACTGCTTAAGCTCTTCAGGTCTTGTTCTGGACTTAAAGCAGCTTAAATACTCATGTTGTTTTGAGAGTACTAAAACTCTAGTGTCCCACAAGCATTTAAAGCCACTTAATAGGGGCTGGAAGCAGTTGCCTATTTAAATTACAAGAGGAAAATTAATTTCTCAGAATATCTGGTTACCATAATTTAAGGGTTGCAGAGGTAAAATGAAAAGCACGGATTGAAAAAGTTAAGGTTCCTGGAACAATTATCTTGACCATACTGGATCTAGACAATATTTGCTATTTCTCCTATTAAAAGTAAAGGATTTAGCAACAGCAACAAAACAAAAAAACAGCAAGCAACCAATTGCATGGTCCAAGGTGACATTACAATATAAATCTTTACAGCTTTCCTGGACTTAGTTATTTTCATATTCTTCTATTAAAGCATTGTTTAAGTTTTACTGTTATACACTTATTGACTTTAAGATTAAAGGAGAGACTTTGAACCCCTAGTCTGCTTGCCTGACCTGATACAGGCTATAAAAAATTAACCATCTTCTGGATTAAGCCCATCAGCTTGTGTTAGACCAAAACTAATCTTCCAGAAATGTGTCCAGCCTGCATTTCCAGATTTCAAAATACAGAGAATTAGCACATTTCCCACTGAGGCTTGTTCTAAGGCTTAATAGCTGCACTGTATTTAAAAAAAAAAAAAAAAAAAAAAAAGCTAATATTTCATTTGAAATTGCCAGTCTTTGACTTCCAGTGCTCATTCCTGTTCTACCTTTCCCTGATAAGTTAGAGCTCTTTTGTTCCAATTTTCTCCTTGCACCTGGACTACGGGGTCGAGCTCTGCTCCCGGCGCCACGTCTCGCGCCACGTTATGCAAGGGAGCACGCAGCGAATTCCTGAGGATAACGGGCTTCCCGCCCTGCATCTCCCCATGGAAGCCCTAGGGAAGGAGGGGATGCACGTTCAGCAATGCGCTCGGATCCTCTCCCTCTCCCCGGTGCACACAAGGCGCAGGGATATTTTGCAAACCCATATATCAATCTGCCTGCTGCAACGGCCGTTAATTCTATCCGAGCTCCCGGCCAGTTGGAGCCGCTCCGTAGTTTCCAGAGGAGGCTCAGCAGAGTGCTGAGTCTGCTCGAGCAGTAATAACAATAAACTGCGCAGCCATAACCTTGCCTTTAAGGGCTGCGGTGGTAATGCATTTAATATATTAACATGTTCAATAATCTCAGCGCCTGTCATGTACTGATTTAAGGAACTGCAAACTAATTTATTAAAGGAGGCTGAGGACATGAAGAAGTCTGGTGTCTGGAAATGGCGAGTGAAGCAGACTATCAGATGGGTGTCTCCAGCCAACACGCAGTTGTGTCCTTCACACGAGCATCTTTTAAAGGAATGCAGAGCTCCTTGTCCCTTCTGGCCTCAAGCAGAGGCAGCAGCGTGGACACAGCAGGCTGCTCCACACGGTTTGTCCAGAAAGACAAGAAATCAGAAGCAATCAGGACGTGAGCACCTGATGCGAGCCTGGGTCAGGGCAGAAATTAGCTGCATAGGAGAACGGTGTCTGCACAGGGGGAGCCTGAAGGGCTGGCGGGGCTGCACGTCCCCACGAGGAGCAGTGGGGAACGAGGCTGTGCTGCCCTAAAGGGTCAGAGCTGAGACAAGGAGGAAAGCCTTGAAATTCCTGTGTTCCCCCTGGGACACAGGTCAAGGGAAAAGCTCTCCTGACCTTCCTGTGAGAGAAAATGGTTAGAGAGGCACTTCTTCACTTCCTTCCTGGTAAGGAAACAATGAAGAAGCTGCTGAGCTTCCTTTTAACGAGCTTTTGGAGGTGACAAAGCTCCTAGGAGAGTGCTACTAGAGCAGAGGGGCAGACACCTCATCAGAGAGGCATGCTCATCCCTGCTCCAGAAATACAGACTCCCATAAGCCTTTATGAACCAAATTTCTGAGACTGTTTCCATCAGCTAAATGAACACACACACACCCTTGAAAAGAAAATCATGGATTTTCTCTGAAATAATAATAATAACAATAAAATATTTCCCTGCAGTTCTGTAACCCAAAAGAAGAGCGTGGTTTGCAATGAAAGAAATGCACAAAAAGCAGACAAATGGCATAATTAGTGAATAGCAGAACATATTTAAAGATCTTTCTTTTGTAGAAGTTTTCCCAGCTCTTGGAACACAGATAAGGATTTTATGGGTGAGGGGTGGAGGGAGGAGGAAAGGAGGGAGGGAACATTTTTAACCAGATAAAGATCCTCATTAACAATGATGATAATAATAATAAAAGTTAAACCACTTCCATCATACTTTAGAGTTTAGAGCATTAGATCATACTGGAGAGATCTACCACGGCCAAAATGAAGACAGCTCCATAGCTATCCCCCTTGAGTTTACACTGAAGGCTAAAATTAACCTTGGAAAACGGATTTCTAAAAGAGTTTTGACCCAACTTATACTTTTGCAAGTGCAGCCCAGGAGCAAGAACCTCTGCAGCTGCAAAACTGTACACCAGACGGGAGGCTCCTGGGGAAGCAGGGCCCAAAGGAACTTTTTCTAGATGTCTCCAGAATAAGCCATGGAACCTCTGGTTTTGCAAATCTGCTGGACCTCTGCTTCACGCTCTGTCATCAACTGCAAAGTTTCTACACTGGGTCTGCAAGGGATGATTGCACCAGTGCACAAGGCAGCACAGCATTTTTCTCACCCTCCAGTAACTGCTTCCAATGTCCCTGTGTCCGCACCAGGAAAGCAATCAGCTTTTGCTCAAATGCTTCGTACTCAGACAGAGAACGAACTTGCCCAGAGGAGACAACCAGGTCTCGGTCACCCACCTCGCAGAGACATTTTCATGCAATTCTGACATGTCATCATGCAACTATGCAACCCTAAAATTGCTGATCCATGGGCCCCTCATGCATCCATAGGTAAATGGATAATTTTGTATTCAAATCCCAGCTCCATCATTTTGGAGGGAAGGAAGTTCTTCCATGCTACCTTCTTCACGCAAGGTCCCTGTAAAGCTGAAGAAGGGAAGTCCCCTCGAGGCAAGGGGCTATTTGCAATGCGCAGTGTCACAGTCAGTGCCGACAGCCTGTGCTTCAAAGCAGCAGAGAGGGAGAGCAATGCAGCTAGGGAGATGGCAAAAAGAACGGTTTGATCTCAGGACCCTCAATAAAAACCTGATAGGAGAGTGATGGGAAGCAAGGTGAAGTAGCAAAAGGGACTGAATGGATTCAGCTCCTTCAAAGGAAAACCTCAGAACAAAGTAACAAAAGCAAGAGGTAAAGAGTGAAAATGGGTCCGAAAGAAACCTAGGTGCTCCAGGTTGGGAGAGGGAGAAAGACCCATCCCTTGGATCTGCTGCATGTGACTGACAAGATATTTTGGTCTCAAATTCAGTATAATTTCCCCAGGTTACGCTACAATTGGTGATCAGCAGTATGTGACAGAGAAATCACCCCTCAGTTTTACCAACAAAACCATCATATCTGGGCACTCGCCACTAGGCCCCCAAAACAATCTGATGCTTTTCTAAGGATGTTTTTCTCTCCCACCTGTGTCATTTTCTGGGATTTCTTAGGACGTAGCTCTAATTTGCAAATGGACATTCATGTTTCCAATAATAATAAAAAAGCCCATCTCTTTCCTGTGTGGCTTGAAGGAATCAAAGACGGTGCGGCAGAGCTTTAAAACTCATGGCTAACAAGGTGGCAAAGTCACATGAGAAGTCAAAGAGACCTGTTACCTTTGGCTGCACCTTTGATTGCTTTCAACAAATTTACCAGCAGTCTCGTGCAAGAGACAGGCATTTTGCGTGTGTTTTTGTGTTTTTCTGATAGAGTCTACTTGCGTTGTCCATTTTTCCCAAGCACCTGAGACACAAGTTGACTATCTCGGAGCTAACCATTAGGGTTAAAGCAATGATGGGGATTGCTCATGAAGAAAATCTGGTGGTAATGAGGTTATGGATCGTTAATGACTAGACATCTTGGAATGGAGGTCTTTGAAGAAAAGTCTACTGATGGGATATCTAAAATGCTGAAGCTACATGCAACTGCAAAGGATGAAAATGCTCAGCGCAAATATAGATCTTGAGAGCACTAGCATATGAAGCCATCCAAAGACTAGGTGTTCAGACAGGGATGTTTGCCTGTAGCCAGGAGCTATTGATTCTGATGCTGGGGTGGTTTCCTTTCTCACATGCCTGTCAGTGAAGCTGCATTTCAGGATCGTTTTTTTAAAGAAATGTCTTTAAGAAACACAAAGAGGATGGCATGGATGCTCTGCTGCAGGCCAGCAATGATGCTCCTCGTGGTGACTTTAAGACACACGTGAGGTTAACACAGTGCTGATTCTCTTCTGAAAATTTCAGCCAATTTCAGATTCCCTCATCCCCCTCCCTCCATCTCCTGGGGGTTTCCAGACCCTAGGAAGGCTTGTCCTTCCCCTTCATAAATGCCCCCAAGAAGGCTTGCAAGTCAATATACTAAGCAGAGGAGCTAGGAGCTGGCTGTCTCTTACCTTTGGTTTTAAAAGCAAAGTTACAGTACTTGCAGACATATGGCCTGACGTCTGTGTGCGTGCGAATGTGTTTCTTCAGCATGCTGGGTTTCTTGCAGCGAATTCCACACTCCTCACATACATACTTCCCTCTTCCACGGCCTCGCACATACACATACTCTTCGTTTGATTTGTACCTATGAGCAACAGGTGTCATGATAAAAAAAAAAAAAGAAGATTCCCACCTCAAAAGTAGTCACAACTTTCCTAGATTAATTCAGCATGTTATCGACACCACAGGTCTCATTTACCGTTGATAGTCCTGATTAATTAGGCTAAACTCACAATAGCTTGAAGCCTTTTTGCCCAAATGCTTGCCTCTTCTCCTCAAATGTGTCTTCCTATGCCCTACCTATGTCTCTCTGGACAAATACCCCACAGTCTGAGATCAAATCGCAGGGTCACCAAACATTCTAATTTTCCTCATCTTCAGTCACAAACTGAGGCGCTCATAATAGCCTGAATTGTATGTGTCACGCTCCAGCCTAGCTGCCTGAATCACCTCTCTCTCAGCCTGCACTATATTTATTAAAATATAGTGCAAAGTACTGGAAAAAAAATATGTCACAGATAAATGTCCTGTGATACAACCTTTCACACCCCTTGGGACAACAAAAGCCACCTGAAGAGACCAGGACGCCACGATGAAACTTGTGGTCCCTGCAGAGTCCCCTGCCAGAAGGAGAGCCATCCATAATGGACACAAAACAAGAAAACAACAATTTATTTATCATACTCTACTAACACCAAATGTTATGACTCCAAACTCTGGGCTCCTTTATCATTAGCACAATATCAGGACTTCAGTTTACCCAAAAGAATGAAATTGGTCATCTTTCCTGCATGTTATATGTTCATTTGTTTTCTATTCACACATTAGCACATAGGGAAGGCTATAGTGATGTGGCTTTGAAAAGTGTTTGTGAGAGCCAGACAAGTCATTTAGCCTCCTGTAGCTTAGCAAATGGAGTCTGTAATTTCCCTTACTTGCAGCCTGAGAGGAAAAAGGTAACATGAAATTGGTCCCCTCAGATTTTTATGAGGTTGAATTTTTAAAGCGTGGAACTTCTTGTAACTCATTTTATCACACTCTGCACAGTATGAAATATGTCTCATCTTCAGGAAGCTCTGAACATCCACACTTGAAAATCAGATCCCCTACAGCATCTTAATAGGGGAATGCAAAGATTCACAAACCATCACTTAGCATCTTCCTGATAAAGCCTACTCCAAACAAAAATGGTGAAAAAATATCCATCATGAAAAAAACAAACAGAAACAGCAGCACAAAGTATTAGGGGTAGGTAGGTTGCTTCAATAAGTGAAAATATAGTCAGTCATAAAAATGAAAACAAGTGAAATAACGTAATTTAAATTTGAGCAAAAAGAGAGAAAGATCATGAAACCAGCACTGAACTGACACAATGAAAGTGGCCTGGTTTACACAGGAGCATCCAAGAAAATGTATCCATGTTTCCCACAGCTGGAAATATCAAAATGGGCAAGTTACATTGCATGAAGCTTTGAATTTTCTTCTCAAGCAGGATGCATGTGGCCTTGACTCAATTTTCTTCACTTCATTTGGAAGTGTATTTTCAATTTTCTTCATTCCAATTCCATGTGGGTCTTCAGGGGACTTACTTCACATGAAATTCAGAATAATTTTCCTAGGTGCTCCCTGGTAGGTATGAGATATGGACTAAATTGCTCATTTCCTGCCAAATTCTGGGCTCTCCTCCTCAAATTCTTATCTGTAAAATGGAAGCAGAACAGCTTCTCTCCTTCAGAGGTGAGATATGAGCAGATGTTTAAAAGATGCTGAGTTGATCGTGCTCTAAGGTGATAAGGGTGCAGAAGTCTCCTAGGCAGGTTCACACACAGATTGGGGGAGAGAAAAACTGTGTGTCTAGCTAGCCCCAGACCAGCCTAAAATGCAGCGCTAGCATCATCAGTTCTTGGTACTCAACAGATAAACACAGCGAAACAGCTCATATTTTTGTCCTTTAGTCAGTAGAAAGCAAGGTCATCTGTAGCCCAGCTTCTCCCTTACACTCCATCTCTTAGAAGTCAAGCCACAGAAAGTCACATACTCCCACACAAAATGAATGAATGAATAAATAAATAACTTAATCACGATGCTTTCAGTATTTGGCTGGAGCGAACTAAGCTGGCCACTGAAGAGCACACTCAGACTTCAACCTCCACCATGGGAGGCCTGTCATACAGATACTAAAGATATCCATAATTGATAGCTAGAGATGCCCTATGTTCCTTCATTCACTCAGTGATTCAATGCTACTGCAGCACAAACAGCCCAGAAAACCCTATTCCCATTTCCCATTTCACTTTCTTTCCATCATTATACTGGTTATCACCTTGCCATTAAAGAAAAAGGAAAATGAACTTGCTCCTTTATCAGCCTTGTACTTGTACAACCCTTAATTACCTTCTCACATGGAAATCCCTAAACAAGTCCTTGGTGTCCAGCAGTCCCCTCGTCAGCCTCATTAAAGCTACCAGGGGCTGGCATTTCCTGGGAAAAGTGACATGCGACATAATCTGGAATAACACATTGCAGCTGGACACCTGGTGTGACTGAGCCATCCTTCATGACAGGTATTTTTAACAGCTCACTCAGATCATGCACATGGCACGCAGGGAGAGCAGGGAAAGAGAAAAAGAGACAAAACCTAAAGAAATGTTGAACCAAACAGCAAAAACAAAGTAAGGTGTGCAATTTTGCTGTAAAACAGAAGGCTGCTGCAAATGCCATCTGTGTACCTCAAAGGCAGTAATATGTTTATAGAGATAATTACTTCAATATGCATCTGGTTTCTCTGTGGATCTAATATGCTCATATGATTTGCATCAGAAAGACAAATCAATGACAGGCACTTCACTTACTTAAAGATTTGCCTTGGACAAGGGATCCTCCTGCTCTGCAGCATTTGCTGTAACCAGATTCCTTTAGTATCTACCTGCACTTTGAGTTTGTGTCAACAGCCTGTGCTTCTTACACAGAGCACTGTGGAACCCGTAATCCTGGAGTTAGCAAGGTGAATCTCCTACGGTATCATGGTTCATAATGAGATTATTTGAAACCCAGGAGGCAAACTGGCCATTAGGAGCTCAGAGATCAATTTTGGAAATAGTTCTCTCAAACAAATACATGAAAAGATAAAAATCCACGGTTATCTGATGCATTTTCAAAGGGCTATTTGACATGCTCTGCTAGCACATGCACATTTGCTGGGTTTCGTGCTATCACTACAAATGCCTTCGGAGCAGGAGGAGCTGGCACAGCCGTGGCAGCCGCTGCTGGCAGCAGGAAGCAGCCACATTCAGAGACGTGAGTGCCAAAACGGGCCATCACTGTCAAAGTTACAACAAACCTGGCAGTGGAATAGCATGAACCCAGAGAAAATTTTCTCTTAACTTAACCTTGATGGAAATCTCATTCCATAAAGCATTCTATTCTTTTGTAGATTTTAAGGAGGTTTGAATACTCAGCTTTGAATATTTGCTGTTACAAATATCTGGTTCTTTTTCTAATCCTCAGATTTTTTTTTTTTTTTTCATTTTTCTCAGTGCTCTCACCACATCCAAAATCTTCATGTACCTAAAAACCACTACAGAAAACCCTGGAGAGCAGAGGGGAAGGCAGTTCTGCTGGGGTGGACAGCAGCTTCCTTGGGGTCTCACTGCTCCACTCTAAGACATGGCTGGGCCGAATCTCCTCAACCTTCTTCCTTCCTACACGCAGCCAACAGTTTATCCTGCCCTGTGGGTGCAGCTTTTCCTTGTCACGAGATAAGGCCTCAGCGCAGCAGTTGCACTGAGCTGCACTCCCATGCAGCCACTCTGATCTTGCAAATATCCCAGACTGGTAAGCTCAATAGTGCATTATGGTAAAGAAGGTCCCTGGTTAATTTTACAGTGACTGAACAAATATTTCCTTGACTGGCTTTGATACTTGTTACATTCACTTATTTGTTTGTTGTTTTGTTTGTTTTGTTTTGGTACAAGCTAACAGAAATCGGGTATCTGATCCCCTTCCTGAGCTGCCACAACTAGTTTAGTCAAATGCATTGAGCAGCTCCAGTTGCTGCCTTCAGTGTAAGTATTCTGGTTTTACTGATGGTTCATTCTGTCTATCATGCTGCCCACTCATCTGGCTCAGCTTAATCCCTTGGAGGGTTCTGACAGTCTGCCCTGGTGTTGACTAGCCCAATGTATGTTTTGTGCCACCTGCAAAATTTGCCAGATAACTGCATAACTACTCCTATGTTATTAATTATTAGGAAAGTTCTTGCCTTCAGTGCACCCACCACCAGACAAGGGGACAACTTCCCCCACAGTGATCCCGGCATTACCAGCTCTGAAACCACATGTGCACTCCCACAAAGTGCTTATTCTTTGCAAACTCTATAAAAACAGAGGATGACAGACTCTACCAGACTTAAGGATCACACTCATGGGTGTGCACTATAAGTCAGACAGTTACCATGAAATCCTTCATATCTCAAGCCAAGACACCACAGAACAAACAACAGAATTTCTCTGCAAAATTCAGACAAGACAATGTCATTTCCAGGTTTTTAAATGCATCACATAAACCTTCTAGTGCCCTAATTTACCAGATGGGGATACCACACCAAGACAAACAAAAGAACTTCCAAAGAATTATACATAAAGACAGAGAGCACTGGGAATCAGGAAGAGCTGGTGGAGAAACCTCTGCACTTTATGAAGTAATGGTTTTCTGCAAATGACATTTGCTGGTGTCCAGTGGAACAGCAGAAACAAGCTGCATGAGATCACTCACCTAAACTGGACATACAAGAAGAGCACTACGAAGCCATTACTATGAAAATCTCCTTGCTCTTTAGTTGAATATAGGCTGGCCAAATAACATTTTAATACTGAGAGAACTGTACCAGCCAAGATGAGCAGCTCATGGGCAGGAAACGTGGGGCTCCTACTTGGTAACACTCTGGACAGGGACTATCTTCTGTCGCACATGTAACTGCCTAATACAGTGGGATCCTCTTTTCACTAGACCTCAGTGCAGGTAACAAACCAGCATTGATGTTTTGTTGACAAATAATTAGCTTAGACACATGGCAGAGGGAATCCCTCAGAGACTGAGGGTACCAAATCTTCCCTTAATCTGTATCATGCAAAGTGATGGAGCAGACAGCCCTGGAGACGTACAGAGCTGCTCCACACACACAGACAGTATTGCTAGCATGGAAGAGCAGCTGGGAGCACTGATTCAGGTGAGATGTGAACAGTGTGACTGGTTTATCAACAGCAAGGTGACCAGAGACAGCGTGGAATGGCAGATACAGCAATGGACCAAAAACGAGAAGACTAAAATGAGACACCTTTAAATGAAGAACAGGGCAGCTAACGGTCATCTCTGTCTCTAACTACTACAAATCTAACAAAGGAAAAACAGCTTGTACTCAGTTACGCATTTCTTTAGTCTGCTGATATTTTGGGGTGAACTCTGCTTCCCTCCCAGCAGACATTTACACCATTATTGGATACTAATATTAAAGACAGACTAAACAGAGAATTACCCATGCTACCAACAAACCAATCCCATTAGCTAGAATAACAACTGCAGAACTGTCCCCTGGGCCCTGAAGATCATCCTGGTGAGACTAGGAGCTGATTGTGAGGCAAAAGGCATGGTGTAACGAACCAAGGTTGTGGCCTCTAGCCATATTTAGGGGATTTAGGGGAGGGCAGGAGGGACAAAGCAAACTTTTATTTTTGCAACTGCTTTGCCAGTCTAGCATCAGCACCAAAGAGTAAGTCTTGCCAAGCTGTCTCCCGTATTTCGCCTTGAAATGGACCATTGCCTCTCTGCACACAGCAACCAGGGTCCCATTCTGTCGCTGTTAACTCTAGACCATTCTGTGCAGTATATTTAAAGTATCTTGCATTTTTTATCCATAGAGATGACTATGAAGACCATTTGTAATCATGAACCATGACAATGTCACACCAAGCTCAGAAGAACTTTTGTTCCAATCCCACAACTGCTTACTCGGCCCTCAGAGCCATAAAACATCCTATAATTAAGTAAGTAATACTGGTAGAAATACACAGGACTGTCAGTAACTTGCTTTTGTAGTTTTGATTTCCCTATGTAACGTGGGAACATTTTCACAAACATATCTTTGTGATCTTCTGTTTTACCATTCCTAGACTTGTTGATATTTCATATTAATTTCCCACTCACGATGGGGGAAGCTATGTAAAGAGCAGCACAACAGTTATTTGTCACTTATCAGGAAGTATCTTTATGCAATAGTTGGAAAGCACTGAAGAAGAACACGGTCTTTACAGATGGAAATTACATTTGTCACACCAGGAGAGCTACCAGTCAAGGACATCTTGTTGCTGCTTTTTAAATCTAGTAGTGATATATCTGCATTTGCTCAGAAAACTGAACAGGTGGAGTTATGTAATAATTGAATAATATTATTTCTGTACCAAGGCATATCAATACCAGATCAAACTTTTACAAAGAAACCCTTTAAAGTAATTTGCCTGGGGGTTTCCTTAAACTCACCAAAACATAGAACCTTTAAAGGGTTAGTTATTGCTTGAGATCACGGAAACTTTTTTTGGGGGAAAAAAGAGGCAAAGATCAAACAATGTTTCTTGCACATAAGCTCCAAGTTGTGTGTCACGCTGCTGACATTGACTAAATGACAGACACAAGCGACACACAGAACAGCACATCCGCTCGCATGAAAACCGCTGTTCCTCGACAATGCTGTTTTCTATGGAGCAGAACTGGGAAACTCCCTCAGCTTCCCAGCGATGCCCATGATTGCAACATGCAGATCATTTTAACGAGAAAAGGCAACTAAGGCAACTTCAGAAATAAATGCACACTGCTCATTGCCTCCCTTCAGGAATTTGAGCTAAGATAGAAGGGGTAGGAATTTTACAACACTGCAAAACCATTGCACAGGGCAGCTGATGCCTAAGTTACCCTGCCTGCTTTTTATGATATCCCCGGTGGGTCCTCACAGGTCAGATTTTACCTAAGGCAATTTTCTGCATTTCTTCCAATGGGAAACAGTGAAGTGGGTGCACCCTATACTGTCCTCGTGGTGATCACAACTGTCACGATGGCCTCGGTGGCACCAGGGCTGAGCGGGACACACCAGCTCCTTCAGAATTGACCACCACATCTGGCCAAGGCAGTGTCCAAAGGCAGTTCAGTGATTCTGGCCTGCCTGCAATAAATGAACCCTGGCAGAGCCCAGGTATCATTCAAAACAGGACCAGCAACCAGGAGTTGCTTCCTTTCACGTTGCACTGGGATACGACTGCCAGACCTCCAGGACTTGGGGATGCTGGTGTAGAAACATCCAGTCAAAGAAATACAAAATCTTTCCTGATCTGCAATACTGTGTCCAAAAATTAGCATGATGCCTGCAACCTCCCCAAAAACATCAGCATCTTTGGTGAAAGAAACAGATGAAAAGATGAATTTGGGAGAAAAACATACAAAACTGAATGATCCAAGCATCATAGTTAACCACAGACAGGAAAAGGAACAGGCTAGTCATCTGGAAAGAGGAACACGATGGGGAGGATAAAGAAGAGACACTTCTTTATTGTTTAGGGGTATCCTACGAACTATGGGGTAAAACTAAGAAATGGAAAATAGATGCTAAATACAAGGAAATGTGGGCAGTCTCTTCAAGTAGGTTGCTGTAAATTCACTGGAAGAACTGAAAGTAATTCTGACACCTCCATAATACACATCTGTTTCGAGAAATAGACAAATAGAGTGAAAGCAATATAAAAAAATGCATAAACATGCCAAATCCACACAAAAGGCTTTCACTAGCACCAAACTGCAGGATAATGACTTTTAAAGACATTTCTTCATCAGCAGAAGCCCAAGCACTGAGATAGTTAGACGTATATGAAATCCTTTTGCCAGTGGAGCTATATTGCTTGAAGAACGGTTGTGGACTACCAGGACAAGAGGAATTTGGGATTGTGCAAGCTGGTCCACACCAGGAGAAGCTGCTGTGACAGCTCCACCAGCAGAGCCCAGAGTCATGTCCTTCCTAGCAGGGAGTTGGCCCAGGAGTGATGTGGTCTGCCCAAGACACACCACGCAATTCCATTCAATTAAATCAAACCAATGCAGAGAAAACACATGAGCAAACATTGTATATGGATGTATTCTGCAAAACCAGTGCAGTTTTATATTATTTCACAGAATTTTATGCTTGAGGTGAAAGGTTGATTCGATTTTAGGTTGTGGCATCAGACCTCTTCTGCTCTATTAAAAGTAAAATTATAGTTACACTCATTATGCTTCTATCCTGTCTATGCTTTAATCATTTAATTGTCATTGCAAGCTGCTCTAGAAACACATCTACTTCAGAGAAAATCAATTTGAATAGTTCCAGGTCGTTTTATACAAGCTGACAATCTGGCTTTTGATTACTAAAATGCTCTTACAGATCAAACTAGATGGAAAAAATCAAAGTATCTTCACTGCAAGGTGAAAGCATTTCACTGCAAGGCAAGTTCATGTTCCCTGCAAGGTTGCCAGTTTTAGCCACCTAGGCATTAAGAAATTTGGAATGATATTGACTGTGTGCACAGGTCAAATAGCCCCTTCTAGGCTTTCTCTCCATTAGGTACATTGCACAAGCAGGGGGGCACTTCACAAACCCGCCACAGTCTCACACTTCTCATTTAATAACTGGGCCGTGTGTCTCTGCTCAGCAGGTGCCACACAAAACTCGAACGGTTACTGCAGAGCACATGAACTCCCAACATCTCAACCCACTTTCACAGGAACGTAAACAGCAACAAGAAAATTAAGTAATTAGTTGCTGCGGTGTTTTGTAACAACAAAGACATGATAGCTGTGACACAAAACACCACTGCTGGCTTCAGCTTCCACGTGCCCATTTCTAAATTTTCCCTATGTGTTATTAGAACAAATGAAAAAGCCAGGGCTCTTGTATTTCCCACCCAGCACCAGCCAAACGCGATAGGTCACATAGAGTCCACACAGGTAGGAATGCACATGGGTCCCAGGGCACTGCTCCAGCACTGCCTTCCCCTACTGAAGATTAAGTGCACATAGAATGAAAACTAGATAAGAAACAACTCCACAAACTCACACAGCTGATTCATAAAACATTCACAGAGAAAGTCTAGAGTGGAAATCCCCACAGATGACCCATCTCGATGCCATTTCTTCCTCCTCCACTCCCACCAGAACTGATTAAACAGTTTCCTGAGAATCTGACATTAATGACTCCCTCTGACTCAAAATGACTCTGGCGACACGGATGCTTCTTGTCCTCAAAACAGTTCTTTCTGCAGCCATAATTCTCAGGGCTGTTATGGATGCTTGGTGCTATCAGTGTTTTAATTATAGGTTGTCTTCTTGCCCTTCTGCTGGATTTCAAGTCAAGAAGGAGGAACTGTGTTTGATGGCCTTATCCCAACAGTTTTATTTTTCAGCACTGGCTGCACTCCGTGCAGTATCTGCATTCTTGAAGGCATGTTGGAGTCTGCAGTATTTGTCGACACTAAATAGCTCATCGAACACTTTACAACATGGTTTTGCATCAAGGGCAGTTATAGCTCACTATATTTCTACCGGAGCTATAGTGAACTTGTACTTCCAATATAAGAAATAAGTGCTTTTATTAATACTGTCTACCCCACTACTCTTGCATGTGCTACATGGTCTTTAGCTCCAGTCTCCTCATTTTATTCCATAGCTACTAGCAATATACACTGGGGCTTATTTTAACACAAACATTCAAAGAAATACACTTCCTTTTCACTAGGAGAATTTGGCCTCTGCGATGCATAATCATAAATGCATTTTGATTGTGTATTTCTACATACCTGAGCAAACAGTTACCTATTTTTTGACAAAAACATGTCTTTTAGGGCAAACACGACAACTTGTTCTGTTGGATATCACCACATGGAGTTACCTCATTTATTTCAAGCATTTTTTTCTACATCATCTCATCATCTACTGAACGTTTGATGCTATTAATATTTTCCACATTTTCTGACTTTTTTTTCCACTTGAGAAACAGAATTTTGTGTAGCTCACCAGAAAATCAGTTCTTTTCAAAGTCAAGTCCATTGCTTAGAGTAACCGCTGAGCTGATTTTTACTTACATGAGTAAGTACTACCAATAGTTCAGTCTCTAATTAGTCCCTTTATTAACTGCTGAAATACACGTGCTGCAAAATTAAGAGTTGTGATAAAACAGTCATTGGAGTATCTTGGCAGCCATTTTCTTGAAAAAAAATGTTTTGCTGAGTGACAGTCTCAAAGCTTATCCCATTTGTAGATGACTTTTTCTCTGGATTTCAATCCCCTTTTGGCTCCGACTGCAACGTCCTGAGGATGCTGAGCACACGCGGGCCTGCTGCACGGGCAGGGCTGGAAGATCCTGATCTTGAGGCTTCCTCCCAGCCCGTCTCGGACGCGGTCACCTCCTCTGCTGGCGCCCGGCACAGCTCCCAGCCGCTCGGAGGGGTTCGCCTTGCTCTGCTTGGTCCGTTTTTGACCCGGGTTTAGTTTTTGCTGGACACCATGTCATTAAGATGCAGCATAGGGGAGTGCTGTTACCAGACTGGCCCCGGTTACCTAACACGAGTCAAGGTGAGAAAAGCTTAATATTGCTGTCATGGGACAACATGAGCAACCATTGACTCCAGTGACTACATTACAGAAATGCATTTTCTTTTCTGTCGCCACATGTGATACAAGCCTTCTTGTTCTCCAGCCTATTAGAAATGAATAAATATCCCATTTACAACATAGACCTCAATGGAGGAAGCTGATGGGTATTGGGAACGGATATGCATTAAAAAAAAAAAAAGACCCACTCTTGCCTCTGTATATTCTCCATTGCTTTACGTAGCTTAGTTTTAAATTATTAAAAAGTGGAATTTCATTATTTCAAATTGACAATTAAAAATTTTGTCTGAAATTGCATTTATACCATCCAACTGTTGTTTAAACTTCTGGAAGTAAATGCTTCGTGTTTAGAGATCACTGACTGTCCTACAGAAGCATCCCATCCATGGTCACTGGTCGACAAGCAAAGAAAAAAAATGTCATCCTGCTCTTAAAATAAATCTACAGTCTGAAAAGTAATTCTGTAAGGACTTCAACATAAAAAGTACATTCTGGGCTCGGCCTGAATGCCAATTACTTTTGTGGTGAGACTCATGCAGTTGACTGAGGTAGCTGGTTGGATAGTTTTGGGAAAAAAAAAAAGAAAGAAGAAAAGAAACCATAAAAGTCCAAGTGTACTTTTTAAAGCTAAAAACATTGTTGTGTTAAAAAGCCAAGTTTCTGCACATAAGGAAAAACAGTAATTAAGACAAACACCACACAAGGGAAATTTAACTGCCTTGCTGTGCTACTGCTCTGGAGCGATGACTTGGAGCTCAGACTCCCCTGTGTCCCCTTCCTTGTGTCAGTATTTACTGCTCCGCATGCGAGTATGGAGGGGGCATACGGCACAACCAGAGCCGAATGGTCCATTTGAAAACCGTTTTCCACTTCAGTAAGCGGGACAAGAAGCAGCAAGAAAACTGAGACCGAGACCAGCAACATCCACTCTGTTAATTCACAGTTCTTTAGCTTGTCTCACTTGCTAGAAATGATCTGTTTGCCAACATTACTGGCTAGCAAGTGGCTGCAACATCAACAAACCAAATAAACATCAGAGGACATCTCAGCAAAACAAGGAACTCATGATTGGAATTTAAAAGAACTGAACACATAAAACCTATACATCAATATTGTTTCATCCCTAAGTTCAAACCTCTAGGAAAAGCATACAAGTTATCGTTTTATCCTCCTTTGTAATGTAAACTCAACCTAATGCAGAGCATTTGCACACTCGGGCTTTGGACCAGCTAGGATTATCCATACCCACATCCCTGCAGTTTAGTGCAATTCAGAGACACATAAGGTAACGAATATAGTCATCACCCTGCTCAGACGCAGGAGCAGATGAATGACTTGCAGTTCTCAGGCAAAGGCCAATAAGTCCAACAGCACTGCCCTGAATTGCATGAATTTAATCACTCAGGGCTTTAGGCACTGCTGTACTGAGTTTAATTTCATGACTTAGACATGGTTTGGAGATACTAACTGCTACAGTCAAGTCCACACAAAAGCACGGCATCCAGACGGAGGTGTCTTGATTCTGTGCCTTATAGATTATTTTCAATTTAAGTATTTATTACAAAACAAACCAACAAACAAAAAGATCCAGGCAGAACCACTTCGAATTGCAAAGTCAAACAATCAAAAATTAGGAAATACTACACATTGGTTTGCCTACTGAACAGAAAATCTTGCATGTCTGACTGCAACTTCAATGATGAGATGACGTTTTTTAAGTTTTATTTTCTTTTCAATGTTGATAAGCTTTGAAAGAGATGTGATATACCATTTCCAAAGCCTTTTTTTTTAAACAGCAATAAATGCATTTTATTTTGAACAACCCTGAATTGCTCCAATGAATGAGGAAGAGTCTTTTAGCATGCATTACAGTGGGTCGGACATGAGCCACAGTCAGAGCTAAAGAACTTGGTACTTTAACAGTAATATCCATTCTGAGATATTTCCAGTGGCCATGGGCCCCTGTTTATTGCTAGATTCCTTGGTGCTCATTGCAATGGATGTCCTGTCTTATGGGATGCTCGTGTTGATTCACTGTTTGACCAGGACATCTATTAAAATACCCTGAGTACTCCAAGCAAAAGAAAGGAAATTTTCAGCCATTGTTATTTCAGAAAAACATGTACAGTATTTCATAAGACAAAGAAAAGGCATTTTCTAATGAAGCTGATTCAGCTGAGCAAACTTCAAAAGCTCTCTGCAAATATTGCAGATGTTATGCATTTATTTCAGTGAAGGTTGCAATGTAATGCAGGCACCAGGTGCTACTTCCAGTTTTCCTTTGGCATTGGCCAATTGAACTTGTTATAACTAAGATATCCACAGGCAGAACAAGAAGGACTGATTCTGCTACGCAAGTGACCCACAAAAATGAGTCAAAAAACCCATAATTCACTGATTGATGTCTGCTTTGTCATCCACTGCACTCGTCCTGAGGGGCTTTGGTCCATCTTCCTCGCACATAAGCTTATTTCTGAAAGAATTCTAGAGCAAGGATGTAGTTTCAGTGACCTTCGGCATCTTCTTTCCTGCTGTTCAGTCAGCAATAGACTTTGGGAACATCACAGGAGGAATACATAAAAACAACAGGAATGGTGAAAAAAACAAACTTCCTTTTTGGTTCCACCCTGGGATAGTAGCAGACGGGAGAAAATCTCCCTTGGGAACTCTGTCTCCCTTTCTAGTTTGTACAAAGCAGCGATACAGCTCAGCTCTCAACGCAGGTATCCAGGGTCTTGGGAAGAAGGTCCTGTCCAGGAAATGTTTTCATCTTCATCTTTACTTAGCAATAGAAACTCGAACACTTTTTCTCCAAGTGCAGAAGGTTTCCAGCAGCTTCAGTAAAGGCTGCGTAGGGAATATTGAATTTCATTCACTTCTTCACTGGCGACATGAATACCCATCCATAAACTGCTGGCACAATAAAACCTGAATGTCTAAGCTTGCGTGCCATTAACAATAATGCAAACCCCATTCAACGGCGGCCTGGTTACATTTGAAAAAACAGGAAGCGCGTTGATCTCAGAGAATCTTGGAAGCAAACTCGACACGCTGCACATTCTGGAATAACTTCTTCAAGACAAACGCTCGACTGCCAAATGTCTTCACAGGAGAGCCCAGACAACCCTACTGCCAACCCCAGCAGAAGCCAGGGAGCTGGTCAGAAACAGTAGGGTGTTTTAAGGGATAAACAGTCCCCTCTGCAGTCACAAGTCCTTGGGAAAGACACAAGAGGAGGAGCTACGAATGGCCTTGGAATCACCAGATGAAGCCTCCAGGGTTTCTTATGCTTCAAAGCGGATCGATGCAACGCACGTTTCCCTGGGCTAACCTGCAGCTGACCTTGGGATGCCAGAAGACCTCTCCTCGCTAGCAGGATCCTGGGGGCTTCCTGCCCACCGACTGCTCTGAATCCCGCACCTCGGCTCTGCCGACTGCTGGCGTCTGCAAGATGCAGCGGAATATACTGGTTCCACCGAGTCTGACACTTCCCTCAGCAAAGTCCAACTCCCAAGCGAAAACGCTTAATAAGTAATAATAATAAATAACAATAATGGACTAGATTTATTTCTGGAGCACTGAAGCCAAAAAGCCTCTGGCTATATTGAAACATAGTAAATAAAAGCAAGTCCGTCTGCTTGGTCCTTTCTTTCCCAAAGGTACTGAAGCAGTACATAAAACCATAGTAAAGTCAATCTGAGAACTACTGTAACCCCATGACAAAAGTATTCTGTAATTTTCTAGTCTGTTCTTGCCCTCATTACTGTTGAGTATTGATAGTCGGTGAATTTTCACTGCCCTCCAGACATAAAAAGCACGGACAAAATACTCAAGGCCACTTATGTTATTAGGACATCTTGATATCCTGGAGGATCTAATGGACTGGGCTTAGCTGGTCATGTACAATTAGGCCTTCATGTCAGCCCTTGCTCCATCCAAGAAAGACCTAGCAGTTACCAATCTTAATTAAACCATGTGCAGTAGTATGATAGATAAACGCCTAAAGGAAACAGGAATCCCAGGATGGTCCCAACGCGTTGCCCATCCATTGAACTGGATCTGAGACAAATTAGTGTTTAAAAACTAACCTGTTTTCTGTCCTTCCTGTCTCCTGACAAAGCCTAGAAGAGAAATGAGGACCAATAAAAAGGAGATTTGAGATGCAATCAGTCCACTGGACTGCAGAAACACCAGACTGCATAGGAAGGTTTTGTTCTACCAGATTTCAAGAGTTGTCTAACAGATTTCACATCTTCAGATATTATTAGATGTTCCAGGATTGACAGGGAACCATTGTCCTGCAGAGACAACCTGAGAGTGTTGTGAAACCCCTGGCAAGAGGCAGTAAGTCACCAGCCCTGCTAACCTCCTGCCTGCCAGGGTGTCCGCTCTTGCACAGTTGCTGTTTGCTCCTGCAGACACAATGTGGGCCCCAGTCCAACTTGTCCTTAAGCCAACGCGAGGGCCTGAACGCAGACGGACGGGAGGGCCAAAGGCAGGCTTACTTCGGAGGGCATGAACTGGTCCCAGCACGGCACAAATTGCCCAGAAAGTGACCTGGATTCTGGCCAGAGAGGCAGCAAGTGCTTCCAGCCCAGGCTGTCGATGAGCACAAAGCCTCCCCGAGGACCCTCCTCGCTCACCCATGCAGGCTGCAGCACCATGTTCAACCCTCCCACGGCGTTCCAGGACACCACAGTGCAGGCTGAGCAATAGCTCTGAAAGTGCCGCTTCCTACCTAGCCTTTCACCCCCTGGGCACACTCAGAGTCAGAATTTCTGACTGCAGTGCCTTGAAAAGGTTGCTATTTCCTTCTTCTCTTGTTCTCCCTTCAAAGCAGAGGCAGCCGAAGGAGAGGGAGCTGGATCCTGTGCTCTCTTGCACATAATCAGCACAACAATTTAGGCAGTTCCTATCCCCCATGCAGAGCAATTGAAGGAAGCAGGGCAGTGCAAAGGTAAGCAGGGGCAGAGCCCTCATTACGGTTGATGATGTGTGAGGAGTCGAGCGGAGCCAAGGTTGTGCTTGCAGGGCCTGCAGTTGAAAACCCTCATCTTTTAACTTGGAACCAAAGCGCATTAGACACCACAATTATTGAGGAAAAAATCTGGAAAACCCATACTTCTATTTTACCAGTCATTTTTCTGCAACTGAACTTAAGAATCCAAAAAAAAAAAAAAGAAAAAAAGAAGCCCCTCCTCCCTCTTAGCCATCTGTTTTTAGCTGGTGCACTGGATGATTGCTGCAGAGGCCTTTAAATATATAATGATTACCATTATATATAATAAGCAATGCAAGCATGTCAGGAGTACACACTTCTGTTGCATCAGCAATAACCACGCATTCCTAAAGAAATTTCTTTCAGATGTCCCTAAACATTGTTCAGCCATGGACAGTCTAACTTACAACCAGCTAATTTTAGCAACCATTTCTATACTTTATAACACTTTATAACTCCAGCTAGCAGTTCTGTGACATGCAATGTTTTCCTAACCCGCCAGTAACACGGCAGTTCTCACGGGATGATGGTTTCACACAAACAGCCGGCGCAGGTCTCACTGCTGCAGCCCCACTTCTCCGCGGATGCAGTGCACTCCCCAGCGCATTCCTGCTCGGGCCGCGGGACTCGCTTGCTCTGTCCGTTCCCAGACGTTATGCCATGCTCGTGGGTGAGATCAGAGACACAAGAAGTCTCTGAACAGAGGCAAAGCAGCTGGGAAATTAGTAAGGCGGGATGTAGACCCTCGAATCGTAGTGTTCACACACCGGCAGCATGAATTTGTCTCCAAAGGATGCTGAGTGGGTGGGAGGAGGAGACAAGTTCCCAAGTCACTGATGGAAAATGCTCTGGGTCCGGCCACCTCCCCTGTGGGTTAAAAGGGACTGTGAAAGAACCCTCCTTGGAAAGTTTCCCATGAAAATCTTGCCTAGATAACACGAAGGAAAATGTGCCACTGTTTGTATGTGCAAATGGTGTAAGATCATAAGGTTTGGAGGAGGCGGAGAGTGTTGTACCGGAGCAAGGAAGGGGGAAGCCCCTTGAGAGATCTCCAATGATGACATCACTTTGAGTCTCCAGTTCAAAACTCAGACCAAAGCAGCAGCAGCTGAGAACAGTCTAGCTGCTCATAGGAGAAGGAAGTTGATAATTCCAGAGGAGCTCCTGCAGATCGAGTACCTGCACTGCAGACTTGCTGCTCTCATTAGCTTCACTTAGTGGGAAGTCTTCCCTTAAAAGGTCCTCCATCCTGCACCTTGCGCACATAAAAGAGCAAATTTTCAGAGATGAACATTATTACTTGCGTTAACACAGTGTCGGCAAGCCTACTGTGCAGGCACAGTAAAAAATGGAATACAAAGTTGGTTTATACCCTAAAGAGCTCCCACTCCAAGTATATTATCAAGAAGCAGCAGATGGGCAGACGTGGACAGTAAGGGAAAACAACAGGACGGTGTTAGATGCTGTGACGTGCTGCAATCTCCGAGCACAGCAGCCTGACTGTTGTCATCATTTTTGTAGACATCTCAGAGTAGAGGTGACTTGAAGGAGGAAAAAGAAAGTTGGCAGATAGTTTCACATAGCTCTTCCCAGCAGGGAAGAAAGGTTTTAAAGCGTAATACATGGGCAGTGGGGGCAGTTATCACCTTCCTTCAGAGGTGAATGATGACATTTTTGTAATCAAAAGGAGACAAGAGGCATGGTGGTGCTGAGCTGGGGAGAGCCTTGTTAGTGGCACGGGCTTATCTCTGATCCGATATGGACAGACAGTGCGAGAGGATGCAAAGAAGGCACAATGTGAATAAAGCATCAGGAAAATTACTTTTTTCCTCCGATTTTCCAAATGGGCAGAGATAGAATCAGGGTGCTGCTGTTAGCGCACAGAATACCATATCACAGCTTAGGACTCAGGAGCCTGATAAGCATCTGATGAACTTTACTTCTCCCTGTGGACAGGAAAGGCTGCATTTCAGAGCTGTTGCACTAAAAGAAAAGTTGGCAAGATAGAGACACAGGCTGAACACACCAATGAAATGCCTGTGCAAAGAAAAGACTCACAAACTATGGCAAGTTGTGGTATTGTCAAGCAAATCAAGCAAAGGCACCAAGGATGGAAAAGTATGATATTTCCCTAAAACACATTATTGAAAATAAATCCTTGCTTGGAATTCTTTTTCTCCAAATTTTGCACAAGTATAAAAAAACCTGTCAAAAGTACCAGTGTATCATGAGAAGTTCTGCTGAGACCAGAATATATTCCCGTTGCTCTCCAGAAAGCTACAGAAACAACCACCCTGGTTTATTCCATGACTGTGGCACTTTCCCAAGCTGAGGAGGGGTACTTGGGCTTCTGGGGGTTTCTGGGGGTCCCTCATGTATGTGTGTTCATATGGGACACGTGGGCTTCCTTCCATCTGAGACTTTGTTGAAGAACATGAAGACCCGGCGACACTAAACCCCGCAGGAATCTGAGGCGCCTCCTCCTCAAAACCACTCATCTTCCTCTCCCTTTAGATAAACACCGAGTGGTAGGAGGCTGCCAACAACCACCAGCACTCGTGGGATCACCATCCAGCTGGGAGTTCCCTCGACAGGGCCATCTGCAGAGGAGATTGAAGCCATCTGGTTCTAGGCACAGTTCATGAACCCGCTGCTCCAGATGTGACCTCGGCTGCTGGAGACTTCAGCGGTTCTGGTGACACGGCTCGCACTTTGTGAGAGGCGGCAGGATGGCCACGGAGCACGTCTGCACAAAAATAACCGGCTGCTGCTACTTGCTGACACGACCTCTGCTCTCCCACGTTTCTGGGCTGTGCAGGAACAGGAGGATGGCGAGGTCCCCTTCTGAGGGAAGGCGGCGGAGTTAGAAACTATTTTAACTCGCTGTTCTTCAGCGCCAGAAATGAGTCCCTCAAAATTCAACAGATTCAGATGTGTCCTTGAGATTTACTACACAACACAAAAGGCATCAGGGAAGAGGTGCAGTATGAGGAATCACTGGGACTGTCTGTGCTAGAAAAATGATGCTACAAATCCCATACAGTGACATTCTCATAGAGGTACAATCTGGAAAAACACAAAATCTCATGGTTCTTACAGACTGCAATGAATTCTGCCTACTACTCAGCTCCTCTGAAGATCAAGCCCTGCTTTGTGTGATGCTCTCAGTTCTGCAAGCTTAAGTCAGTATTCAACAGATGAGCAAAATTCATAAGAAATTATTATCATTAATGATAATTTGCAGCAAAAGTAGCATGCTTCATCTTTAAAATTCAAGGTCATTGACAACCTGGGTAAATAGACTAATAGTCCATCAGTTTTCCTGTGATCCCATACTCACACAGAGTACATACATAGCGGGTCTCACTGTAGCTCTGAGCACTAATCCCCTTTGGAAAGGAAGGAAAATAAACAGACAATCCCAGAATTGTGCAAAATATCACTCCCTGCTGTTACCTTGTCAAAACTATGGTGTACACCACCAAAGTGAATACCCAGCATTACTTGGCTTTTTTTTCAGTTCTGATCAACTTTAGCTTAAACTCCCTGAGCCTGCTCATTGTGCACCGCATTTCCCCAGCAACACTATTTCTAATGTCCCTATCCCTGCAGTGCCAGCTCAGGGACCTTGTGCAGGTAACGGTTCTCTCCCCAGTGACCAACTCCAATTACCTTATGGCCTCCTAATTTTTCAGCCCACAGGAGCTCTCCTACCACTCAATTAGAAGGCTGTATTTTCAGATCACATTTGGGGAAGGTTATTATTTTATCTAGACCAGCTTGCAGGCACAGGGCTCCTATGGCACTTCATAAAAATGCTTCAGAGATAACCCAAGGCTTGGCAGCACTCTGGTCTTGGAAGGGGACTGGAACTGCAGCTGAATCTCAGAGGAGAGGAGTAAGTGCTCAGCCTCTTGCAACCTTGAAAACCACATAATTCTGCCATTAAATAGTTTGTTTAAATAAGAATGGCAAGAAATCCACAAACATTGAAAAACACTGGTTTAACTGCTGATCTGAAACATCTGCAAGAAATATTTGCTCTTTGAAAGCGCCGCTACTGTGTTGCTAACCCAGCCGAGAGTTACACAAACCAGTTCAGCCGTGCTCAGTGCCTGAAAGAGGCCAAAGCACCAAATAGAGGGGTTTACAGAAACTGGGCTATATACATCTGATTATTCCCCCATGTTCATCATACCACATCTTGAATAACATTTAGAAAGGAGCTAAGCTAAACTATGCAGAAATGCATGAACTTCCAAAAAACCCCCAAATTGTCATGCACAGAAGGCCCCATGTGAATAGCACCAGGAGAACCAGCCAAGTCCTGGACTGTGATCTCCTATTGGAGCCCCCTTCAAGTCTTGCAGTTGTTCAGTCTTACCTCTAGATCTGCACAAACAGCAGAGTAGCAAAATTATCTTTTTTTCAGGGCACATTATCTTTGCTTGAACTTCTACACATTGGGATACATCCCATCACAGCCAGTCTGGATTCGTATTTTCAACATAGGCTTAGAATTTCTCACAGGTTTTTAGGCTGTGACAGGCCATCCCACTCTCCTTTTTTTCTCAGTTTTGTGCAACTGTGTGACTGGCTGCAGCTCATTTCTTCCAGAACAGAAAAGTGAGAATTGACTGTAATTACTGACTGTAACCATTTACACTAACCAAAGAGAACTGGTGACTACCTTTAATTGACGGTAAACCTCTGTTGTTTGGAACAGGAAAATGACTTTAAAAAAGTGAGTAATCACAAGTTTTTCTCACTCCTTTATCCCAAAGAAATTCAGCTGGGTTGAAAGCATCCTTATGGCACTTATGATCCAGAGATCATGGACTAAACTTGAGATCCATCTGTCTGGACCACTTCACTATTGAGCTCCACTCTGAAAAAGATGGAAAAGCTACAACTGAAAGGTAAAACTAATGCAATGAGGCTTTATCAAAATAAAAACTAAAAGCATAGCTTTTAAGCAGCGAAAATTCAAATAAATTGGGAAGAATGAATATTAAAAAAAAAAGAAAAGTAAAAGTTTACATGCAATTCTGCCCCACAACATCTTTGCATCTGGAACTTTGCCCCCAGCAGCTCATGGGCTCCCTGCGCAGCAGCAGCTCTGCTCACTCCCCCTGGTATCGCTGCTGCTCTTTCCATCTCCTCCTTGCTGCATCCCTCCCCTCTCCCACCTCGAGCCCGCTCAGTGGCTTCCCAAGGGAAGGAATGAGCCCAGCTCCCTTCCGAGGGGTCCCGCCTGACCCAGTTGTTTCGAGGAATATCTGTGTGTAAATGCACATGTGGTTCTCACAGCCCCAAGACTTCAGGAGGTTCAGAGACTTCACTCACTCCTTCCAGGCAGTCAAACTATCAGTACAACCAGTGTGCTCATCTCCTCCTTGTCTAGCTCGAGAGCACACTGTGCAATTAACTTTAAAAAGTAACATTTTTCAAAAATACTCCCAATCTTTGGTGGGTTCTTAATTCTCATTCTCTGGCACAAGTTTCATCTTTAGGTGAAATCCCTAGTCAGTGACTGTCATGGAGTTTATGCTCCTAAATGCATGTGTGTTATTTTTTGAAAACAGGGTTTAGGCACATTTAACTCTCAGACTGCTAGTATTTCCAGTATGCTGAGTGCTCCCCCAGTTTCACATCCCATCTGTCCTCACCAGGTTTCTCTCACAGTACTTAATATTAAAGTTGAAAACTGAAAATCAGCTAATATATTTTGTAGGAATAAAAAAAAAAGAATAAAAAAACAGGGATCAGATTAACAAATGCCTTTAGAAGAGATTGGTCTCCTCAGAAATAATGTTTTCATCATTACAAAGAGAAGAAAAAAGAAGTCTCAAAAAGTCAGTTCAGAATTGTATTCTCAGTTATCTCCTTGCCATTTACCTAGTGGAATATGTATTGAATAATAGGCCGTTAGGTCTGGGTCTGTCTATTTGGACATCAGGTTTCTAATTGATTGCACAGTACTTGGAATCTATTAAAGGGCTCCTATAAATTACATTTCTGTATAGGACAGACTGCCTAGATGTGCAGATGTTAAGAGTTGGCTAATCCTAAGTAAACCTGGTAAAAACGTTTGCCTTCTCAAATTTTCCACTGAATTAATTGTAGAGATTGTGTCACTGAATCAATAAAGCGAAAGCCCTATAATCTTGGTTTGCCACAAGCCTATTAAAAGTAGTGTGCTGAAGTGGAGACCTTATTATTCCAGACATTTGGCCCATATCAAACAGTGGCTCAGAATAAGACATTATGCCTCATGCCTGGGAATCTGAGATGTAGGACAGTCTAGGTGATCACGGACATTTTTCCAAAGATCTGAAAAAAGAAAAGGTTCGTCTTGCCTTTTCTGAATTGCAAAAAAAAAAAAAAAAAGGAAAAAAAATGAAAAAGCTTATTTTTATGAATCTGAGAACATACACACCTAAGTCCTTGGAAACATACACACATAAGTGCTGCTAATTTGGCACCTGCATGTGTCCATTCCTACATGATTTTACCTAGTCTGAGTCCATCTACTTGGTGTTTCTTTGTTGGCAAAAAATTTTACCAGTTTTTCCTCCATCCCTTCCTCTTTACCGTGAGAGCTCAAATCCCTCAGTCTGACCTTCTCCCGCTTCAATAACTGCAATCTCTTGAATCCTAACCAATTTCTACCACATTCCAATTTGGTTGCCAAAATTATCTGTCTAATCACATCACACTCTTCCTTTCCACGGGTTTTCCCTTACCTGGATGATCAAGGTGCTGTGAAATGCCTTTACGTGTCCCTTGCTCTGCTCTTGGGTGTTGTGATCTCCCACGCATTGTGCTGCTCTGTCAACAGCCCTAGACTTCAAAAAACTCTCTGGCACCCTCTGTCCTTAACGCTGTCTATCCGTTTTGTTTAGTAGCTGTTAGGTCACAACCTCACACTGCCCTAACAGGGACTACAGGGTCTTCTTCCCCTTGTTCAGCTTCCCACTCTGATGCCGTGCACTGTGTGTACTCACTATGGACAATGAGTCTAGAGTCATTTGCACAGCGTTTCACAAGTGAAACAAGATGATATTACACAGAGTTCTGAGAAACAGGCAATATTTAGTGGCACATACAGTGTAGGCACATGTAGGGCACATACAGTGGTCTAACTAGCTCCATGGAGAGCATCAAGTCTAACAAAGAAACACCCACTGCTGCCATCCTCATCTCGGTCCCCACTGTGCAAAGGAGCAACTGAGAAACAGCAGCAAGGTGACTCTTCAAGGCCACACAAGTCAATAGCTGGACGGGGAAGCGATGCCTCCAACATGACAGTGCTTCCTTTCTGCCTTTTTGCTTGCAGTGAGCTCAACTGATCTCCCCAGTAAAGAAGGAAAGAAGGAAAATTATGCTGTATCCCCATCTGGGAACCCATTTGTCAGTCTCTCCAAACCTAGCAGAGTAAGGGCTGCCTGTCCTCATCCAGACAGACTGAACCTCGGATGTACAAGATGCTATAAGCCAATTAATTGCTAGAACATACGCATTTGCTTTACTAGTATACACTGAATTCACTTAGTGCTGCAAAAAGAGACTGGCAGCTCTGGAAGCTGGAGCCTTCTCCCCGTGCAATGACAGCAAGGCAAACTTGCCCTTTCCAGGTACCCCAGACACCTATGCAAGGAAAGCTGGTTCTTTGTGCAACACAGGGGAGACAAAATGTCACAAACATCTGAATGAGAAGCCCTGCAGGGAATGGCCTCTTCAGGAAGAGCACTCTAGGTAAGGAGCACATTCAGCACCGCACTGGGGGATCTACTGGCTGGTCCATGAGGATGCTTATAGTGATCTTTACTCGGGATGACAGAAATCCCTGCAGAAAGGCAAGCATCCTACACAAGGTCAGACAGAAAAACGGAGAATTTTTTGTTTTTTTAAAAATTGGCAGGCAAAAATTACTAGCAAGCTGCATTTTGAACACCTGCTAGAATGAATGTTTCAAGAAAAAAAGTTGGCTGTGCAGATACAAAAAAATATAGGAAAAAAATAATAAAGAAAAACAGACAATAATCCAGGCTAAATCCTTCTGTGTTTGCCTAATTTCCTGGGAAAACAGGACTAAGATGAAGAATGAATCCAATTTATCAAGTGAAATGATGAGATACTTGGGGCAGGAAATGGGGCAAACATTAATGAGGATATTAAGACATGCTAAGAACATATTAGCTTTGCAGCAGGTGAGCTCGTGGGTCCCCTGTCACAAACAAGGAAATCGAAGCACACAAAGAATGATTTATCCAAGATCGCAGTTAGAGGAGAGGCAAAAACTCCACGATTCGCAAGTGGCAGCATTCTGCTCCAGCCACTGTCACTCTCTGTCTCTAGACGCGCTTACGGGACCGACGAACAGTCTGTTCAGGAACCGCTCAGCACAAACACAGCTCGTGTTAGAGGAAACCCAGTGTTAAAGGAAACATCACCGCATCTGACGTGGGAACAGCACCAGGGCCCCTGCGCTCCCCCAAAGTTTTCATCCATCTGCATCAGAGTGAGGGACATGACCAAGAGCCAGTCCATTTCTAGCTGCCCAGAATATATAGGGGATTTAGTGCTGCTTTGAGTGCTCACATGCCTAAAGGACAAACGAAGCAGGTAGCGAAGAGTGGATCCAATGTATAGGGTACCGATTCCACTGATACGAGAAGCATTTGTGGGCTTCAAGGCTGCAAGGGCAGGCATGACCATGCAGGGTCCAAGTCCTGAGTTGCGCTGTGCACGAAGCTCCAGCGTTGCTTATACAACCAGAAGCTCCTCTCGGCAGAAATTAATAACCTGCTTTAGAGTTAATAACCCGAGGTTACTTCTGCATTATACAAGGTTACTTACACAAGCGCTCTTGGCGTGCGGCACCATCTGCGGAGTGGCAGGTTTGGTAATTGGCGCGGTTACAGACACATCCCACACTTTCGCGCCAGAAGGAAATCTGTTAACTCTCCCAGACGCACCGACTCATCAAACGCATCTTGACGGCGACTTGCACCCAGCAAACACACGAGATGTCCAGGGCTGGAGTCAAACCAGTTACATCTTCACTATATTTTGGTCTGCGCCTGCTCTGTCTGCTCATCCAAACTTCTCACTTTCTTCCTCTTTCACTCTGCTTCCTGCCCTCTACCTTGCTGCTCCTGATCCAAGAAGAGATTTCCTGAACAGACTTCTACAAACAACTGATTTTTCATTTTCTTGGCTATCCCTAGAGTTATCAGAGAGCTTTTTTGTTTTTAAAAGTAAACTCAAAATTAAAATGGAAAAAAAATCCAAGTTTTCATGAAGACATATTACGGAATCAAATTGTTTCTGATCAGATGGAAGCTTATCTTCCATCACTGTTTCCACTTTAGCTTTTAAAGACATTTTAAAGTTAAAAAAAAAAAAGCGACGATTTTCAAAGTAAAAAGCACACATTTTTTTTTCATTTTCAAAATTCTTTTCCCCTAGTTGCTATTTTTCTGTGCTGCTATTCTGAACATGATCTTTCAAGCAGCACTGCCCGCACACCCATCTCTTCAAACAGTCTCTCCTTTCAACCCACCAGCATTGGTATAATTCATAAATCTGTACTTAAAATTGCCACCCTGTGTCTAGTCTTCTTTTGCTCGCTAGGTTTTTAAGTAGAAAATGTGCTTTGCTTGTGCTATTAGGAGAAAAGAAAAGAGAGATTGTAAAAACGAATGGTGTTGAGCAGAGACCTTATCTTATTTTAGTGGGCATGAGAAATAAGGTTTATCCTTCCCACGAGCCCAGATACTGGGGAGCGTTAGCGTCATGTCCCTTTGGGCTATACCCAAGCCCCGTGGATGCAGACCTGACTCTTCATACAAGCACAAGCTGATGTTCAGGACTTTAAAGTCACATTTTTGCTTAGCGACTTGACAGCTGTAGGAGCAGATTTTCAGAAGTGATGAGACGACATGGTGCTGTCAAAGTGGAGCACAATAATGTCCTCAGAACATCCAGAGACAGGGAGCATCCAGCAAACAAAGCCCACAAGCTCCTCAAAGTAATGGGGAGTGATCAACCTGGCTATACAACGTGTATATTCATATATAAGCATGTAAATGTATACGTACACACACTTAATATATAAATATTGGCTGTATAAAACAGGACCACTGAACACCAGCCTCGCTTCCCAGAGATGTGCACC
>JAUBNY010000593.1:1018982-1038548 GCA_032275445.1 Crypturellus soui
CCTTCATCTCCCCAGATGTTCCAAGGGTGACATTTGCTTTTCCTTCTGTTAAAGGAAAAGCTGCCCTTCATTTAGACTCAGGCTTAAATCATTCACTGACATGCCATCTACAGGGTCTAATGTTATTTTTACAGCATATGGACCTAAACATTAGAGCTGCCTCTCTATCTCTGTGAAAGATAGAGAAAGGGGACCTCCACACACCTAGAATGAAACCTTGGGACATTGCCCTGCTACAATCTACCGATGCAAATAACAGGAATCTCCAAAGCTCTGAAAAAGGAAAATTAAGTTGCCTTTCGTGCAGGCTACTTATGTAAGTGCGGGAGCAAACAGGACACGTGCTTTTGAAGTTCAAATGAATCACTCACAGCCGCATTCCATGTATAGTTTGTGGGAGAGGATTGAGGGCCGCTGTGAGAACTGGAGAAGTCTCAGACCGAGCTGGTCACCTTCAGTTCTTCGCAGTCACATGAAGAGTGGCAGCTCCTGAGGGTGATTCATCTGCCTTACCTTAGACACGTATCTTAGGGTGGCATGAATCACCCAGGAGGTGCCTCTTCGACTCCTATAGCCACAAGGGGCTCAGACTGGACATGAAACCCCGTGAGATGCAGTCCAGGCTCCACAGCAGCTTGGTGCTGCATGTTTGCAGCAGCGGGAGGGATGGAGACACGAACAAGCAGCTTTGTGGCACCGAGACCAGCAATGTCAGTGCTTTAGAGCACTCCTGGTAGCACATCTGTGCTAGGACATTAAAGGCATCTGGGACTTCTCCCTGCCCTTGGGGCCCATTATACCATATCCATGCTATCAGCTCCTTACATCCTGCCAAACGGTCTGCTGGGGGGGTCCTGGCCTGTATTATCTCCCTAAGAGCTCCCAGGAATTGTTTGAGAGAGGTCAGAAATGCGCCCCAGGTCAGAAATGCACCCTCATGTCTGTATTTTTGGGCACAGATTCTGTGCTTGGAGGAAATCAGTGGCAGGAGACAACACTTACCACCTCTGAAAAACAACCATTAGGCCTTCTGACTCCTCCTGATGTTAGCTCTGCATTCACAAAAATGACAGTGATAATATTCCCATTTCAGTTCCTTTTTTCACTGCAGAGTACACAATTACTTTCTAGATGTGGCCCTAGGTTTATTTTATTGTCTCTTTTGAAAGCACTAATACATACAGATGAAAGGCACTGGAGAGGGCCAAAATCATACAGACACTTACCTGCTACAATCTCATATAATCTACAAACTGTGCAGCACAATACAGTATAATTAAGCATCTCTGTATGCACGCTGCAGCCTACAGTCACTTCAGAATTGATCTGCTCAGTAAATCTCACTAATAATTTAAAAATCAAGTCAAGTACTTAGGCAGTATATCCTTGGTACTGCTTGCGGGTAGCTTGCTGCATGCATAATTGCATGAAATATTAGAGCTGTTTTCCATTTTCTGTCATGTTTGCTGACAGCTTAGAGTTACATAAAGGAGAAAATATTTAAGGAAAACAACTAGAATGGAGTTCACTGCGGGTTGAACTTTCAACCCTCTGATTGATGCTACTGTTATGCACCTCCTGTTAATCACATCTTCCTGAGTAACCAGTAACATGACTTCCTCCTCTTTGCCAGTCATATATTTTAAAAACTAAACTGAGAATTTCACTCCCACTGATCGTCTAATTAAAAAATTATTTCTCTACTTAGCATGAGGTCAATTTAGCTCCATTGAAATTAACATAATTTCTGGAAAAAATGCACTCCTTCTTTAAGCAGCAGGTATTAATATTAACATCAGGCTACCCCATTTCCTAGATGAATTTTCCAGTTACATCAGGACACATTCCCTCTTTTGCAGACTATACCATAAAAATCTTAATTTTCACCATCAGTCAATTTGTAGGGTTTTATCTAGAAGGTTTTTTAGTTTTTTATGTTAATATATGCCATAAAATATATCTAAGGGCTAAACCATTCCTAACTAGAGCTTAACCTTTGATTTCAGGATTATTAAATACTTTATATCAGCATTTCAGTGCCCTGTCACAGAGTGAAATTTAGAGGAGCGCAGGCATTTCTATTAGAGAATGAGACCAAGAATGGTACAACATCTTACAGATAAAATCTTTTGAAAAAATAGCGCATAAATATCAAGCATTGATGCGGTTATTGCAACGCGCAGGTAATTATCTGTCCCCAGATCCTTAAAAATTCTGTCTTTGGGATTTCAGCAGAAGAATGATGGAAATGCTGAATAGAAATAAAGACTTATTGAATCACAGTGACTCTAATGCGTATTTTAAGACTTATGTATAAGCAGCAGCTGCAGCAGTAATTATGATAAATTTAATATTCAGAGTTCATATGATTCAGAAGTAAAATGAATAATCCATCAATATAAATTGACTTGAGATGAATATCAAGTTGCAAAATCTTTAGAGCAATTCTGTTTGCTAATCTACATGAACATGACCTGGATTAAAGGGATATCTATGGTTTAGCATTAACAGAGAGGGAAAATCTGGGCTTAAAATGAGGTGAAAAACACTAGTCTGTTACCACTGGTGTCTTACAGACGTCTATGCCCATGGGGACAATGACTTTGGAGAGCTCTGGCGCTGGGAAGCTCTTGTCTTGCTCCTCTGAACTTTAAGTATCAAGAATAAAATATTTTTAGATATCTAGAAAGGCAGATACCTAAATACATTAACCAAATGGACTAAACAACATGGGTTTCAGGAAGACACCCATGCCTAACCTATCGTGGCACTTTTGGATATGTATGCCACTGCATATCCAAACATTTACTAGGTGCCTGCATACACTGGCAAATCTCTTCTTAATATTTTTAAATACTTTAAAATATGCTTTTCCATTAATGTGAAATCAGTGGATTCACAACCAGAAAGAATCCCATTTCTCCAGGGTAATCCTTTTTCATCTATAACATGCAAAAAGTTAGGAATTATGAGAGTGTCCATAAAAAAAAAGTTGTAAAGCTATTTGAAATATCAAGACACAAATGCAAATCAAGTGTAATCCTTTGTTCTCAGGCAGTGGCAATTCACAGCGTAGTTGTGATTCCTCCATGACCTTTTTGGATTACAAGGCAAGTAGAAACTGGAGAACAAAACTATGGCATATTGCCTCAGAGCAGGCTTGCCTTCCTTTTGGATCATAGTGCAGTTTAGCTTCTTCCTTCTAAAAGTTTCACTGAGAAGAAGTGTTTAACAATGTGAACAATTATAATTCCCCTTCCCTCACCTCCCTCCCCTGCTTCCCACCCCAATTCCCAAGTATCCGAACAGTTAAGCAGAAAAGCATATGACCGCGTTACCTCTGTCATTTTTGGCTTCCGGGAGCCGGACGGGACAAGCCTGCCTGCATCTGGACGTGGAGCTGTAGCCATGGTGTAGGTTTCCTTGCTCACTTTCTGCTTGGACCTCAGGAGGGATAGTGCTGCTTTAGTGGATATTCCGGGAAGGTTAGGATTATACAGGCTGATACACCAGCTGGCATACACTGAGGACCGTCGATCGACTTGCTGGATGTGATTTGGCTTTATGTAGTTTAAATAGCACCAACTGACATTAGTGGTTGTGTGGAGACTGGGGAATTGAAGTACCTTCTTCATATCTGTACCTTCTTGAGACTTCATTGCACTGTGAGTAACCTCAGGCTGAGGTGCAGGGCTTGGAGGCTTGGATGGAGACGGCTCCACCAGCTCTTTGGGGTCTTCCTTCTTCACAGTTTGCAAAGGTGCCTTGCTGAGGAATTGCTTGCCAGCTGGCTGCTTATACTCTTCCAGTATCTCAAAGCTTGAAGAAGAACCTGAATGGGGGACAGCTTGCTGTGAAGTACTTGGGATTTCCTTTGGCTCTGACCGGTCTAAGGACAAACTAGGTGGTGTTTCAACCTCCACCCTACCTTGGCTTTCTGCAAGAAAGTGAGATTTATCCTGCTTTTTCCCTTTCTCTATTGCACTGGGTGGCTTCACCACTTCCAACTTCTCTTCTGCTTCAGACACTTCCTCCTCTTTCACTCTTTTCTGCTGCTGTGTTTCCATTGTCAGCTCCAAACTACCAGCTGGAGAGAGCATACGTTTGCTTCCACCAACTGTTGATGGACCTCCTTCCAATCCGAGGACGCTATCTGACGGGGAAGTGAGCGGCATATAGCCTTTCCGTTCTGGTAAGGGTAAGGGTACTCGCAGATAGGGGCTCTGGAAAATGCTTCTTTGATCTTCTGTGATCATTTGCGCCAGATCAAAACCTAGTCCGTGAACACTAGTGCTACAGACCAGAGTACCTTTGGACTGGTGATCATCAAATTTGGGGAGAACAATAGAAGAGGAACTGCACTGGGACTGAGTGACCAGAATCTGGGAAAGTGTTGTGTACATTGCACTCCCATAAGATGGCATATTTGTCTGTATGCGAACAGGGACAACAAGTGACACCATTGGATCTGACCGCGTAGGAACAACCAGTTGAGATGTGGATACGGACACTGAAGAGCTTGCTGTGCATGTTAGCGGATGCAACCTACTCTCTGAGCCATATTCTGTGCACGGGGAAAGACTGGAGGTTCCTGCTGTTGGGAATAAACTGGATTTGATCTGCGATAAATGTCCACCAGCTTCACCTGGTAGCTGGAGAGAAAACTGAGACTGAAGAGGCAGGAAAAAAGCAGAAGGGATTGGTGAGGAGCCAGGGTAATGAACTGGTACGAACGAAGGATGCTGCCTGAACGGCACGTCGGCAGGGTGAGACATTAATGGGGTAGTAACATGAAGCTGAGCTGGGTGAATGAGTGTTTGCTGGAGAGGAAGCGGTGGGGTCTGAAATATAGAGGGAGGAATCTGAGGCATGGTGAATTGAGCAGAGAGGATATCAGACATCGTGTGTGCGGCAAAAAGCTCGGCAGACTGCCCTGGCTGTGGCAGGAGATGCTGGTAGGGAAAGATAGAGACTTGTGGGGACATGTACTGCTTTTCATGCAGCGTTAGCTGTGGTACAGGATGATGAAAGACCTGCAGAGCTTCTGTGTAGGGCTGTGTATATGCTGGCTGAGGGCTGTCTTCAGGTTGACTCTTATCTGCTGGGTAAGTACTGTGAGAGGGCAAGGAGGAGGAAGACGTTGGCTGATGGGGCAAACTTGTAGCAGGAGATTTACTTGAAGAAGAAGGAATTGGATCTTCCGTCTCTTGCCGACCTTTTGGGGACAAGTCTGGGTCATAATCTGGATGCCTAGTGAGAGATGCTTGCCTAACCAGAAAGCATTTTCTTCTCTCCTGTGGAGCTGAGGATGTTGATGGACCAGGTGTTGAGGCAGGAGTGGATGACAAGCTCCCATAGTCAAATGATTTACTGCGGGTCTCTGACATTTGGGAAGAATGGGACACATTTGGTGTCTGCTCAGAAGCAGATCTTCGCATTTCCCTGGAATGATGGTGGTGGCTTGGTACCATCAACATATGTGAGACAACACTAAGAGGCTTCGTGTGGGATTCAGAGGGCTGACTGGTTGACTCTGTCTTGCTGTGTTCTTCACGATCAAATGAAACAGAATGGCTGGAGCCATGGGATATGCTGCTTTCCTGACTTGGACTTCTGGTGAGAGAGACTGATTCAAAACTAGACTCTCCAGAGGACTGAGCCATTTCTGCTAGCCGCAGCCTCTTCTTTTTTGGTGGAAGTTTCTCTGCAGGGAGCTGAGAGAGGGTTTGGCTTCTTTGTGGCCACTGAAATTCTTCCGTTTTCTCTGGCTCTTTCAGAGGAGGTTCCGGTTCTGTTTCTGGTCTGTCGGGCTCTTCAGTGACTAGAATCTCTGGCACCTGGATGTTGGGCTGCCGTACCAGCTTGGGCTGCAGGGAATGAGGTGGCCGACTGTGCTGCGTTGTTGGCTGAGATGAGTACTGTGACAAGGGCTTCTCTTCTCCCTCCGCACTGCTCACTTGTTCTGTAGAGTCAGACTTCTCAAAGGAACTCGTATGCTGGATGACAGAGATCTCCTTTGATGTTGTTCGTCTCTCTTTGCTCTCTGTACTCGAAGCCGGTTTGGTATTCCTGGAATGAAAGCTGGAGCTAACATCAGAAGATGTGGATTTACCTGGATCTGCTGGTGACTTAAGGGATTCACAGGTTAAGTTTAAAGCAACATCAGATGACCCCGGGTTTGCAAACTGAGTCCCTGGTCCAGTACTGGATGAGGGAGTATCAGACATTTCGAAAGCAGGAGGGTCTTCATCATCACCAAGACTCTTTTCTTTTCGCCTTTTTCGTAGCGGTGTAAGCTCCAAACTGCTTCCTAGTTTGTAATGCATCATCTGGGGCCACGTGTCAGGCTCCCCAGCACTTTTTTCAGTCTCTGAAGAGGTATGGGAACTGGAAGAACGGGGCTTTGAGAGCTGCAGTTCTGAACAGTAATATTTCTTATGGGCTTCATAGTTATCCCTTTTCTTATACCGAGCACCACATATGTTACACTCATACATGAACCCTTTAACTTTCGGACCCTTCCGAGATTTTTTGGTAAGATCGCTTTCCTTGGTTTCAGGCTCCTCGGGAGGTTTGGAAATAGTTTCTTTGCTCACAGAGCTAACCTCCTCTGAAACGTATTCTACTCCCAAAGGTAGCTCAATAGCTGGTTGTCGTTTTAGCATTCGAGGATGGGAAGAAAACACTTGACTGCGGCTTAAGACTTCAGGCTCCATGATGTGATCATCAAATGAATAGCTACCTCTAAAGGTATGTGGGGAGCTTATAGTGCATGCAGCAGAAGGCATTGAGTGGCTTCTTAGGAGAGGCACTGTCTCTGTGGCACTGTGGGATTGCTGAAGTGGCAACAATGATTGTTCGGGCTTAATTTTTTCACCATGTGAAGTCAACACTTTTGATGCATCCAACTGGCTACTGGAACCAGTCTTGATGTCAAACTGAAATGGTTCTCTGTATATACCAGACTTTGGAGATTCGATGCTGCTACGTCTAGATAAAGAACTTCTTCTAGGCTTAACACTATCTATTTCACTGGTATCTACAACAGCTTCATTAATTGTAATTAGCTTAGTGATGTGTTCAATAACCTGTGTTCTAGGCACAGATAACGGTACTATACTAGGTTTCTCTTCAGTAGACCGGTGCGAAACCCCCTGGGTTGTGTTTGTACCTAACATAGCAGTCCTTTGCCCAATTCTACCACATTTCCCAAAAATAATTTCTGCATAAGACTTTGCATTAGTATTTGGTGGGCTGATCTGCTGCTCTGCACTTTCCGATCTCGAGAAGTAGCCTGACTCGGTACTCCCTTTGCTCCCAGGGCTCAGGAAAGCTTGTTCATCAATGACCTTCTTGCGTTCACTTAAGCGGAGTGCAAGCTTCTGTTTTATTGTATGAGTGTCTTCAGATTTATGGCTCAGAGCATGGTCTGATGATGGCTCCGCAAACTGGGTGCTGTCCTCAAGAGACTGGGACATACTGGAATGAGATAATGAACACCGGTCATGGCTGGAGCCTTGGCTTCCTGCACTCAACAAGCTACTGGATAACAGGCTGTGCTTTTGCCTGGGTGAGAGCTCTACTGAATGGCCTGACATTGCACCCGTTTCCTCCTCTGAATCTGTGCTTTCTCCTTCCGTTGGCTCTTCAAAGTCCTCCCCACCAATCCTTTCCATTTCCAAGCTAGACGGATACATCTCCGCTCCAATTCCTGAGGCCAGCCCAGCTTTTATTCTATGAGCATGAGATTTCCTATGCTTGTACAAATTGCTCTTAGTCTTAAAAGAAAAGCCACATGGAATGCAAGGGTATGGCCTCTCACCTGTGTGTGATCTGATATGTTTTTGGAGCACACTTGGCTTTGCACAAGGCCTGCTGCAGTACTGGCAAATATATTTGCCTGGCTTCTGAGGTTTCTTTTCCTTCTTGTGCACTTCCTCAGCTTGCTTTAAGGAAACCTGTGAAGGGCGAGGAATATAGACCTTTTGAACGGACGACATGTCCTCTCCAGGAATGATTGGTGAATGGGAAGGTAAGAGTTGGCTGTGATGAGAATGAAGCCCGGGTGATGAAAAGGAGCCAGAGGGACCTGGTCTTACTGGATCAACTAGCTGCCATGTGGGCCCTTCAAGGACGTGCTCTGGTTTCCCAGGAGACATAAATGCTGGTGACAGTGTGTGTTGCTGAAGCTGTGAAATGTGGGGTGGATGTTCAAAAGAGGAAGGCTTCGGTTGCTTCTGATGTCCAGTATTCTCCTGAGATTCCTCTCTTGGAATCGGCAAAGAGCCAGAAAAGTGCTGCTGCGATATGATATCTCGGAGAGAGGGTCCTTGCGAAGAAGCGGAGCTGCCCTGATACGTAGCTGCAGATGAAATACTGGCTTGGAAAGCCTCTCCTTTGGGAAGCCTCTTTCTTGGACTTTCCTCAGCCTTTTTTGTGCTCTTCTGGCTTTGTTCAGGATCCATGACCTTAAAAGGGTCTTTGAATGCTATTTTGGGAAGGTTTTGGCAGGCTTCATTTACGAATAATAAAGGTCTCTTCTGTAGATTCCCTGTTCTGTCTGCATTTGCTATGAAGCTGGAGCCACCAGGGGATGCTTGTTGATTTAAGATTTTAGTAAAGTGTCACTAGCTGCTATTTGATTCAAAAAAAAAAAAAAGTTTCTAGGTCAATAAAGTTCACATTGGTAACACATGACAAACTAGTTCAAAGAGAGAAAACTTTCCAAAACTTTTAGTCCAAATATTTTCCTTGTGAACTTGGTTAAGGCTTTAAACCTTGCCATTTTATTTCAGTTGACAGTGGCAAGCCTTCAAAGTCAAGATGCAACCCACAATGTGTCTCTTGTTTGTTATGCAAACCTTTGAAAGCTTGAAACGTTAGTGCTCATCTCATAATGATTTTTTTTTCCCCCGTGCAAGGAAAATAACACTGAACGGTGTATGTCTCCCTGTGTCTTCCTTCTGTTCCACTTTGGAGTTCAAAGGCCTTGGAAAAGTATTTCCCACATTTCTGCAATTACATCAACCAAGACAAAACAAACACACACACACAAAAATTACTTCAGCATTTCTATTTAAGTAATTAAACACTGTTACTTTTATAGAGGAACATAACATTTTGAACAAAAGAATTTTTGAATAATTGGTCAAATGTCTACCAATTATGAGATGTTATTTTTAATAGTAAACATAAATTGTACTAAGTGAAACCTCAGAGACTTAAACTGAGTTTAACACACACTTATCCCGATGTTCTAAGAGTACCTAAGGACAGGAATTTGAAACACAATTTTGAAAATTGTATTAAAATGGTTTAAGCTTGAATGGCTTCTAATATTCTGTAAATATCTAAGGTTTCACAATCTTTATAATTTTTATAGGTCTGTCCAAACAGACTACACAGTAGAACTGATGACATACAAAGCACTGCTTAATACAACATATACATTCACTGACAAACAAAGGACAAATCTTTTCTGTGTAAAATCTTTTCTTAAGCTTACAATAATCTTTTGTGTCATTTTCAACAATAGGAAGTCAAGAAAAAGCAAACTCTTTTACAGAAACTTTGCCTCTTTAATTTCCTGCCTTTTGCTAATCAACAATGATGCAAGTCTAACTTCTATAGCATGCACTATATGTGGAATGCAAAAATCAACTCACTACAATGGGGAATCCTTTCTACAGTGAATACGAACAGGATGCTCTATTAAACTCACTGTACCTGTCAACACATAAAGCTATTGAGGAGACGGTTGGGGAGGTATACTTTGATTTCACTGAAAAAAAGAAAGAAAAAGAAAAGAAAACATCACCAAGAGGTGGAATAGAAAATGGATGGAGATGAAGAAAAGCAAGGATGATGCTTTTTAAGTATATTGGTATATATAATTTTCAGTGATGTAGAAAGTATAGAAGTGTATTCCTCTCTTGTGAAGCTATTACTGCTTTAGGATGTAGGACATTGCTATAACAGAATTGCATTGGCTCTACTACGGGAATTTAGTTTTACTGCTACATTCGCCATTTAGTTTATTTTAGTATTTTATGGTACTATCCTGGAATACATCATGAAGCAGCAAAAATGTACAAAAGAGATTAAAATTTGTCTGTTCTCGGGATAAGATTCATTCTACGTAACCTCAGACATTCACAAGTCAAGGTTAAAGTATATGGACATACCTCCACATAATCCCTGGGAAAGGTAGGGCCCATTAAGAGCAAGACATCCCACATTAAGGTCTCAGCTCAGTGGGATCAATCACCCTGAGATATCTCCTTTTATTGATTAGAATAATGACCTGCATGGGCAACTGTGACACTCACATCATATGTAAATGCACAGAAGATCAGTCCTACCCTAAGGTTTTCATTTTCTTTTCCCCAAATGTGAGTTCTGCTCCCCTCCAAGTATGAGCTTCACATCTTCTGTATCAGTGTCAGATCCAGGGCTCAACATTGGGTAAAAGTCTACATTATCTTCTCTATATCAAAAAATTACTAAATATTAAACACAGTTGTGAAGCTATGTGGAACTATGTGGATCTATTATACTGTTTTTTACCTAAGAATAGTGTTCTTTGCCCCATTTATGATGCACAGAGCACATTAGCACAGTAGAAGTGGATTTAAGCAGAGACTTCCAGCTAGTGCAAAGTGAACACCGCCTCCCACAAGCTCAAACACTCACATTTAAGAACTGCCAACTAAAGAATGCCTGAAAAATATGTTAATACTCTGTTTTCTCCTGTAGTTTCCATATCTACTCCTAAGTGTATAATAATTAGGGTTGCGAGGAAGTTTTCTGAAATGATTCAGTACCATTCCAAATGTTCAGACTAACATCCTCCTCCTCTGATGAGCACATGGGCCCCAGCTGATTTTGCTAGGAACTCTGCACAAAAGTTAACATTTAAAGAACTGGTTCAACAAACAGTCACACCTGCTGCCTACAGCAGCGAACACGGCCATTCCAGGACAACTCGGGCTATTTTCTATGTGTTTCTTTCATTACTGGAAACAACCCCTGGAATAGGAATGGCAAAAACTAATTCTCCTAGCCCAACACCACTGCTGCAGATTTGTAGGTCTCCAAGGAAAACTCAACAGTGAAAAATAAAGAAGCAGAAAGAAAGAAAAAAAGTCTCTTCAGTTAGAAATCACAGGAGGCTTTCTCCCCTGTGAACTTGCAGCTCTGATATAACTTAGAGGAGCCAGGGATGAGAAGAGGCTTTCTTTCCTGTTACTCCTTTTTTCCCTGATAAGTCCCACAGTGAGCACACAAGATGGGGCTGGTATAAGTAAGTACAAACCACCTACGGTGCTCCTTCACCTGAAGATACCATCCCTCTGCAAAATGTGATAGGATCAAAGTGGGTGACAAAATCTACTCTCATCTCTTTCTTCCTCAGTTTTCTTCTCAATTTAAAAATTGACTAAAAATTCTATTCCCTCCCCCCACCCAGTTAAACTCTGTCTCCAGCCTTTTTATTTTCATCCAACCTTCCTGATTTCTCATATTTCTGCTTAGAAAAGCAATGTCTTTCACTTTTACTTTTGTCTCGGTCCTCTGCTGCCCTAAGCAGTTCCCTGTGTCATGTGTGTTTTGTCTCTACTGCTTTTGCTTATCAGTGCCAACTTTTAGCTATAATACACTCTGCGTTGTGCTCTCCAGAATGATACACACAGCAGTAGCTACTACTGCATAGCACCGCAGCCAGATAGTGCATGGCACCAGGACAGCTTCCTCAGATCTTAAAAATAAATAAATGAAATGAAATATAATCATCACATGGATTTTATGGCATATGGATTCCCTTAACTAATACTCTCTGTGACCAAATCCAAAATATAGGGACTAAAAAAAGGAATTCTAGCTATTATTTCTATTCAAACATCATGTCTTAGGGTTTTACTTGAAATGCCATGGAACAAACATGAATAGAAAACGTCTGCTTCGTTTGCAATGACAGAAACAACAACTGCCACCCTAGTGAATTAAATCAGTGTCAAAATTCTCTCTGCTTTCAGTACAACCAGAATTTTACCCTAAAGCCTAAAATAAAATGCTTAGGAATGTTCTTTCAGACAGCCCTGTTGATAATTTTGCATTACCTTGTTCTGGATGAAATCAATTTCTGTGAAGAGGTCCAGGTGCCCAGGTGCACAGTCTCTCCAACTCCTACACGTCAAAGTTCTCCAAAAAGGTTTCAAGAAGATATAACAAGTGTCAGGCTTTTGGTCAGCCCCTGCATGACTGGTGCTATCACCACATAAATGTGGCCGTGCATCAAAAAGCACTTTGCCAACTAATTTCGAATTGAGATACCCCCATAAGCCAGAAGAGAAACACTGCAGACTGCACCTCACACCTGCCCCTCAGCTCCAGGTGGGAACTTCACCAAAAGAACATTTAAAGGAATTGGGCTTTTGTTTAAGTTATGGTTAGCCTTCAAAATTCATTCCTTCTAAGTGACGTGGAAAACGGCAACACTTGGTATTATATCATTTGCCTTTGTTCCCACTACACTGAAACATCTAATTACAGTGGTTCTTTAAAACCCTCTTGGTGGCAAAATTCTGCTGTTAGCAGTGCTCAAACAGATGTAAGAATTTTCTCTTCTGTTAGGCCATATTTTGGCTCAGTCAGGATCCACAATGATTGCATGAAGCTACTCCAACAGAAACCCTCCTTTTTCTATGCTATTCCAACCATAACATGAAGCATTTTCTTCTACACATTGAATTTCAGGCTCTTTTTTAAGGATTCCAGCTTTATGTAAGAAGATCCTGTGTGCTGCACACAAAATCTGCCTGCTTGTTCCCTAGGTCCCTGATAGGCACCCTAAGCCATTTGGTCAGTTTCAGTCCATTTTGACCAATGGCAAGAATCCTACAAGTTTTGTAATATTGAGATCTGCATTTAACATTTACCCCTTTTAGACTACAGGAGTAACAATCTGGAGAGATATATCTATAGGGAACCAGAATCCCTTTATTCAGCTGTTCGTGAAGCTACTTCATTTTTAGGAAAATGCAAGGTAATGTCTTCAGAAAGCAGATCGGGCTATGAGCAAAGCACGTGACGACAAGACATCTTCTACCTGAATGTCACGTTCTTCACAACTAGATACTGGTCATGGCTTTGAATGATAGGGCAGATACCACTTTCGACTTTAAAAGTGATGCATGGCAGAGGGATTTACCATGCAAACACTGAGCAGCACAGAGATCTGGTGTCATTACTCCCCAAGATGAAACTCAACACTACAAAATGTTGCTGTTGCAGTACTGGTAGGGCTTGGCAGCAAAATGTTCCTCAAACATAGCTAAGAAAAAGCAAAATAACCAGAAAAACAGAAAGGCAAGACCCATTCCTAGGTATAGCCCATTGCAAAGAGCAGTGCACACATCAAGGGTAACTTGCTATGGGGAAACAGAGAGTACTTACAGTGGACTTGATATCCTGCAATTTTGCCAATGCGTCTCTTCGGTTTGCCCAGGATTTAATTCAGTCTGTAAAAGAAACAGCATTTTGGGATCATATATTAAAATGCCACCTCAGCAGCAGGCACAGAGGACTTGCATCAGGTGCTCGGATGGAGCGGATTGCTTGGTAACCGAAACAGTACACAAACTCGGTCCCAACAGCTGGAGCAGCCCTCAGCGACCGCACTAACCTCCTTGGGCAAGGCTGCTCCGATGATGACACGCACGCTCACAGAACATGCAGCACTGGGGGGGTTTTCCTCCCTTGAGGAGGCTGCAAGGGGGCTCAGGGCAGATGTGACACAAGAGGAGCCGACAGCTCCGTGCTCAGATATGGATGTCAGCTCTGCTCAGACACTGACTATATAGAGCAGCCCACAGATGCTACAGCTCTCCCTTTAAAATGGATATTTAGTCCTGAGTTTTGGAGACAGAAACAGAACTAACCAGCCCTCTCCCAATCCAACATGATCCCGGTGTTTCTGGACAACTGGAAGAACAGCAGGTATTAACATGTTTAGCTTACTGAAGCCACCTTCAGTAAGTACACAGCTTCCAGTTCGCAGAAACCCCACTCAGTAACTTCAAAAGCGGCTTCAGGTCCCTCAGGATTAAAGCCAAATCTGTGAGAACTCCAAGGGGTGTTCAGGGGCAGTAACTCCCTCCACAACCGTTGGCTGCAAAATACTCTCTGTCTTTAGGGGTTGTGTTGCTCCAGACCAGATGAGCTGCACTCCTGCCATCTCTTCTTCCTCCCTGCCTTCATCCCAAGCTTGTTGCCTCCTTTTTTTTTTTTTTTTTTTGAACACTGCATCCATTTCTGTGGATTGTTCCTTAGTTATTTCCCTGCTAGGAGAGTCCTGACCATGATCTTCAGACCTCCATCTCCCCATCCTCTTCCTCCCCACGATAACGCAGTGCAGCTTTGTTCATACCCCAGTCCCAGGGCCACAGGCCTCATTCTGTGAGGACAGGGCTGGAGCAGGGAGCCCCAGCTCGCACTCCTGCAGGCGCTGCACATCCCGTTCGGCAGCGATGTGTCACATCACCACCCCTCCATGTGTCACATCGCCATCCCTGCCAGTCCATGACAAGAGACTCGTGCATATCTGCACACCAACACCAATCCTATCCAGGCAGATGGGGACATACGAACATCCAAACGAGAATTATTTTGGAGCTAAAGATTTAGGCAAGCAGCAGCTCTCACCACAGCATACCCAATCACAGCCACGAGAAAAAGGCTGGTTTTCCACTCTGAGCTTTGCATTCTTGTTTTCCATCCCAACTCTCAGACATTGTCATCTTGGGAGGAAGGGAGCAGGGAGTGGATGGTACTGCAGGCCTGAAAGAATCTCAGACCCTGGGACCAAAGTTTAAATAAGCTCGGTGAAGTATCAAACTCCATCTTGCAGCCACCACAAACCCTGGTTCCACAAGTACTCATGTGGCTGGGAGAGGGCTGGAATTTCACTTCCCTCAGGGCCTACACCAGATCTCAGACTATCTTGTGGTCTTGCTCATATCTAATATCAAGTGGTGCCTCCACCCTGCGTTATGAAAACAACAGCCACGATGGAAGAGGTGCCCTCCGCACCACACAACAGTGTTGCACTTAGCCACACGATGAAATAGAAGACTTGAGCCTCTCACCCCTCAGGGACCTGCAGCCCACATCTCAATTAGTGTGCCAGTCCCCATCATGTGGCATATTTCTTCTTTGTGGTTGGAACTGAACTGTTCTACAGCCAGGAACTTGAGGGACATGAGTCAAAGACAGAGAAGAAACAAATGAGATGTTGTCTCTGTAGCTCCGTGCAATGGTGGAGAGAGGAGGAAGCTCAAGTCCTACTTTCAGCCCAGCGGTCAGAGCTGCCCTCTGCAGCTGAGGATTCAGTAGCTGGACAGACACTGCTGAACACCAAGAGATCACAAAGCTACACAGGCATATGGTGCTTGGACCTGGTACCAGTGGATTGTTTGGATTCAGAATCAACTATACCCACAGTATATTTATCATCACGTCCTGCCGATGTGCTCAGTGCGAATATCACAGAAAAGCATCTTGCAAATTATCTCAATGAACATCTTACAAGCTTGGTAAGGGTGCGTGGACAAGGCTACAAGCAGAACAGTAGGCACAGCATGGGTTAATGCTGACAGCCTCTGCAGAAGCTCCTGGCAACCCCTGTCCATCTTTTAGGCCATGCAACTCCCTCATATCCATGGTGCCAGCTGGGGACAGAGGCCTCAGGCCACTCCATGTTCTTCTGATGTCTAAACGGGGAAGACATTTCCCAAACCGCTGCCAGCAGTGACATCATGAGGTTATGAGACAGCAGGTTTCCAGGCTGGATGGGGTAAGAAGCTCTGGGATTTAAATCCTCCTCCTCCATGCTTTCCCCATGGGATGTGAACAAGCAATGCTTCTTTCCCCTTTCCAGCATCTGCTGTTGCTGGAGAAGGAAAGACTCTCTGCTCCCAACACTCGCTGCCAGATGGAAGGTTGAGTCCTTCGGTGCAGGCGAGCGTGGCAGAGGGGAGAGAGCTCTGCACCCTTCCCTGGCGAGACACAGCTGATGGAGGAAGCGCCAACAGACAAAGAACACACTCTCCTCTGCTTGCATTAGCAGCTCGCTTTGTGCTAGACCAGTGCCTAAACCATGAGCACCCATATGAAGCCAGGAGATAGCTAAGGATGCTTGTCTGCATCCTCGGGCTCCCTCCCTCTAGCCCTACTTGTGGATACTCCACAGGCTTCCCACATCCTACTTACCATGGCCACAGGCCACGCAGTCTTTGTGCGGAGGAGCAGGGACGAGCACTCTAGACATCGAGCTCTGTCCAGGCAGGCTAGCACAGAGATGCAGTGTGCACTTATGCAGATACCGGGATGCCAATCCCAGGGAAGCAGCGGCCGCAGCGCACGGGCAGGATGCTCGGCACCGCAGGACACCTCTCACCGCCCTCCTCGGGGGAAGCCAGACTGCTCCAACCGTCACCACTACCCGACCAGCGACTCGCACTCACATCCCCGCCTGGCTCATATGCACTTCCCCAAATTTCCCTTTTATCCGGGGGCAGCTGTACATGGTGCGTCTTAGTATTTCTCAATGACAGCAGATTTTTTGAAGATGAAAATTAAAAAAAAGAAGGACATGTATGGTCCTCTTTCTTAAGATAAAAAAAAAATGAGCTGCAACTTTATGTGTTTTAAAGAGACTCAGATGTCTACAAACATGATTCATATGTCCGATTCTTAAATCAGTTTCGCACGCGCAACATCTGCCCAGTTGCTTTGGACTCACAAAGGGCAGGACGTGATCCAGCACTAAAACTCAAGCGACTTGGGTTCGATTCCCGCTTCAGTTACACATTTCCTGTGTGAAACTGGGCAAGTCATAACATCTACAGTCTGCATGAGTCCCCGTTTCTAAAATGGGGATACTTCCTTATTTCACAGATGTCTTGTGAGTCATTCACTAGTGTCTGGGAGGCCCTCGGACACTACAGGGAGGGAAAGACCCACAGAGACAAACAGGGATTCATATAACTGGCAAACAGAAGGGAAGACATGCTGGAGACTTTCTCATTAAAAAGTCTAGGATTTGATGCTATATTTATGCTATTCATTCTTGCTGATATTCCACGTGCTTTCAGTAACTTCCCTTCTCACCTTCGCAGGCAGCAAGGGGCACGAGCACCCACGTTGTGAGGAAAGCAGACAAAGAAAAGGAATTCTGCATCTCGCCAGCAAGGCACATGCAAATGGTTAATCCCTTTTCACAACCCAAAACAGTTTTTCCAGAGAAGTGTTTGAACTGAAACACAGCAATTATTGCAAAATCTGCATATTTTTAGAGCTAAATATTCTAAGAAACATAACAACTGAAATTAGAACAACAACAACAACAAAAAGCAACAAGCCCTTTGCTTTGGTGAGCATCAGCACCAGAAGGCTGGAGGTAAAGCCAGACTCTTCTCCACAGAGACGTGAAAAACACGGGCTGAGAGCAGGTCATACTCACATTATGTAGAATATGGCAGTTTTTTCCTACATGAAACACAATACACAGCTCTGCCCCAGCCAATTCAGATCTGATCTGTAGTTTTAGGGTAAACCTAACACTTCCATGCGTTCTCCCAAAGCTTCATGCATGCTTCATGAGGCTGCTCTGCTTGACTGAAGACAAACACATGCTTGGGAGCAGGAGAATTTAGTAATGTCATTTCCATCATTAAGCTCCACTGGGATTTGAAGTGAGGCTCCTGCAGATGATAAAGGCAAGCAAATATAGAAGCACTGCTCTTGCACTCCAGAAGATATTTCTTTTTTTTTTTAATGCTCATAATGAAACTAATCTTGTTTTCTCGCAAACAAAACTCAAGAAAAACGAGTTCTCGCATAATTTTTAAGATGACCCTCACGACCCATTCTATGTTTCTGACTGTGAAGGGGGCTTATTTGCACTGCTGCAAGCCTCTCCTCCAGAGAATTGTAAAAATCACTGCTGCTTTCACTTCTCGTGTGCTCATTGGTGCAAAAAGTCATTAGTAAACTAATATTTCAAAACTACTGCTACGTAATAATTCTTTCAAAATTCATCTGAATTCAACACGCCAGATTTGCCAAACCAAGAGCGGGAAGCCAGCTACTGGCAAGATGGTGAGTCTTTCCAAGGTAATGCAACCAGCATACAGCTAAAACAGTAATTGCCTTTCTCCGATAATACATTCCCCCTGCTGAGACTTATGGTTAAACTCATGTATTGAGAAACCTTCCAAAACGTTTCTACACAGTTTCAAACCACAGGAGTGGAAAAAAAAAAAAAAAAAAAAAAGACAGCTACAGTTCACACGGAGTTTATGATTTCTGCACAATCTCATAATTGCAGGGTGAATCAGTGGGGAATGAGGTTTCAGTCAATACCACAGGTCCTGCTCTCATGGTCTGTAAGCTCAGTATGGATCAGCTGAATATGGTTTCCTTGACCCTCCCCTGACTTGCTGATGAACCTCGCCTTTCTTCTGAGGATGCCCATGTTCATATCTGAATATTTTTGCTGATGTCCCTCCCTAGTAGGAGTCCCTGCTCCCTGGTTGCTCAGTTCTCCAATTCGCCTTGTACAGAACCCAACCACTCGGCGCACAACAGAGGCAAAGCAAAACTCAGACAGATCTGGTGAGCGTCCCAGGTAGTTTCACTGTGCAAGGAGTAAAATCCTGCCTTAAAGTGATGTTCACCCCTCCACTGAGCCCCCACAAAGCCTAAACGCCTCTATGGGAGAAGGTCCTTCCACCCCATTGGCGTTAGAGCGAGACAAATGAAATTCCTGTTCCCTTTTATTTGCCAATATAAGCATAGCCTCAAATGCTCTGGAATTGGAGGGTGAATGTTTGTATCTGCAACTCATCATTACACTGATCCTCCTGCCTGGAAGAAGCGATTCCTCGCGCTGCCTGGTAAATTCAAGGAGGTGAGAAGGAACAGAAGGAAGCACACGAAGGGAGGTTGAATAAAGACAGATGAACTCTAATTGCAGCCAAGCTGCCAAGAGGATAAGAAAATGATAGCAGACCAATTTTCAAACACTAGGGTTCAAAGCTGTCTTATGGAACAGGGCTGCGTTTTGAAAAGACCCATAGGAAGCTCCCAGGACTCAGAGAGTCCAAACCAGACCTATTGCATGCTGCAGACTGGTTGATCTGGACATCTGCAGAAGTCAGCTGCAGCCAATTTTCTGCACGTGTCCAGAAGCTGCTATTTTGCATGCGTAGGAGTCTGGTCTCACTGCACAGGTCTTGTAAAGTCCTTTGCAAACAGACACTGTGTGTAGACGCTGGCCATGCTGCAAGGAGAGCATGTCACGGAATCACAGAATGGTTGAGGTTGGAAGGCACCTCTAGAAACCATCTAGTCCGACCCCCTGCTCCAGCAGGGATATGCAGAGCACGGGGCACAGGGTGGCATCCAGGTGGGTTTTGAAGATCTCCAGAGCAGGAGTCTCCACAGCCTCTCTGGGCAGCCTGTGCCAGGGCTCTGACACCCTCACAGCAAAGAAGTTCTTCCTCACAT
>JAUBNY010000593.1:1054513-1066333 GCA_032275445.1 Crypturellus soui
TTAAAAATAGCAAATTATGGGTCTTTGCTCACAGAACGTCATTGTCCCTCAAGTTGTTGTGACTTTGGGAAGACACACGGATATAGGAGAGGGGAGGAGCAGTCAGCTGGTTCGGGCCCTGCTGCCTTTGGACATCTGCCCATCTCTATGCCTCTATTTCCCTCTTTTAAATATGTTAAGAGTATTATTGACCCCATGACATGAGGAGATGGAGAATCCTAATCCACTGTCACGTCTAGAGAGGCTGAACTGAAAGAGAGGTACAAATTATTTTTCCTGTTCACAATGAAACTTCTAGAAACAGACAGTGTCACCGAGGAGGTGAGGTCTGAAGCCAGGCGCTATTCTGACCAACACATATATGTTTAGGCGCAGCTAACAACAAAACCCTGCTTTATGCTCTTCTTGACAGGGAAAACAAGAAACGAGCTCTTGTTTGAGTACATTTGCAATTGATTACCTCTGGGATCCCTCCACCAGTTTTTGTTTTCATTTCTTATTTGTTAAACACTGACAGTTATAGGGACATAAACAGTAGCTGTAAACTATATTTTTAGTCTCTGTGGGCAGTACCTGGCTCTGCCCCCTTCGCGTTATAAATATACGTGCGGTCCATAAAGCTTCATTTATCAGACCCCACGGAAATACATAAATCTTGGCACGCTACCCCCTTCACCATCTCCCCCCTGATGAACTAATTTGATATTTCACTGACATTTAAAGACAGCGTCTGAGCCAAAAGGCAGAAATCCAAACAAAGGACATAGGCCTTCTGCTTCAACACCTAAATGCTGCAAATCTCCACCAAGTCAAATGTGTTCCCACCCTCACTCACACCACTTTTTCAGTTTATAAGTCATGAAACACATTGGGTTTGGTTTTTTTCTGTCCTGGGCCTCAGCCCCAACTACTGAGGTTCTTTAACCATCAAATATCTGCTGAATAAAAGGAAAGCTACAAGATCTAAGTGGATGGTGGGTTTTCTATTGAAAGGGAAGAAGAAAGAAAAGTATAATGAGGGAAAAGTCCACTTGATGATTTTCTAACAAACCGTAGCTTCTATTCTTTCAAATTCCATGTCCTGTACATAATCTGTATTTCCACTTACTGGTTAGATAACAGTGTGGTAAATAACCATATTTTTGATAGCAAAACTTCCATAGGAGTAAAAATCACATATTTTCAGCACAATCTGATCATCACAGGGAGACACATTTCAGTATTTTCATGATTGATTTGAAAGAGGGAACATAGTATATGCTTACTAAAATTGTTGCTGATACCAGGCTGATACAGGCGGCAAGTACTTCAGAGGCCAGGATTAGGATTCAAAATGATCTTGATAAATTGTAGAAATGGTCTGGAAAAAGAAAAAGACAAAGACAATTCAGGAATACAAGTGAACAGTATGAATAACCAATTGCAGTCACAAGGGAAATAACTTGTAAGCTGACGGGGATCACAGGCAAGGGTTGAACACTGCCATGTTGCTGCAATAAAATCAAACATCACAGTACGTCACATACAGAGGAGTGTTGCTCATCAGTCTCAAAAAAATGGAACTCTCTTCTTATGCATCACTACTAAAGTCCCAACATTGGACAGTGTATTTGATAAACGTGTAGAGGAAGTCCCAAGGAGAACTCAACAGTCATCAAGAGATCTGAAGAGAATGATGGTGAGGAAGACTGAAAGAATCAGGTTCGTGTGGTTTAAGAAGAATAAAGACTAAAAGGAGTCATCACAAGGGCATTCAAACACAAAGGACCACACCACCTTCATGGTCTGTCCAGAATAGCAGAAGGAGTCATGGCCTTAAATTCCACTAAGGGAGGCATGGGTTAGACTCTACAAGAAATCTTCTGATTTAATTCTTCAATTCTTAAGAAAAGAACTGAAATTGAAATTCTAAGTCAGCTGTGGTATCTGAATTGCTTGTGTTGGAAAAATTACCCTACAACCATCACAAAAGGGTTTGGAGGATCTTGGCCTTCCTTAAATCTTCACGTTTTTTATTCCAAGGCGTAAACCAGCCTGCTATCAATGACCACCCAGACTAAAAGCTTGAGAAGCGCCTACATATCACAACTATTATTAACCAACTGTATTAGGATAGGACCTCAGTTGAGGTCATGGCTTCAACCATGACATGTTTCACTCAGGCAATTCATCTTCTTAAACCTCTGTCTACACCAGACAGGGGAGATGATAGATAAGTATTATTATTTGAAGATATCAAATCATGCATCCATGTCATACAGAGCATGTCACATACTAAAAGGGGGGCCCTGTCCAACAGAGCAATCTCAGGACAACCCTTCTACCTATTTCCCTTGAATAATTTGTGAATGGCCTGCTTGCTGCAGCACATATCAGAATATCAAGCCAGTTTTATTTTTAAGCAAATCTGCCTTCCCACGCAGCATGCAAAATATGCTTTCGCAGGTGAAAGATTGCAACATAAACGATCAGGGCAATAATTTCTCATTAGAGGTAACCTGCACTGAATAACGATGGGGCTGAACAGCAGAAGTTTTCCCTGCAGTCACAGAGAATGCGGGAAGTTTGATGGCTGATGAGTGAGTGCAAATATTTTTAGAAAATTTTCATCGAGTACAAAAATAAATTTATAATAGTACACTCTCAAGCTGGCACATTGTTGACAGCCTCAGCAGAGGGCGAAGCGGAGCACCTCGCCTCGGCTGGCAAAGGGTCTCACAACCTCCTTCACATGGCCGGGGACCAGTTTAGACCAGCCATTAAGGCACAAAACTCCCCTCTGTGAGCCTCAGGTTTGTGCAAAAGATCTTCCCTGAATGATCTGAAGGGACAAAAGGGTCTCATTTCGGCTGCTGCTACCTTGCAGCCACCTCAAACCTCTGCTGCCATTTTTTGCTCTGGGCTCTACATCTCTGTAGAGAAGCAAGGAAAACTCAGTGCTAGAACAGCCTCACAGATGCTTGCAAGAAAAATTAATTTTCATTTTTAAAATGAAGTAAAACAATAAATATAAAATAAATAAATATAAAAATAAATATAAAATAAATATTTTGGAGACACACACTGATGCTAGCAGGGAACTGCACTGGCTTCAGAGTATATACCCACTGCTGCCACATCACTCCTCTACCACCAAAGACATCTCTAATCACCAAGAACCACTGGAAAGCCATGGATATATAAGCCAGACTTGCTGATGCATAAACATTTAAAGAGATTTCCTTTCACACCATCTTCGACAAGCTGAAGCTCCAGTCTTCATCCCAATTTAGTTCGGGAGCATCCTATGCAATCACAGACAGATTTGTACTGATAAACTCCAGCAATCTTAACTGAGAGGCATCCGCCCCATCTGGGTTTTCAACAAAGAGAATCAGAATAAAAAGGGAAAAAAACATAGCAGCAGTCCAGGCACTGGAGATAAAGTAGCTGTTATCGCCCTCTCTAACAAGGCTGCATGCTTTCTATCTCTAGGCAATGACAGTTTGAACACAAATTAAAAATTCATATCCTGGCCCAAGTGTCCTTGCTAAGCCAGAGGAGGGTCTGGGCTCCTGTAATTTCTCACTGCTCATTTCTGGAAGACAGTGGCACTGTCGGGAATACCAGGCACCTCTGGTTATTCCCTTGGCAGGTGCCTTTGGACACCAGTCTCACTTCATTTTCTTCCTTACTGAAGGAAAGCTTGCAAGACCTTTTAATGGGGAGCAAAAGAAAATCTCTTTTTTGAGATGCAAGCAACTTTGTAAATCACAAAAAAGGTCTATCACGGAAATGTCTGACAAGTCTCCTTTGCAAATGGTGACAGCATACCACGTAACTCTGCATTCTGCCAAAAAAAAAAAAAAAAAAGGGAATTTGTGTAGTGCTGTTGACAGGATTTCTTCCTATATGTCCCCTCGCCAGTGTTGCATCCCAAAAAGACTTGCAGGTCAAGATGCAGCCAATTGAACAAGGAGCCAAAAACATCCAGGGTCTCAATTCAGTGGTAGCAAATAAATACCAGCAACACAAGGTACTCAGGAGGTAATGTAGCACTGAGCAACTGATTTTCTGTAGAGATTAGTCATCTAGTAAGAACTTAGAAGAAGAAAAAAAATCCACCATTTGTATGCTATTTCAGTCTGCTGACAGGAAAGAGCCGGAAAGGGCCATTGCTTCTGAATTCAATTACATCCGATGCATCTAAGGGTGAGGGGAAAACGAGTACTTCATGAGCCAAAACCTAAAATGTTAATATGTTACAGTGCAGGAGAGAGCACCGCAGCCCCAGAGCCTCCTCTCCGCATGCCCTGTATGTGGAATCAGAGATTCCCCTCCCGGTAAAGCTTTCTGTTCATGTCCTGCCTGGCTCCATGTTCATGTAACAATGAAACCGGGTTAATTAACATCAATATCAAGATTAAGCTCATGTTAAACCAAGACGTTCTTGTCATCTGGGGTAGAATTAAAGTAATCTCCATATAACGAATGCCCGGCCATACTGCCAGGTTGTTTGTATGGCCTTAACCTATGGAGACTTGGTGCTGTCAAGGTTAAGCAGTTTGTCACTGAGCAAAAATCTCTCAATCTGGGTAACTCAAGTCTCCCGGAGTTGGTTCTTTGTTTTCCATGCACCTATTATAAATCACCATTTTCCTGTTCCTAAAAAAACAGAGGCAAGAAGGCATGCAAAAGCTGCAGGCTGACGTGACCAAGAAGACTAGGACTAGGTCCTGCCTTTTTCATTTTCTGGGAAATTGCTCAGCAGGCCACCACAAGTTCAAATCAAGCATTTCTAACAAAAAGGCGGTCTGAAAGGGTGGGTTGCAGCCCCTGTCGGTCATCTCCCTGCAGGGGACGAGCAGGGAGACAGCCCCTCAGACAGACAGCCCCAGCCTTTCTGGACAGGCAGAAAGCCATAAAACCTCTTCCCAGTCTAGAAACTGCATCTATCATCTGCTCTGTTATCGCAAACACAAAGGTCTTTACTCGAAGACCCTTGGAAAATCAGCAGGCCCCCCACTTCCCGAGGTTGTATACACACTGAAAATACAATGTTCTCAGAAGAAATCTGCTGCTATCAAGCATGACATAGTGTCTATGGCATTCTTCTATAGTTTTTCGTATAACCCCATCAACAGCGTAGCACTGACTACAGTTCTGCTTGTAGCAGATTCCTGGTGCCCATTGGCTTGATTTTACTTCAGTATTTTATTTTAGAGTTTTCTTTTTTTTTTTTTCAAGACATAACAAGGGCTGACCATTGCCTTCAGCAATAACTAAGGACAAGCAGGAGTACACACAGTCACAGATGTGGAAAGCTTTCAGGCATTTTAACTTTTTGACACTTGCAGAGGAAAAACAGTGCCAAACTAAAGGAATGGAGTGAGGTTATGAACTGGGATTAAACTAATGTTTTGGAAGACTTAGGACATGATCAGTGATAGAAAACAAGTGCTAAAAAGAAAGTGACAGTGTCACTGCAGAGCACAAGACTCCATTTTGGAGCAGAAAGCATCATGTAAGGAGCTATTTTAGGTGAAAAACAAGGTGACCCCTCAAACTAAAAAGCTTTACTTGATCTTCCCAACAGTCCCAAATGAACATTTCAATTTCCAAACTGCAAAATATTAATGCCCAGGCTCTACCCATGCAGCAAATGCAAGAAAACCAACATTAAACTACCCTGCACATGAGTAACGGCAAGAGAAGAACATTGCAAGTTCTGGAGCTCCCTGGGATGGCCAACACAACCATGACCGAGCACCAGAAGAGAAACCTGAGCCTTGCTGGGGCCTTCAAGCAATAGCAGTGCGATAAAGAACCCACATAACAAAGTGAGCTGCATTCACCACAATGTGATCGACAGTTCAGAAAAGGTACTTGAAGAAAAAAAAAAGAAGAAAAACACATCTCTGTACTGGAGAGGCCGAAATGTCACAATATTTTCTTCTCATTGGTCAAGAGGCTCCCACGTATTAGCAATTTCTGCACTCAGACTCACATTCTTCATCTGAAGGACTCTGAAGGACTACCCAAAAGTATAACCCTTGAGCAAAGCTTTCAGGACTAATTGTAATTTTAAAATTCCATTCATGTCATAGACCCAATCTACAGAATGCAGTTGTTTTCTCCTTTTTTTTTTGTTTTGACTTATAACAGAGGAAAAAGTAGCAATTCTGTTCTGCGTACAGAAATTCTGCTGTACTTTTTGCTGGATGACACACCAAAGAACCACAATTGCACAGCCCAAAGGAGACAAATGGCTGATGCAAACGGAAAACAATGCAGCAAAAGGAAGTCATTCTGTAAGGCAATTACTTTGTTCTTTCAGGGGCTTTTTTGGGGGGTATCTTCTTTCCATAGAAAGTTTCCACTACAGTTATTTAAATGAAACTTGCATGTATTTTTGGCCTGAAACCTATGAGGCTGCACAGCAGGAACTCTGCTGAAAAATCAGTGTCACAGCCTAAAATTGGAGTTGGTTCCTTGATGCCTGAAACCTAGAGAAAGTAAGGAATTCCCACCTCACCCCCACAACAAAAAAGTTAGGATTAAAAAAGATACTAACTGTATTTTTTTAAGCCCCCAAGCCTGGAAACAGCTACATATATATAGCAGCTAGAAGAGCCACTAAGGATGGTTTTATGGGACAGAACTATCTGCAAGAACCTCAAAAATGAGAGTTTAAAGATACACACATAGGCACACACAGCTTAATGGAACAGAGCAAAATAGATTAAAAGGAGCTAAACATGAAAACTCTCCACTAAGAGTTTTTCCATCCTTTGAAGAAGTCTCTCACAGGGCTGGGCCAAACTTATGCTACGGGTTGGATATGCCCCTTTTTAGGACACAGGCAGACATCAGCATCTTCCAGCGGGTTTTCCATGGGATAAAACCTCCCTGGAAAGCAACTTTTCACAACTGAAAAGATGGGAATGAACCTAGAGGTGAGTGCAACATCCATGCCGCTCTCCAGACTGCCGTAGACCTTCTTCTCCCAGGCATGCAGGCAGCTGAATATTAAAGAAGCTTTGGCTTCCTGGAATTGTAATGCAGTAATGCGGTGGCACGAGCACAGCATATAAAAGACCAGTCCTACCGAAGATTTACAGTCACCCTTAAAACACTCTAAAGGGGTTAAATAACATAGTGAGCATGGGCTTCTTGTGGAAAAATGACTCACAGGAAGGATGGCAACAGTGCACTGCTATAAAATATTCAACATAATAGGTCTCTCTGCCCCAGACTGGAAAAATAAAAAACAAGGTAAGTGGACCTGTGTTCTTCTCTGGCTTCTGAAAGTCACTAATGGTCCTCTGGGTCTGTGAACAGATGTCAACAGAGTGCTGCAGGTACCACATTTTATTCCCTGCAAATTATTGCTTGGCATTTAATTAAAATTTTATTGTGGCGATTCCCATCAATTCCCTCCACAGAACCAAATGAACTAAAGAGAGGAGTGGAAATTTGGAGTAAACAAGCCCAGTTCCTTGCTAAAAACTGGTGACTATGAAAGCAGAAAGTGCATGGCAAGAAGTTGGGTTGTTCTGACCTTTTCCACCCTGTGCCCTGTGTGGAGGTCCCGAGGGTAGTTCCTGGCATTGGTAGAAATGGGCCTGATCTGAACCCTCTCAAGTCATCTGTGGGAAGACTCACCTTCTGGATCTCTCTTTTCTACTTAGATTCAGCATGACGCCAAATGGAATGGAGAATGTAAGAACCTAATTTCAACACTTGTCCTGCCACAAGGAAAGACTCGCTCCTTTCTACAGAAAGCACCTTATTCACAGTCTCATTTCTCACATAACTGACCTAGGAACAAGCCTAACCTTCTGGACTATCTGGGAATATCTGCCCAACTAATGGAGGAATGGTTAGCGATTAGGTATTTTGGCACTACGAAGCTGAATGACCCTTCTCACTCTCATCGTCATGCAGATGGGCACCTCTGAAGAGAGACAGACTGCAGTATTCATGGGTGAGGATGGGAGGTTCCATGAATAAGGATGAGAGATCAGGCTACCTTGGCCCCAGATGGCTGTACTACATCACCTTTTCTCTTTGCCTGCACATTTCCCTGGTGACTTCCATAGAAACCAGTAATTGCAAGTGTGACTGTTTTAGGAGACATCCAAAACAATGGTTTGTAAACCCCAGAGCTTAAGCTGTCTATCCTGGGGGATCTCAAAAAGATCAAGGGTGCAGAAGTCCAGAGGAACATAAATGTCCTTACCTAAAGGGAATGAAGAAAAGAACATCTCCTTCTGAATCACAGATATAACCACTCTGAATTTATGAGCAGAAAGGGCACAGACAAGTAAGAAAACAGTCGCTTCCATTAGAGCTGATGCTTGAGGGCATCCTAAACCTCAGTATCTTTCTCAAGTTTTGGCCATCCTTGACTTCTCAAAAAGGGGAGAAAAAGACAAATCAAACTATAAAAACCTATTCAGCTACTTATACATTTTGGGGGAAAAAAAAAGAAAAAAAAAAGCCTTCTTGATACTTGCAGGCATCTGCTGGAAACCCAGAAGCACCAGGTCCCATGAGAGCAGAGTTCTCATGCTGAGCTGCAAGAGTTAACAGCACTGCTGAGCACAACAGTGATGACCCTCCTCTTTCCGAAGCCCTGAAGAAGGATCAGAGCAAAAGAGAGAGACTCAAACAAGCACCAACTCCAGGGTCAAGAAGGATTAACAGCATCATCTGCCCTGCAGCTCAGAGGACTTGGGGAAACCCAGAAACCGGGTCCTTTGGGCTCCAAGCTGAAATACCCAAGGGCAGAGCAGATGCTGAGAAGCTGCCTGGCTCTGCAGAGCTGCAGCTGGAGTTTCAGGGGTTAACAGCCAACCTGCCTTTGATGCACAGCTGCAAATCTGCCCGCTCTGAAGGCATCTGCTGATGCTTTCCCTCCCCAGACAATCACTCTGGGAAGTCAGGGGAGACAGAGCTAGAATGATGGATGCAAAATTAAAAGCCCAATAAATAATTAATCACTGAGGTCATCAAATTGTATGAGTCTGTCCATCTTGTTCTCCTCTCCACTGTTAATCAGAAGAGTCTCTGTTTCAATGGTGGGTGAAGTGGTCCTGCAAGAACCATAATTTTTGAACATCACTGCCGCGAAGCTTGTGCTGGGTGCCATAAAAATCAATAGTGCTAAATCATGTGTTGAATGCAATGAAGACTTGGCGAGTGTTAAGCAAGCAGCGTGCCTCCAGAGATCCAGAAACAAAGCAAGAGGTGAGTTAGAGTAACTTATTAAGGTAATTATTAAAATGCATGCTCGCTAAACATCAAATATGTATAGCGCAGACAAAACCTCCTTTCCTCTTTCCGGTATTAGCCTTTCCACAGGTGCCGGTGAAGAAAGAGCACTCTTAAGTACCGCAAGTAAAATATACCATGCATATGAGAGCTAGCAAAGACACCTCATCGCCTGCTCACTGTAACCCCTTCCCCCTCCCTTATCTATATCCTGCTTTGACTTTTGCCTCTGATTGCGAGCTCCCTGAAGGTGCAACCACACATCCAGTTTTTCTGTACATGTAGTTTCTGGTATCTGATGCTATATGGTGTCCAGATGATAAATAAGTAGTTAATGATAACAAAGGTGAATACCTCAACTGGGAAAAAAAGTTTCTCCCGCAGTCAGGGTGTTGCAAGACTCCTGCTATTCCTGTCAGGCCTCTGAACTAGGTGAACTTGTGACGTGACCCAACATGCCAGATCCTTCCTGGGCTCCCAATGACAGAAGTAGTATGAACCAGTTCTTAGATTGGATCCGAGCAGCTGCTTGGTGACAGGCTCATGTTTTTGGGAAGTGCCAACCTCTAGGAAGCGTTCAAGATCTCTTGGCTTTGTGTCATGTCTATGAAATGAGTTCGGAAGTTCTCCGGGAGCTTCCACATGACTTGAGCAAGAAGCAACCGTTAGCCCTGGAGGAATGTCCTGCTACCTGGCTAGATGTTGTATCTACATAACACTTTGTGCTACTGTGTTAGAAGAAAAGGCATTGCAGTGCTGACAGCGAGTGTGCTGGGAGCCAAAAGCAGCAGGATGAAGACCCTCATCCTTGCCACGGATGGCCACGCAGCAAGCTTGGTGGGGGGTTCCATGGACAGTCCCTGGAAGTACACGCTCCAGCTGCCCACCGAGCCTCTTGTTGCTGTTATTTACCGCTATTTTTGTCCCCAAATCCTGCCTCCAGCACACGTGCCCGGCGTGCTCGCAGGGCCCAAAGGGGCAGCAAGGAAACGTGTGGGTGCTGAGTGAGGAGCACCAGCGCGCGGCATGACCACGAGAGCGGCACGGGGCTGCCGTCTGCGCCTCCACACTGCCACAAACCCAGACTGGATAAAAACTGCTTGTGCAGGGGCTCACCCTGCTCCCAGTCCTCCCTCTATGTGGTCACATATAGCAAATATTCCTGGAGCGGGGTCCCAGGGCACTAGCACATCCCAAATTTAGCCTTGGCCACAAGGTGAACCCACATGGGTCTACCAGAGTAGAGCCGTTGGTGGAGTAAAACACCTGTTAATAGACCTAAGTAATAATAAATATTTTTAAAACTATCCAATTAAATCCAATTATCTTCTAGCATTTTTCTAAGAGAAGACCCAAACAGTCACTGTTTTATGGGCAGATAACTATCTTCTTCAGAGATAATTATTTGAAATAAGACTCTTTTTTTCCCTCCACTCCTCAAAACATCTGTCTTGTAACTATTAATAACCATTTTTCTGAAAAAACACTCTACCACGCAGCACCAGAGCATTCAAGAACCACGCTGCCCCTTTCCAGCACGCTGGATGCTCTTCACTCAAGCTGCTCCTTAGCTCTGTTAGAAACACAACCAACAAAAATCTCCCCCAAACACGGTTCCCAATTAAAGTGAGCCCTCGTGAAACCCGTTATCGCAGCCGCTTGCTTAACATATTTCTCCCTAGAAGAACTTACAGCATTTCCCTGATGAACCCCCAAGCACAAGAGTTTCCACAGTGATTACAGAAAAAGCAGCCATGCCAGAAATAACAAGGTGAAATGGAAAACATCCCCTGCGCTTGCTCTCACATCCACGGGCACCCTCGCCCATGGAGCGCAAACAGGCTCCAGCAGCAGCCGCTCAATGAGCCCGGAGAAGCCCCGCTGCAAAGTGGCCCGTAGTGCAGACGCAGGCAGAGCATCGGCTGCTGCAGCGTGAGGCTGGTGGCAGCGCACACAGAGGACCCTGGTGCACGCACATTCAACAAGGTGTCCTCAAACAGCGCGCTCGTCTTCCCCGCTCTGGACTGCAGGGGGGCAGCATCTCCACCCGTGGCTGCGTCTGCGCTCACACGGCGACTCCAGCTCCCCCCGTTTAGTCACCAAAATGGGGAGAATGGTTTCAGCAAATACCTTTACAAAACTGTTTTTGGCAAAAAGCACGCACAACAACTTCAAATCCTTTACTGGCTTATTTCTCCCCAAACAAACTTCTTTTTTTAATTACTTTTAATATTTTAATATTTTTTTTGCTTGCTAACCCAGCACTAGTTCCTGCCATCTCCCATATCCATCGCGTATTCTTTCCGTCCTTAGGTTACTTAGGAGTTGTGGGCTGAGTCTTTACCCGCCAAGAGTCTAGTCGGACTCGGAGGAGCTCAGCACACTCGTCCATGCAAGGAAGGGCTGCGTTTCTCACCTTCCTTTACACTATAAATGACCAAGCTACCTGCCAAACTCACCATACATTTGGGAAGCTACCAGTCTGATTAACTAAAGACAGCTGAACCAGGTACAAAGAAAGAAAAACAATAGCAATGTCAGCTGTGGTTTTTGTTCGATCTTTTC
>JAUBNY010000593.1:1071614-1105257 GCA_032275445.1 Crypturellus soui
AAGGATTAAGAAGTTTAAATTGTTAGCACTTGTCCACTCAGACTTTATGCATTTGGAGGCCTCCTCTTCTGCTGATGTGCAGGTGCTAATCAGCAGGAAAACACTTAAAAAAAATAGGATAAAATGCCACAGTTCAATTCCAGTTCCAGGGTCTCCTTTTCTGCATCTAGTGCAGGAAGGTGGGCATGGAAAAACTGCTAATCTAGGAGATATTCTGGAGTCTCAGCTTGGGAAAGCCAGTTTGATAGCAGCTTCCCCCTGATTTTCACTAGCACGGCTCCTCGCTGGAGTCACGTGTCAGCCAAGAACAGCCCTTCCACTCCCGCTCACTTTCCTGTGCAAATGATAAGGAGGAAATCCGTCCCAGACACACAGACACACACACGGCTCCCCCAGCACCGGGGCCACATGGCGCAAGGAGCGAAAGTCCTCAGCGCGCAGGACGCTCATTAGAGGCGGCCGCCAATTAAGACTCGCGCTGCAGTTTATTTATTTGCTGGTGCGGGCACCCGGGCTGGCTGGCAGAGGATCAAGAGAAACAAGCCTCGGTGTTTACAGTATACAGTAGTCCGACATCCAGTAACTCCTGGTTACTCATTACAAGTGACCTCATCGAGGAGACATGCCCGAGTGATACCAGTGCTCTTAATTCACCCCCGCCGGATCCACTGCGAGTCGTCCCCCCCCGGCCGCCCCTTTCGGCGCTGACACAGCTGAGACGAGGGGAAAAATAAAATAAAATGAAAAAGAAGTGCAAAAACCAGCCCCCTTCCCCGCCCCCGAGAGCGCCGGAGCCTGGAGCGGAGCGAGCGGACCCGTTACCTGCGCGTGCCCCCCGCCTGCGGCCGCGGCTCTCCCATGGCTCTGCCGGCGAGAGGTAGGGACCCTGGGACTCCAGGGGGATCTTCTGCCCGGGCTGCAATAGAAAAAGGTTAGTTTAAAGCTCCTTATTTGGGCAGTGATGTAAAGGGAAGTTGTTCAGGCGGCGCCACCCCCTTTTTTTTTTTCTTTCTTTTTTTTTTTTTCCATTCACTCCACATTGTTTCCTGTTGTCAAGCAGCTGCTGCGGCTTTCGGCGCAGACAAGGGAATCCTTCAGCCCCGGGCTGGCTCCGGGGCATTGCACAACCCGCGGCGGCCGGGGCGGAGGCAGCGGGGGGGACACGGGCGACTCGGACGGCCCCTTCGCAAAGCGCCGGGCGGCTCCTCCGCCCGCAGCGGCCTGAAGCCCCGTGCGGGGCCGGCCCGCGGGGACGGCGCCCGGGTGGCCCTCACGCGCGCAGCTCCGCTCTGCAGCGCGAAGCGGCCGCTGCCCTCGGGGGTACCCAGGGGAGCCCCGGGGGCGCCGGACAGAGCGAGCTGCCAGCGCAGCTCTAAGCGGCTCCCTCCCCTCCCCATCCCTCCCTTCCTCCTCTGCAGCCACCTCCTCCTTCTCCTCCCTTCCTCGCTCCAGCCTCCCGGCTGCCGCCCCCGGCTCAGGCTCCAGGGGCGCCCGCAGCCCTCGGCGCGGCCGTGCGCGGCTCCGAGCGGGGCCGCGGTCCCGCCGGGAGGACTCCGCGCGCAGCCCCGGATGCTCCGTGGAGGAGGAGGAGAGAAGGGGGTTCCCCAAGGGGACCCGTGCGCATCGTCCCCAGCCTCGGGCGGCGGGAGGGAGCGGCGGCCCGCGCTCCCGGACGGGGTTTCCAGCGAGGGGAAACTCTGATCTCAGCCCGCGGCGGCGACGGGGCGGCCGCGGCTCTGCCCGGGCCGCTCCGCCCTGCACCGCGCACCCGCTCCCGGCGCAGCGCCCTCCTCCTGCCGGTTCCCTCCCGCTTCGTCTCCTTCTTCTCCTTCCTCTTTTCTTTTCCTTTTATATATATATTAATTTATCTTATTTATTTATTTATGTTTAATTAATTACGGGCTTCTGCTCGGGAGGTAGTGGGGGAGGTATATGCAGCCCAGCCCCAGGATGAGCTCAGAGGACACACACACAACCAGATAACCCCAGGTTTTGAGTTTTGCAGCTGTGAAAAGGTAGTTTTGAGATTTTTAGAAGAAAGCACAAGAGTAAGGTTGCATCCCAAGCCATGTTTGCATTTAAAATGTATGTCTGGGTTCAACACAGCAAACAAAAATGCTGTTGCCAACCAAGTTTGCTTATTTTGGTCAGCTTATCAGTATATGCTTGACAAGCATATATTGACACTAAATATGCTAAAATCCACCTTTTCTGGTGTAAAGCAGAACCAATATAGCCGGGACAGCTATCCCAGCTAACCTGCATCAGAGCCGTCCAAACTTGTAACACACAAAATCACTACTCAGAAATACGTTCAAGCCTATGTTCCTATCTGACTCCAGACTATAAAGTCAGGGATGAGCCAAAAAAGTCATCTAGCAATGAAATAACAATGCTGTGAGATCTCTGTGATGGAAAGAATTGTGCTGGCAGCCAAGCAACGAACCAACAGGGCATGCCTTTTCGGGCCGAACATCAACAGGGTTGTTGTTTCAGTCTGTAAACAAAATGCTGCTTTTCAGGCAAATTAATCATTGGAAACCTATTACCAAAAACACCAGGCTGGCCTGTCTCCAGCCAACCGCAGAGCAGCTTCGTGCAAAGTGCATCAAAACGGTGGCAGTGCTAAAGATGAGAAATACCGTGTGGCACATTCACTTTCTATGTGCATATGATTTCCTCAACAGTCCAGTTTCACACCTTATTTCAGCTTCTCTCATCCTGGATGGAGATGAGAAGAAGAGTATGATATAGAAAGGCTCCCCTGTGTTATTTGTTTAATTGCACTCGCGTGGTCTCCCCGCAACAACTCTTAGTTTGAGTCACTTGGGTATAGGCAGGTGCAGTTGCTTAAGGTCTTTAAGGAGCAGTATGGATGCAGACGGACAACGGATGTGCTAACAGGCCCAGAAGGGCTCCACAACGTGCGGGACTGTCCCTGCCCTCCCGGTTCGGACTCGCTAAACACCAAAACTCCGTGCGTTTCCCCCTTCCATTTTCACACCAGCCTGCCTCCAATTACAAATCAACAGATGAGTTTTTCCCCATGCACAAACACGTGCATTTGGTTTGCGTCTCACCCCAGAAATTAGATCGCATCCGGTGCTCCATGCCAAGCTCTGCATGATCACTGCAATGGGCATTGCTAGGCTTGGCCAACAGCATAAAGACCTTGGGTTTGTCACTGGAGGGCAGATAACAGAACCCGCTGATTCAAGGTGACTGAACATGGCAAGAAATCTATTTTCTTAATCAATTTGAACATTTGAACAGTCAATTAATAAATTAAATAGAGCCCACATGGCCACACATTTCATGTTCAGAAGACACACTACCGATTTTTGTTGGGTTTAACCAACATCCTCGAGTCTCCTGATCACACCAAACACACCCAAATATCCTCTTCCTGCTTGACTTCTACATTACAACATACAGAAAGTCAAGATATTTTTTCCCCTTGAACAGTACAAATACAGCCATTCAAAAACAATTAATACAAAATGTGTTTACCAAGTGGTAGTGGCTTTTCTTAGGTGCAAAAGAGAGGTTTTGCTTAAAATGGGTAAAAAGAAGGGAGAGGTTTCCCCTGGGTTTCCTCTCCTGACTGCTGTGTCAAGGACATAGGGGTTATGCCTAGGCCACGCTGGGCAGTTTTTGTGCAAATCCTTTGAGATTTTAGGCAGGAAAGGGCCTGTCCTCAGGCCTAGTGTGGTTAAAAAACCTACTCCTCACTTTGCTTTTAAAGGTCAGACCTTCTTCCTTATGTTACGATACCTCCCTATCCCTTCACCCACGCTTATTCACTTTAGCATGGCCCAGGACATGTAAAAACTACCCAGGGGTTCTTTGAAACTATTTCTATCTCTTTATTTTATCTATTTTTCCTCTTTGAGCACAATGAACTTTTCTACCTTGTCTGCTCTAGCACTGTGCTCTGATGTTCTCCCATGCAGGGGTCCTCAGAGCACTTTCTGGTGGTCTGCCCACTCCTAGCTGGTCACACGTTCCCCCTCTTCCCTGTCTTTCCTGATGCTCAGTGACATTAACAGAAGCTGAAACGATGATCAAGACTTTCAAGTTTCCCATATATGCAACTACCTTAGAGTCTCAAGCAAGTGTGAAGGGTAAAGAAGGCTGCCCTCACCACAGTGTGGGAATTCCCTATGGAATTGCCAAGAGGTTATTCCACTTTCAACGCTGAAGTCTTCTCATGTGGGGAAACACGGGATTTGCAAAGGTTTTATTTTTTCTTTCTTTTTCTTTTTTTTAATATGTATATCCAAGTATGAACAACCACATTCTTGTTGGGAAGAGGGGGGACTGGGTGTCCACGACACCCCAATCCTGTTTTTGGAAAGTTGGAGCAGACCAGCTCTATGAATTAAACGCAACATCTTCTGACATATTTAACCACCTTTTAAAAGATCTGACCTGTAAATCCTTTAGGCATCTGAAACTGAAACAAGACCTTCAGAAGCTGGAGGCTCTCGGCGCTGCACTCAGTAATAGCGAGAAGAGCCACGCTCCCCCGCTTTGGAAACTCCATCAGGCCCCTTTCTTTAGGCCTCTTTATTTTTACCAGTCTGGCACCAGAAGACCACGTCTGTTTTTCAAACATGATATCAGCAGTCAGGAACTTAATTCTACCTGAAAGGCAGGACCAGTCTGGCCACAGAGGGAACTCAATTGCCCCTGATGAACCTCAGCTCTCCTGACCACTGTGCTCAGATGTAATATTTTTTTGGGACCTCGGGCATCTCATGAGCTCCTGCATCTCAGTTTCCACATTTGCTAAATGGGAATAACAAATTTCCTCAATTCAGAAGGCCTTTGTGCTCAATAAATATTTCAAAAGCATTCAGGAGCATCTTCAATTATACCCTCCCCACCTCCAAAAAAACCCAAATCACTGCAAAGTTTCATTATTATTCCAACACTTACGTTAAAGACACATGTCCTGGTAAGTAGCAGGCATGAGGAATCATTATGCTAATTTTAGATGGAGCATCTGCTCAATGTTAAATCTGAAACTTTGTCTTGAAGAAATAATTTAAATTATTTTTTCTTTTCATTCAGAACTGACATTCATCAAACAATATGGTACGAGCGGAAGCTGCAGCCAGCTACGAGCAAGCCAAATGAACACATGCATCCTGCCCGGGTACAAAGCACTTGGGTAAAGAGGTTGGTTGCAGATCGAGACTTGATGAATAAAATAGCCAAGCTGGAAAATATCCTGCCTCCTGGCTGCTGCACCTCAGCAGCTTCTCACCCGCCTGATTCAGCTCTGCAAATTAACTGGAGACAGGAGATACCATCTCCAGAGCTATTAGCTGGGTGCTCTCAGATTGCCAGCCCTGTTATGTTTGTGCTGCCTGGGAGCGCTCGTTTCTCTTCCTGCTCTTTTTTCCGTACAGCCTTCCTAGCAATCCGAGGCCAGGAGCTTCCAGCCTGGGGAGCACTGAGGATAAGCAGGCAATCTGTATGGGTTTGGTGAGCTGTCATTCTGCAAAGCAAATGCAGTGTCTGGGATCATAAATTTGCTATGCAAACACCTGCATCCTACTGTAAAAATGCAGCCAAAAAAAGTTGCAAACCACTGACATGGGCCAGTATACAGTAAACAGCCTGATAACCACATCAATACACATGAAACAAGTTACTACAGAGCGGGTCTTCATCTACCAAAATGGGTGTCTATACATAACAAGCGTAAATTTGAAAATTAAATAAGCATTTTCCCCTGTTTTTTGATTTTTCCATGTACACAGGAATTATTTCCAACTGAATCCCCTCCAGGTTAGAACTTAGAACTTACAAATTTAGGAAATTAAGGCTTCAGGTAACAAAATGACATTCAAGAACACATGTGAAACGAAGGTATGCAAACCTGAACCAATGCACAGCAGCGAATCATAAAGTTATTATTGCAGTTTCTGTGATTCCAGATTAGCCATCAGGGTGGCAAAACAGAACTTGAGTTGCACTCTCGGTCAGAGCAAGGTCCGTGCAGCCCTGCATCCTTTCTCCAGAAATGGCCAGATGTGTGGCCATACCACGAACCTGCACCCCAAGAAGATACAAGATGGGAACAGAAGGACAGACACCTTCTCTTGAGGCTGACGGGACTTCACTGCTGCCATCAGAGAGACCCTGAACACCCAACAGACCAAAAAAAATGGAAAAACAGGTGTAAAATGGCTGGATCACTTGGAAGTTCAGCACAGCCAGTAATTAGCTGACGTCCCCAAAGGACCAACTACTCTTTTGCACTGTTTTCATATGATGATGAGTTTCCAAGAAGCCCCTTTGAATTCTGCAGGGCTAATCTTGCATATATGTTGCATACCAAGTTATATCTTGATATATCAAATGTACTTGTAGAAGGCTTCACTTCTCTAAAGGGCAGGAGCTCCCAGTACAGCTTCAATAAGAAGAGAAATTATAATTTAGACAAGATTTGGCAAATGTGCATCCAAATGTAGATTTGACAAACTAAACAGTCCACCAGCAAGATCTCAGCTCTCTTAATGCAACCATTTATTTCTTTTTCTTAGGCCAGCTATGCTATAAACTGCATGGACACACATTAACATAAAGGATTAAGGGAGTTTTCATAACCTTCATAGCCTCCAGGACAGCCACTTAACCCATAAACTTACTTTGCATGGGAAGTTATTCCTCACATTTTTTTTTTCTTTTTGTATTTTGTATTTCACTTTCAGGGTCACACAAGGTACTGAAAGAGTATGAATTTGCCATAGAGATGATTTCAGTGTTTCTTCCTAAAACAAATGTGCAAAAATGCAAATTTTCTAAAATGCCAGCTCACATTGATGACTACTAATACATTTTAAACCTACCTTGGGTTCATTCTTCAATGTAGCATTGTGCCAAAGTTATAAATTTAGCCAACAGAATATCTTTGGTTATTTTATTGAGAAGAGAAAGACAAATTAAGTACTTAAGCAGTCCTCTTTTCTTGCCTCTAGTTGGACTTTTCTGTCAAATGAGATAAGTACCATGAGTCCTGATGCTTAGTTCTTGGTCAGACTGTTCCATGGGGTGGAAAGAAAGAAAAGCATTATCTGCATCCGTGCCCTGATGCCCTAGGCTGGATGAAATGAGCTGCTGGGTGATACTTTAACAATCTGCTATTACACCAGCTCTTGTGAACTTAGTATTCATGTATCCCCACATATTCTGCTATTTTTTTTGTGATGAAACATTTAAAACTTTTCTGCTTAACCTCATTAAGTTTTCCATTACACTTCCCGAAAAAGGGGTTATGTAATCTTAAAAAGCCTTGGCAGACCCCAGAGACCCCAGCAAAGAAAAAAATCTCAAAGCTTAAAAGTAAAATCAATGCTCTATGCTCACTGGATCTGGAGAGGAAGCCCAGAGAGGCAGCACCGCCTAAAACTGCCTATTGGAGCTGTAAGCGCACATGCTGGCCAAAGAAAAGCGTATGTTTCTATGAGCACATTTCTGCAGTGCTTGATGATTTATTTCTAGACGCACAGAGCAGGACAGGCACACCAGTGAATTTCAAGGCAGAAAAGGGTTATTGTAAATCAGGTTGTCACTTTTCCTATTTTCTGAAAAACATCTCAGAGAGGCTAATTTAAACAGTGAGGTATGTCTCCCGCTCTCTCAATTTTCTTCCTTCCCTCAAGGTTATATGTTATTACTTACCAGGAGATTTGCTCTACTCTAGGCATCATCAGAAGATGGGGAAAATCTTTGAGTTTGAGGTCCAGATGTTTCTTCATCTCCTTTGGTATCTTGGACTTCCTTTGGCATCTGCTGTGGGGTGCAGATTCAGGAAAGTAAACCAGAACGGCCCTGCTCCAAGCTGCTCAGCCTTGCAGATGCCTAAGCCTGATGAGACCTCTGTATCATTTACAAAATACCCGGGTGCTTATATTCAGGCACCCACAAATCCTCAGAAATGTTCCAGGCTTGGGAGTTGGGCTTTTCACTCACATTGGATTTATATCTTGATCCAAAGAAGTCATCTCCTCAAACATCATCCAGCCCACTCAGAATGCACTCAAATGCAGGCAACAGAGGTGCTGGAATTAGCGCTTTGGACACACTTGTTTTGGGTGGTATTGTGAAATTTAGGATTGATCTACCTAAGTGCTGTGTATCTCACCATTTAGAACTGCACACACACTGAACTCATGGAGCCAGAGGCTCATGTAAACCCAATTCAGAAGACCAAGCACTACAGAAAGGATCACTATACAAAGTAGTAGGCCTTTGCTTCCACCTTCTTCCTGCACAAGGTCTGGGTAGCAAACTCCGTTTCTAATTTAGTTACTCCAAATGACTCCTTAGGTAAAGGGTTAAGCAGCCAAGAGCTGTGACTAGCGAATGGCATGTGCGGAACGGGCACCATCCAGGAAGAGGCATCACCTTACAGTGGAGACTGTCATGAAAGGCAGTGCCGGGTCACAGCCATGCCCACCTAGGAACTTTTGTGTAATCCAGAACAACCAAACAGCCCTGAGAGAGTGAAATAAAAAATAACCTGCTTAGTCTTCCATGCAGGAGATTCAAAATTACAATCCCCCACCCTCCCAACACCCGCAAAAGCCATCTTCTGCTATCAGCCAAGCACTACTTTCCCCAACTCCAGCTAGATGTTGAAAAGATTAGCTTGGAAATTTTACATATATATATATATATATATATGTATATATATATGTATGTATTTTACAGCTTAAGTTCAGCAGAAAAGGAACTCCTAAAATTTTCCTTCAAGGACTTAAAACTAAGTAATTATAGGATACAGCCACGCAGTATATTCTGGCTGGTACAACTGTCTCAGCTGCCAGAAAAGCAGGTCAATTATAAGCAATGAACCACATTACCAGGAGAGAAAGCTGGTTGTAATTCTAGTCAATTAGTGTTAAACCCATCTTGGAAGCGAGAGGTAAATTGAGCTAATACAGCCATAGAATCAGACCTTCATAGCTCGACACCAAACGCAGACAGCAAGGGTTTAATTTCCAAGATAGCAGAAACTAATGGTCTTTTGGCATAAAATCAACTTAAAACCTGCAGGGTGAAATGAATGAGGCTCCCATCCCTTCTACTCTCACCTCCTACTTGGGGTCTGAATTTAAAAAAAAAAAAAAAGAGAGAAACATACCTACTTAGGGAGGGTACTGAAACACATTAATGAGTTTAAGGATGTTCTTACATACTTTCCCAGATTGAGGCCTTTGACAAAGTGTAAAAAGCTGCAGTGTGCAAGGGCTGGCTGGACTCCTGCCACGCATGTGACTGCTGGGCCACTGCCAGCGAGGAAGAGGAGGAGCGAGCATGAGGCAGGCTCCGTCCCGCGGTCCCTGTGCCAAAGACCAGCTTCAAACGACCCCGACAGGCGTTTGAGTTGGCAGTTTTTCCCCCATCTATTTTGTGCTTGGATGGCTGGAAAAAAAACATCTCTAAGGACAAGGTGGAGAAGAGCTCCTCAGCCTAGAAGCTTTCTTTGCTCCAGCTGGTAAACCTGCACATCATCTCCCAGACGCCAAATCAGGAGAAATGGAGAGTTAAGCACCTTTTGGGTTTCTTTTCCGCCCTTGTGCAATTCACATATAGGTGGATTGCCCATACATGTCCTTTAGTGTTCACGGTCTAAGACAGTAGCAAAAAGCAGGATGTGGCTGCAAAGCCACAAGGGATGGCAGAGAGGGGGAAACCACATTTGCACTCCCTGGGACACCAAGGGAAAACAGCAGCCCAAAAAGAAAGAATTTATTGTCTGAGATAGACTCCCCCGAGCTGGAAGTCGACATCTATTACAAATTACATGGCATTGAAACATACAGCACCAATTTGTCCCATGAGGAATTCAGAGGTGGTTAGCAAGAAGCAACCTCTGCTTCTCAGCATGGTCTAAGCAACACCAAGCGCTCATGATGGACAGAGAGCCTGGTCCAATGCACCCTTATATAGATTATGACTCAACTTGCAATATATTTCCTGTATGAGTACATTCATCTCCCTACCAAGCTTCATCTCTCCACTGCATGGAGCCAGCAAGGCAGGTTGACATGGGTCAACCTCCCGCCACCAGGAAAAGGTTGAGATAAGAGGCAAGAAGCACGTGTTGAGGTGACCATTTCTCAGGGCTGTTCCATCAAGGCCTCAAAGCACCCACCACCATACAAGAAGATGCTGCAGGGCTTCCTGGCAAATGCCCACCCATAGACCTGATCAACGCGGCTGAGCTCTGCCCATGACATTGCCACATGGCTCACGGCTTCCCTTTGGAAGAACACCACTTTTCTCCCTTCACTGCCTGCGAGCAAGCCACATGTGACCTGTAAAATATTAAAAGCAGCTCATGAAGCAGTGGGGCAGGAACTACCAGCAGTTCATTTCCCACCATCTCCCAGATTTGCAATGCCATAAAGCTGATTACTCCTCGATTCCCTCCTCAAAGCTTAGTTTTGACACGGATATAGTTGACAACCCCTTGGTGAGAAAAGATTGATTTTTCCTTCTGCATTGGATCCCACCTGGGTTAACTCTAGCACGAAGTGGGGATTGTACAGTTGTGTGGGGACTACACAGAGGCCATTGGCAGTTGCTTTAATTGGACGGCTCGTTCCTCCAGCTTTTCTTAAAAAGCTCAAAATCAAAATAGCTGAAGCTCAGAAATGCACCGATTCACCGGGCCCCACGTCCGTCCGTTTATAGATAAGCCGCTACAAACACCTGGCATTAGCTCTAAGACTCGACACCTCTTTTTTCGCTCTGCTAAATGCCCTAAGAACCGTCCTGTGACCTTAGATGCCACAAGTGTTCTCCCAAGCACTGCAGGTGACCTGGTGCTTATCTGAGCAGTCATCTAATCTCCGGGAGCGGGATGCAGGATTTGCCAAGGGACCTTTGAACTCAATCATACCCCAGGGCTGCAGGTGCCAATGCTATAAGGATGGATACAAATCAGAGTGTAACAGCAGACACAAAAGGGAGGAAAAAAAAAAAGTAGTTTTTGAATTAGATGGACATATTAGACTCTTTCTTGTAGTTGTCGTCTTTATACCTGTCACAGAATGGACCTATGCATAATTTTATTATTAAAAGATGTGTCTGTCTCTTCCTTGGCAATGAATTCTAGGGCTTAATCGTATGCTGCCTTAACAGACTTAGTATTTTTAAGTGTAATAATCTTGTTAGAGGCTGCTTGTGCTTTCAGAGCAGGTTGCATAACGTGACCTAAGCATCTTACTGGCTTTTCAGTATCTTTATTGTATTGATTGAATTTAGGTGAAAACGGAGCAGGTGGTGGAAATAAAATGATGTCTCTGCATAGTCTGAAGTGAGCCACTCTTTTTAAAAGTTGCAGTGACTTCATGGAAGTCCAAGAAATCCTACTGAAATGATAGGGATCAGAAACATATGTGCCTATAGGTTTCAGATTAGCTCTTCCACATGCAACTCATAATTTGTATTTGACACATCCATAGAAGCCTCCTCTTTTTAATATTAACTTTTCAGATACCTTTTTTTTAAGTGAACGATGCTCATGTACAAGAAAAAACAGGGGAAAGCAAAGAGCCATTTTGATTATCCCTGTCAACATGAAATTGAGCTGGTAAACATCACTCTTAAAACACATTTTCAAAACACTTTATCTTCCAGTTCTAAATGCAGAACTTCACTCACATGTCATTAAAGCAAAACATTTTAAAACATTAGCCATCATCTTGATTGTGAGATTCAGTTTGTGAGAACATATTACTTACTTGTGCTTATTTTTCATGTTGTTTATATGGAAAATTATTATAATTAATTGCTCACATGACTGAAGAATGTGTTTAAAATGAGCACGTGTTTAAAATGTAACTTCAGGTGACAAGGCATGTTTGAGAAATTTCTGCTCTTGGTTTTTGAGTATATTTTGTATAATATCCTATCTATCCTAGAGCACATATCTGCAGCATCATATGTAAGCAAATCCAGTCCCTGTACACTTAATGCTACAATTGTTCACACTGAGAGAAGATGACCCATTCCTCACAAATCACTCTAGAAGCTGTGGAGTTTCATTTCTTCCAGATATTTCCTTCAATGTTGAAATATATTAAAAATATGTGTGCCAGACCTGGGCTGTTGTTAGACCAAAATGTCCTAGTCCCTCAGCCCCAATTCTGTTTGGCAGCCTTGATGTTACCCTTGCGTTATGCATATACAAGGACAGTGTCCCACAGTGCACAGACATTCCTCTACATATTTTGAGTCCTTCAATCTCTAAAATTTTTGAAGAATAACAGAATATGGGGCCACAGAACAAGCACAAATATCAAACCTGCATATAGATGAAGAATTGTTTTGTTAAAGTGCATATGGAAACATTTTGCGGAACGTCTTTAAAAACAGTTCAACAGAGTAACTAATTTATCACCACATACATTGTATTGACAAGCATACAGTTACGATAAAGTGCAGTTGTTGCCATGATGTTATTTGTTCAAATACATGCAAGTACATTTAAATGATTATGACTGAAAGACGATAAAATATAAGAACTGCACATCACTCATCTTGTATCTTCCCAAATTATGGTTCCTTGAATAGGACTTTTTTTCTTCTCTTTTGAATATTTATCTTATGGAGTATAACAAAATACTCCTAAAATAAGTATTTCAACCTGAATTCTTGGAACACCTTCTATTTGAAAACTGGAACCCATAAATATCTCAGGGTTGGTCTAGTGAAATTTGAGGGACTTTAAGAAGATCAAGATATGCCCAAATCACACAGAAATGTTTAACTGAATATGTAGATGTGTTCTCTTCCATGATCAATATTCCCAGGAAAACATATAGCTGATCTTAGCTAGATGAAACTCAGCGGCTTTTTTACTGGCCAAAGTCCAAACATGCTGTGATTAAAAATGTTAAAATATACTTTGGGCTTACACTGGGGTGACTGTTTAATCATTAAAATGAACTGCCATTGTAATATTGTTAGTTAAGTGTTGTGGTCAGTATCTAGTCAAATTAAGGTAAAACCTGCTTCCCCGGCCCAGTTTGGGTGCCGAAGTGCGAGGCTCAGTGTTTTCCCAGGCACCCAACATGGAGCCTGGGCTGTGTGGGCAGCCACGGGGATCTCAGACAGAATCTGGTAAACTCAGGAGAGCACAATCCTCTGCAGCGCTTCCTGAATTAATATACATTTTAACCTGAAAACCCCTGGGATAACTTTGGACATCAACTTCCCGATAAATTCAGTGCACTATAGAAAGACATCTTGAGAAAGTGCTAAAATTAGGCCCTCTGGTTACCACCAAGTACCCAAATATGCAGGAAGATATTTTAGGGTTGGCAGAACTTGAATTTCACTTTACTTCTACTCTGTTTCCCATACGTGTGTCTAGTCACTGGATGTCACAGATGCATACAATGAAAAAATTTACACCTTTTCTCTACATTGAGCTCAATACTGCTCTTCTGTTCACCTGTGAACCTCATTTGCTCGCAACTTTCCAGGGTTTCAATTTAGTCAAACAGGTCTTTTAGTAATTCTGAATATGCAGCTATCATCAACTTGTTAATTTTAGATCTCTGATCAGACCTCAGAGCCCAGGTTGCATCCTGAAGACCAAGACAAGTAATACTGCACTCTGCTCTTACAGGCCTCCTCAGTGCTGGCATTTAAAGCTTTACTAATGCTCACTGAGCATCTGGGTTTCCCCATGCAGTATTATTCTATTATCAGAACAGGATTAGCAGCCAGTGAGTGATTTCTGAAGGGTGGCAGAAGAGCGACGTGTGGCTGGACCAGGCTTTGAAACACTTAATGCCAGCAAGGGAATTTCAGAGTCTGCGCGTGCTGCAAAGCTATCCCTGTCATCTCAAAAACTAGTGTCATGCAAACTTTCTAAAGACTTGCACTTTTCCAAGGATCAGAAGTGCAACTCGGAAGGACAGGTCCCAGCCATAGTGGAGAGCTGCTGCTTTCGTATCTTAACCAACTATTCTCCATCTTCTCAGTACTGGGGAATAAGCAGCAGTAATGAGCCAAACACTCTAAGCCATGTCATGAAAGCACATGTGATTGTCTGGAAATGCTGTCGTCTTCAGCACATAAAAACAAAAGCCACTGAAGTCACACAGATTCCGGAGGAGCAGGGAATCGGCTCTTGCAGCTCCTTGAGCTACCAGGATGCTCGTCGAAGCTGAAGACAGGGGGTACAGCCGTCTGCAGACAAAGCCAGCTTAGAGGTGCAAATCAGAGCTACAAATGCTAAAATATACTTAGGGAGGGAGTCCCCGATACCACTGCCCACCTCACTGCTGGAAGGCTATATTTACTCACCTAATTATTTTTCCTTCTGCAGTATACAGACACTTACCCTGTACGAACCGAATTGTGATCCTTAATGCCAACGTCTTGCAGATTCAAGAGTGGTGGGAGCTGCCAACCTGCTCTTAAAAATGTGTGCTCTGGGCAGAATTGTGTTGAAAGGTGCCCAGAGTGAGGAATTCACCAGGATTAATCTCAAAACAACACTCCCCAAGCTACAAAATTTAACCCCAGAAACCATTGCAGCAAAAATTTCAGTGCTGACTTACTTAGCCTTTCCTACTAAATTAAAGGCGGTCCAGTAAAAACACAGCCTTATCCTGGTAAGAAATCATCCACACATTTTAATGTGCCACCTGCATACACTGCCCAAATCTACAAGGCTCTAAATATAAACAGACAGCCCTTTCCTGGCTGTTAAAAAGAACACTACTTCAGCTTGTTCTCAGAGCAAGCCAAAATTATAGCTGCTTGGAGATCAGAAACATTTTAGGGTGGGATGCTTTTTTTTTTTTTTTAAATTTTCCTCCCCTCTCTTCTTTTTACAGTGTTTGTAGTTTTATGAATAAGGCATTCATTGTGCCCAAACCCCAAAGATATCCACCTTGGAGGGAGAGCTAAAATTAGCAGTAAGGACGTTCTTGAAGCTGTCAGAAGAAAAGATGGCTCGCGTGGGATGGTGTAGGTTTGGTAGGCAAAACAAGCTCCCTGGAAAGGCTGGGTCATTTGCTGCACCCCTTGTTAGAGAGCTGATGGTTTTGCATAAACACTGCATACACAGTTGTTTACCTGCCTGAAGAAAGACTTATCCCTGCAAAGTCTGGCTCAGTCGAGTTGTGCCAGTACATACGTGCCATAGCTGCCAAGAGCTAAGAAAGGCTTGAGGTGCAACTGGGTGAACAACAAATGCCTGGCATTTGCATTCCAGAAGTCCCCAGAATCATTTTACAGACCAAATATGGAGCTCATGTGCCTTTCTATGAAATAGTATGAATGGATGGATGGAGCATGGCATCTTTAACGCACAGGGGGAAAGCCAGGAGAAAGCTCTTCTTCCCTCCCCCATGCCATTAAAGCCCTCAAGACATGAGGTGCTCTTCTTACAGCCCGCTGCAGGAGAGCAGGATGGGCTCGTCACCTTCCACGTACAAATCTAGAGCAGCTGGATGAGGAAAGATTGGGAAGCTTGGAGCCAGGAGGAACAGGATGGAGACTGGAGATAGCAAGACCCATGTCCCATCATGAGATGGGCAGCACAAGGGGAAGAAAGGCCTCAGGACCAGCAGGACAGGGCTGAAGCCATGAGAGCAGAAGTGCTGGCAGGCAACTGTCGCACATACCCTTACTTTCCCTTCCCAACCCTTGCTTATACTTCATCTAGTCCACTCTGATTCCAAGGTTTAGTAAAATTTAATCCCCTCATGTCTTGAATTAATTAATTAGAACTCATTCCAAGCTACTGTGCCAATTTCTGCAATCACACTGTTACTCACAGTAGAGTTCAGAGCCTCCCTCCATCCATCCCCCAAGCTGGAACAGGTACAGACAGGGTTTGTAAGGCCTGTCACTACATGGAAAAATGGGCTAATTTTAAAGTGTGCCAATTATTTTCCTCCTTAATTTCCCTGGTCCACTTGCACTAGACAAACTTCTGCAGATATAAGTGGTTGAACACGGTGTGTATTGTGAGGTCCACCTCGCTGTGAAGTCTGCTTCATTCTATTAAGTCTCAGGCTCAGAAATGGAGCAGAGGTCCTACATCCGTAACAGTGTTTCTGCTTCAAAACTAGCAAGTCTGGATCAATGGGTTATCTGGTGGTGTCCAATCACAAGGCTGCAGCTACGGCTTTTTTGCTCCCCTCTCCATGCTTCTGAGGTTGCTTTCCTCTTTGAATCCTCAATAAAAGTTCTTTTTATTCCAGGATAAAAACAAATCATTTTTTCTTTTTCTATTTTCTTTTTCTTTTTTCATCAGCCGTGGAACAAGCTCTGGAAATCTGCTGGGAAATGGGCATTTGTTGATCAGACAGCAAGATTACGCTGTTTTGATCTTCTCTGATGCATGATCTCGAGCAGGAGTGACATCCCACCGGACAGACAGACAGTGGGACAACCATCAGGGTGCAACAGCCAACAAGAGTCCTCTCAAAACCCTCTTTGCTCGTCATCTTTGGTGCCAGAGCTAAGAGAAGAGTAACCTAAGATGCTCGGTGGCCACAGTGACCAGCATGGTAAAACATGAACAGACACAGACAGACAGCACTTCTGCAGCACAGGAGATGTCTTCCACTGCATCGTTGTCTGCTTTACACCATTTGGTTGAGCGTAATTAATTCTGATATCAGAAGAGTCTCATCAGTTTAGTCTGCTGCCAGTGTGCTGGATAGGGACTTTGATGAAGTGCAGTTGTTTACAAACATGCTAAAGCGTATTTAAAACCTATTGTTTCGCTCTCCAGCTGCCAAGGACTTTTTACTCAGCTCCTGGAATGGTACCAAATGTAAAAATGACTGATTGCCAAAAAGATGGAGATGGAGGGGTGGCTGGAGGCAAGGAGGGATGCGCGGATGAGAAGTGGCTAGACAGAACAAGTGAGTACATTCTCCTGGCACGGCTGGGAATGGAGTACACAACATGGACCTCCACATCCATTGCAACCAATTACAGAAATTAAAGGTCTGTGAGATAACAGGTGGTGGCACAAGGACTATTTGCTGATGCAGCCCATGCCGAGCTTTCCCTGGAGCAGGGGCACCTGCTGCTCCCATGTGCAAAATCCATCCCCTTTGATTAGTGCTGATTGACCAAGGCCTATCCACACCGCTGCAGCCACCACACTGTGCTCTGACCACAGCACTTCCAGGCCAACAGCTTCTCCCAAGAAGGACTGCCAGGAAACTCTCCCACCGACACCAGCAAATTACAAAAAGGGATGCGTGTCCCTGTGGATAATGCCAGATGCTCTAAAGCAATGAGCTCTCAAAAGCATTTTTTTTTGTGCAAGGACTGTGCTGATTTGTATCATAAAAAGTGACTTGTGGTCATTAAAGTCCTCCCAACACAGTTCCCAGGCCCTAAGTTGTGCCATCACAACCATGCTGGTGGCCGGCATACAGCAGAGCACCTGGAGGATTCTGCATGGGCTCTCGGGATGCTGTTTGAATTCCACCATCTCCCCCCCAAAGCAGGAAAGCAGCATCCCTAAGAAGAATAGAGATGAGGGTCTATCCGGGCCCCCAGCCGTTGCAGGAGCTTAGACACTCAACCAAGGGGTGACTGCAGTGAAGAATGACCTCTCTTTTGAGCACAGGGCACCTCCAGTTGTCACCGTAACATGGATGCCCAAGAGCCAAGCAATGTGAACACTCAGTACGAGGCACGGAACCTTGGAGGAAAGACCTAGCAACAACCTCTGTTTCCAAATATTTTATATGCTGTATAAAACAAGAAAAAAAATATCATGGGAGCAGGAGAGGCCACCATCCGTCCTAACAGAGTAATTTTCATCTACCATGACTGGAAAATTGCACCAAGCACCTGTAGGGAAGCACCATCTGGCTAGATAGCGACAAACAAGAATAATAGCACACTGCACCCAATAAAATAAAATGTAATAGTAAAGAAGACTGGGAGCCAGGTCCAATCAGCACCATTCAACACCGTTTCCAATGACAGGTCACCCTACCTCTCCTCTCAGCCCACGCGAGAGCTCCCACCCAAAAGCCCTGCAATCCCCACGCGTCTCCCAGGTCAGCAGAGCAGGCACCAACAGCCTCTTACCCGTGGGGACGTGGCTACTGGTTCATCTCTCTGGAGCTTCAAGGAGCCTCAGGTGTTCATACGGTGGCCAAGGAAAGGAGCCTGGAGACAAGAACAGGACAACTATTGTAATGAAGCTGCCTCAGAGAATAATGTAAATAAATTATATCACCAGCACATCCATTCCAGCTGTTTTGGCAACACATACATAGCCTTCTATTATATGTCCCCATACCACCTACTGATGTTCCCATGACTTCTACTCCTTGTCCAGGATCCCTTCTGCTCCCATTGTTTTTGTTCCATTTCTTTTTTTTTCACCCCATTTTTTTCTGGAGGATTTTTCTCTATGCTGTTCCATACACCCTCCTCAGACACACAAACATTTTGGAGAGAGATGGATTTCAGATCCCTCACCAAATTCAACCAAGCAAGTCCTCCAGCTCAACACCTATTAACTGTCACCCATCGTGTTCTGCTGCAGTTGGGTTGACGTTTGCACAGCTGGCTTCATAAATATTTGATTTGAAATCATTTTTAAAGACCACTGTTGCAAAGACCCAAGGTTTGCATTTAAATGTGTGATGATTCATTTCCATTGGAAAAAAAAAGGTGATCGGCTTTCTGACTCAATCTAAAGCCGAATGCTCCAGGGATGGGAACCAAATGGGAACAGCCCCCTGCGTAGACATCTAATGCGCCCAATTTTCGCCATGTCCCAGGCAGCAGAAGCAGCCAGAATTGCTCCTGCCATACTCATGAACTAATGAATTACTTCCAAGCAATCAATGAATTACTTCCAAGCAAGCAAATGCTTGGAAATATTAGAGCTAAGACCTTATAAAAACTAAAAATTGCCACTAGTTATGGAAAAAAAGCACAAAATTAGGCATAACACCTGCTGGGGGCCCCAGCAGGCCCCCAGCATGGGGCCGTGGCTGTGGGGCAGTACTGGTGAAGGAACCCACAGCACAGGTTCACACACCCCTGCAGACGCTTGGGTGCCCAAAACAAGCTCCGACGTCTCTGGGATGACTCGGGGCATCACACTGGTGCCTGTGCGATGGGTGCTTAAATTAGTATATATATAGCAGCCACGGCCCAGCTTTGCCCTTGTGTGACTCCTTTTAGCTGGAGATTTCCAAGCACTTTGCAGCCACCCATTAATTCTCATAATCACAGATCAGCAAGCGAGTAATTATCCCTGTTTCACCAATGCGAAAACCGAGGCACGAAGCACTGGAGTTTCTCATCCAGGGCCAGGCACAATGGGGCTGGGGTCAGTGCAAACCCCATGTGGTTCCTGTGCTCTGCCCACAGCACTAGGTCTTCTTCTTTCCAGATCTCCACAGCAATACGCATCTATGGCCATTCTTATCATCTGTTTAAATTCATTCATTCTTCTCATTGCATTGGAGGAAATGATCTTACCCCTCTACTCAGCCCTGGTGAGGCCACATCTGGAGTATTGTGTCCAGTTCTGGGCCCCACAGTACAAGAGGGATGTGGAGCTGCTGGAGAGAGTCTTACATGAAAAGTCTGTTTGAATTTAGCAAGGGCGAAAGACTAAAAATGCTACAAAGTCAGTTTTATAACCCATATTGCTCATGAATATATACATATATTTATTTTTAGAAACCAACACTATGGACACAACTGCATTAAATCCTGTGCCACGTGCTCAAAATAAACATTATAGTTTCTTCTGTGTGGGGACTTTGATGGCTCTTTCACTACCAAAAATTTACCTAACGTTTGGTAGAGGCCTATAAAGCCCCAAACCAGATCTCTGTAGTGTTTAATACCTGCCAACACTCTGTTCTTACAGAACCAGGGGCCTTCAAAAATACCAGAAAATATGCTTCCTCATTCAATGTACGTTAGTAAATATAAGGACGCAGTGCCAGGCACCGCTGCCATGTGATGCTCAGCCAACCCCTTACTGCAGCGTCGCCTGAAGACATCCAACATTGCAATACTGCTGCACAGCCCTTGCAGTGCCAGCGAAGGGGATTTGGGCGAGCGGACCCACTCTCCACTTCTTGTCTCTCTTGGGTGATGCCACACCAAAGGGAGCTACAGGGGAGTGGGAGCTGTATAGTAGAGCTGCCAAATCTATGGGGCTGGGAAGGATCTTGAGCTCCCAGTGGGAAGACAGGGTGAGGATGGGGGTCTGCTGGGAAAGGAGGGCTCCTCCTGCAGCACATCTTCACCTGGGAGGTGAAAACTTGCGGGGATGAGTCCAGCCAGTCGGTGGGATTCGCTGGATGAAGGTGCTGGAGACCAGCCAAGCAGCAGCAGAGGCGATGCTCAAAGTTCTCTGCAACGTCCCCTTTCCCCAAGGCTTTCTGGTGACAGTGACACTGCCTTCACAGCAGCACCATGAAACCTGCAGAATTTCATCCCTAACCCATAGGGCTCTGCAGCCTGGGCAGAGCAGCACCAGTTAGGTCTGTTCACAGAAGCAGGACTGGGCAGAGGACCAGGCTAACGGGGCTGTAATTGTGCCAGGACCCTAATGAAGCAGTTCAGCTGCAGCTCCGTGACCATGTTCTGCACCACGTCCTTTGTGCGACCGTTCTGCAGCCTGTGCGACCACGATAACGATCCCGACTCCCTCTACAAAAGGCAATTCGAGGTCTCAGGGCTGCAGTTGGTGCTGCCCATTATTATTCTTTGCCACGTCCCTCTCCTTAGTTTGCTTTTCCCTTGCACTCTTTTGGGTGACAGCGCTGCTGCCTTGTACATCAGTGCGGCTTTGTCCAGGGGGGCAGATCCCTGCCTCAGTGTTAAAAAAAAAAAGTTTTCTACCTAGTTTTGGCCATGTGCCACTTCTTAAGTGGGCTAAGCCCCACAACCACAGGGAGCCCTCTGCGAGACCTATATAGTGTGCGCAGTTTTAGCACTTTTGGAATATGGCTAGAAATAATCTCAAGGTAGGCCAAGGCACTGTAGCTACTTGGGGTTGCTTTTTCATTTGTGTGTGTTTGTCATTTATCAGGTGTCACAGTTTAGTTTTCTGTCTCAGGCCCCCTCTTCTCCCAGGTGTTTCACATGTCTGGAGTTGCTGCCTCTCATCCTCTCTCTCCTCTGCTCTGTCCTCACCCAGTGAAGCCTCCTGGGGCACCAATGTCTGTGCTGATCCAGGGATCAACAAACATCTGACCTGGGAACTCTCCCTGGAGAGAGCTCACACAATCCTGCCGGCAACAGCCCCAGCCAGGATATCCCAGTCCCCCTGCACCATCCCTCTGGTATCCGATGCATTTAATTACGTGTTAGCAAGTGCACGTGCAGCCTTTTGCAAGCACCGTTTGGGGAATGCATGGAAAAAGTTGGCCCCGGTACAGTGTTGGTCTATTTTACCTTCTTTACTGCTTGAAAAACATTTGGCCGTTGCTGAAGAGAGCCAGGTTAGACGCATACATTACAGCGGGCTCCAGAAATAGCACATGCCGCCTTGCACAATTTTGCAACTAAAAAGCCTCCTTTTAGCTCAGCAGCCTGCGCCTTGCTGGGGAGCAGCTCTGCAGATGGCAGAAACAAGGGGCTGCAGAGCTGAGCATGAATCATTCTGGGAAGGTATCATGACTTCAGATGCAGGTGAACAAAGCGTAAGCAGGCTTGATTTCCTCTCCCTAGCTGCTAGCTTCTGCGTATCTTATACAAAGCATCTAATTTGTACGTTGGAGGATACATTGCATGTCACCGTAAAGCTGAGTTCAGAACACTAAGGTATATGCGTTTAATGCCAGACCTGGCAAACTCAGCTTGTTTCCTATCAACCAGGACAAACTTCCCATAATCGTGTTTGTGTTTCACAGCCCATCTTGGAGGTAACTCAGTTTGCAAAGCCAACTCAGTTTAAGGGCGGCCCAGGCTTTTTCCTTGGAATCCACCACTCTGGGCAAAATATGATGGTTTCTGGTGATATGGGCCATGCACCATCCACATAGGAAAAAAATGAGAATTTCAGTTGTATTCAAATTGGTATTCACTGGATAAAAAGCTTTATCTTTTCTCGGTTAGGTGCTGAGGTCTCCAGCCAGCCCTGAGAAGTAAATGAGACACGCTTGAAAATGGGACTTTTGCGGGAAGGTACGTTTACACCAACCTTCCTGAACCTCCTCGCCAAAAATAGCAAAGAGACCCCTCATAGCTGTTCAGATACCATTCAGTAAACTGTGTAATTACATACCCCATTAAAAACGCCAACAGGAGATCGCCACCACTTACAAAAAATGCTAGCAAAATGACTACTTCCATCCTAGTCCATTCCCCTAGACGCTGTTTTGCAGTGTAAACCCACCAGAAGCACCGAAATCTTTTGAGAGCCCTCACATAAAGTTAAAAGCATATTCTAGCAGAGGAGGTATAAGCAAAATTCAAAGAAATACCAACTGTGCTAACAGTTGGTATTAACATTTCTGCTTTCTTCCTACAGGAGTCAGGTCAGGAATTATGGCTGCTTATGCAATTTTAACGCAGCCTCTTGGTGTGACCAGGATCCAGCACCATGTAGACATGTCCAGCTTAGCCAGTGCTCTCAGACTGAACCACTCCATACTGCCCATATATCCATTTATCTGGGGTTACCAGACTCTCAGCAGTCTAGTTGTATCAGCTAGTCTTTTTTTGGACTAACACTTCTAGAAAACCTAAACAAAAGGTCAAAGTACTTTTTTAACTCCTTCCCTCAACACAATTTCTGGGTGGGAAAAAAAAGTCTACAGAAGCCTCAACTTTGATGCCCTCACAAGGGTAATCACAGAATAACAAAGTATTTTCTTCACTTATATAGTGTGTTTGGACTTGGAATATGACGATCCAACACAAGCTTTGTTGCATGAATCTATGCATGGGGCATGGTGTCCCCTTTAGGAGTGACAGAACATAGATTTTGCCAGCAAGCTTCAAAGCTATTGATGAAACAGCACCAAATGACTGATTTCTCAATGCTGAAGATCCCATGCAGCTCCAAGGACCCAACACAAATAGCGGATGGCTGCGCAGAGGCTTGAGATGGAAGCAAGATGGCACTAAAGGGTGTTGTATTGGACTCTATTCTCAGTCCCAGTGATGGTCTATGACCTCCAAGTTATCTTATTTGTAGTAAAACAGAGGGGAGTGAGCCCATACCCGCCTGGCAGAATGTGCCCCAGCAGCAGTGGGTCATGGACTGGGCCTGAAGATCAAGTGCTGCCTGTGAGGGGGAACCAGAAGAAACTTCCCTTGTCAGGGCTCGCTTTACAGGCAAGGCTCCGCTCGAGATGAAGACCAGCGCACAAGGACAACTCAACACGTGCGTCTCCTGCATAACATATGCCGCCTGGAAGGGGTGATTCTCACTTCCACTGTTCCTGTCAAGAAAACCCTTTACTTGGAAGACAGCAATGCCACCGTCACTCCAACAAAAGGCAGAAGTCCTCGGTTATTGGTGTTGACCTGCTACAGCAGACTAACGTCTTTGAGTAGCTATCGTAGGTACCTCGACCAAGACCTTGAAGATGTAGGCAAGGGCTTCACTGCAACGATGGGGATGTTGGTGGTTCACATCTGACTGCTTTTCCTGGCAGCATATTGCCCTCCTGCAGGCTACAGTGCTCCATATTTAAGGGCCCATTTCTCCAGGAGATCTTGGATCACTTTGGGCCAGAGGCTACAGGTCAAAATTTTCACCTGGGATTAATAATTTATTCCATTTTGGTGATACCAGTGGCTTTGCTGATGGTGTTAGTTAATCCTGAGGTTCTGGAGGCCGAGATGGGGACAGCAGACACCATTTTTATTTCAGCCAGAAATGTCTGGATCATTTCAAACACCAAAATGATGGACAGAGCCTTACACGCTTCTACTTTCTTAGCATGGAGTTAAAGAGTCTTCTCACACAGACATTTTGCCTTGCATATTTCATTTAAGAAAAGAAAAAGAAAAAGGGAAAAAGGAAAAGGCTGAAAGCAGCTGTTTACCACCTGGATTAAAACTTAGGTGCTTTGCCACCTGGAAAAGAGAGGACAACATTTTTTAAAAGTGGTAAGTCGTTGCTATAGCAACACATGCATATATATATGTGTGTGTGTGTGCGCACGTGCATGCCTGTGTCAAATAGATCCAAACCCAGACTGTCATGGGCAACAGGAGTCAGCTTTGAAGTCGAACGAAACTCGCTGTCTTGCCTGGTGTCATGCGAGTGCAGCAGCCAGCTCCGATGGGGATGGGAAATATCCTGCTATCTCCCTGCTGGTGCCAGTTGCTGGCTGAGAGCTTGGCATCGTCTCACAGCTGATTCAGCTCCTTAAGAAGAGGGTAATTTTCTTTATCCTGTTTGCTTCCTCCTCCCTTGCAGGCTGCCACAGTACCTTAACCCAGCTGGGTAAGACAAGCTCATGGCTCCCTCCCAAACAGATGGCTGCAGGGAAGGTCCAAAAATAATCTAACCCGTTTGCCTATGAGTTTTGAGTCTGTTTTGCTGATTGGCAGACCCTCCAGAGACTATCAGAAGAAGCAGATGGTCAAGACATGAGATCAGAGCTGGAGACAGAGATGTCAATCAAGAGGCTGCAGCACCAGGCAGTGACTCGGTGTGGTGGGAGCAGCTACAGCAGAGCTGATTGGGCAAGAGCCCTGTCCCAGGATGGGCAGGGGAGAGGTACCACCTACACCTGAGCCTGTTAAGGATTGATGTACTTAACCCCTGCTAATGCCTCCAGCAACCTCACAAGCAGAAACGGGCAAACAAAATTAAAATAAAATAAAATAATGAAAAAACAACCATATAGCTACTGTGAATATAACAGCAATGCAAGATCATAGGAATTTATAGCAATTACTATCCCTCTGGTGGTAAATTCTGAAATGAAATTTCTGTATAAAACTTCCATAGATCGTTCTGGCTCCCAGGCTCACATGAGTCTACCCTGGTATGAAGAGCACCAGGATCAAAAACAAGGAGGCGGCAAAATTATCATCCCCTTCATCCCTTTACGCAGGCTTTCAGCTTGGTCTCTCGGGATGACACAGTTCTGCACCATTCCCTGCACGGGAAGCCCAGTCCAGCCCAGAGCTGCTTTGGGGATGAGGATGCATCCTGGAAAATGTAGCCTCATCACAGGGCATTCAGGAATTGGTGGCAGGAGTCAGGAAGCACTTAGCCTTTCGGAAAGGTACAAGAACACAAATCTAAGTGCTTGGGTAAGTCAAAAAATAAAAATAAAAATAAAAATAAATAAAAAGGAGAGAATAAAGGTCTTCAAATAATTCACAGGCATGAATACGAAATTACAAAGAAGTTATCTAAGGAGTGTTTTTGACTAATGGATTAATTATAGAATGGAGAATTTAGGCTGAGCACTACAAAAACATCCTACAGGAGAGAAGAGAGCGGTGCTAGACCACGTTTAACATTAGGCTGGACAAAACCCTCGAATATTCGTGGCGAGGCTCTGCTGAGCCGCAGCTCCCGGGATGAAGGATGCTCCAGACTCGGGTGCGTCGGGTACGTCAGCACCCAGTGCCAGCAGTGGGCTGCTCCACATCACACTGACCCAATGTACAAGTCACAGTCTGCAAGTCCCTGTTCTAGCAAGTACCTAACCTGCGGTACCAAAATATAGCAAATGTTCCCTGCTCATACCCATCCATACTCCTCACCTCCACTTTGCAAGTTTCTATCCCTATTTGCTAATGGCATCAAGGACATGTCTTGGATCTGTCACCATCCATGAACTTTGTTACCATGCCATAAGGTCACAGACTTTCCTACCAGTGACAGCTGTAATCCATTAAGGTCAATAGAGCAAAATATTTTAATTCCCTTTTGTGCTTTCCTCGATGCATTCATTGTCGACGGTGAGTGTGGTGCTAATGAACTTGGAAACAGAAAAGCTCGTTATGTCAAGCAATAGAGTGAAAAAATCCTCTGCACCACCTATATCCTCTTACCAAAATTGTAATAAAAAACAGTATTTCAGTGTCATTTAAAATGTAGAAGGGCTTTGCGTGGATTGCTTTACAGAGAGAACAGATTTATAAGGTCTATAAGGGAAGCGTGGGCATCGCACTGGGCACCCGGACTCTGATCCTCACATCCGGAGCGATTATGGAAGGGCCTGAAAAGCTGCCTGGGAAGACCCTGGTGACAGCTCGCGGTGTCGGGGCAGTCCCCCGAGCTGCTCCAGATGCTGCTGCGCCGCGAGCAGCTCCTTGCCACCCGGAGCTGGGGAGCTGGTGGCAAGGAGGGATTAGCAGGGGGAACGTGCGGGGCTTGTGCTCTGCACCCCTGTCAGCACCCGCTGGCACGTGGTAATTTGTGGCCTGCAGCTGGGGCCGGCCGGCTCGCTCGCTTTCCCTCCGGCTGAGCGCGCAGTCCAGAGGCAGGAAACGACGCCAGGTCAGGGAGGGCGGCAGCAGCAGCCTTGCTCCAAGTTAGATTTACAGCACGGGTTCGGCCTGGCTATTTCGGGAGGCACCGTGGGTGACAGGAGAAGCAAAACAACGTCGGCTTTTATTTCTGTCCGAACGCTTTACTGCTTTAAAGGCTTACGCTCAGTCTCATATAAAAAACAAGGGACAAGTGCAAGAATGCCCTGGGCAGCCCCTGGAGGAGTTTGGCCCCTGCCTCCTATAAAACAGCCTCCCAACACATGCTTTTCATTAGGAGCCAGCTATTGCACACAGAGGAGCGGGTAATTTTAGCTACTTGAGGAGCACCAGAAGATGACAGCATTGCCCAAGGACCCTTCGCAGAGAGGTCTGCACAAGCACACGGAGGCCATCAGATGCCAGCCTTGCAATAGGACATTGCTGGTGCATCACCACGCCCCCATAAACCACCATCTAGAGGGCTTGAAAGTCTCTTTGCAAACAAAACCATCATGAACCTGGGTATTCCTTGCCTCCACCGCTTTTTTTTTTTTTTTGAGTCCATCATGCAATGTTGCTGCAAGAAATTGAATACTTGAACATTAAGTATGTGTTACAATCCTGCCTTATGCAGCAGCAAAGCGATTAATTAAAATTTACAAGAGTAATCCAAATGCGTAAACATGTTTCTTGGCGGCAACTCCTGCAACCAATGCCAATAACATCTTAAACTAGTGACAACCTCAGAGATAACCTTTGGGAACCATGGAGAGTCGCTCTTAACTGCATCACTTGGTAACGTGAGAGGAATGAGGAGACATACGATTCTTCAGGAAAATGAAAGCACGCGAATACAGTAACGTCTGGGATGTTTGGCTTAGACAGGGAATAGCCCTATCCCAAGTCACAAACCCTGGCCAAAGGCCAGTTTTGTTAACTATTATGCTGCAGTATTGCAAAATGCTGTATAGAAGTGGAACAACCACGTTCACATCCAAACGCGTGATCGCCACGAGATGCTGAACCCTTCCAGCTAATGCTGAGCCATGCCAAATTCTGTGCAAAATTAGAGGCTAAATTATTCCTTGGGAATATTTATTCATGAAACCCTAGAGGACAGATTATTGATCATGCTTCTTCTCTTTCCTCTCAAATCCATTTGTAGAATATAATCCAATAACTTGATATGTTGGCCAATGTTTGAAAACTTAAAATGGAAATTTCCCAGGGGCAAAACTCAGGACTAAATTAGAGTCAAGGGGGCAGGGGGGAAACTAGAATTGAAACTGCTGATTTAAATAAAAAAAGACTCGGAGAAAATTTCACAGTCGACTATGGCAGCTTTACAGAGGTGCAACCCACCAGCGTCTGGCTGTTTGCTGGAAACTGGTTGCATAAATCAAATAAATTAGAGGGGAGAGAGTCTTTAAAGGCTGATCTCGCTGGGTAATTCTCTTAACAACAGGTTCTTTTTGCAGTTTGTAAATAAATTTGAAACTCTTAGTGTGATGAATTAATCTACACCAGCTATTAGAGCAAGTCCTTATATTTAATTATCATTGCTAAATGATTTCAGTGTTTTCAGAGTACACTAGTTGCTTTCTGGTAACGATTTCACTACCAAGAAATAAACCTTGCAACTATGAATGGGAATCTTACTCATGGAAACACAGCTCATTTATAACTTTATTTTAGACACTCAAATTAGTAAGGATCAACCAAGTCCTGCTGGAATAATAATTTTAGCAGCAGTGTCAAAAAGCAAGCCAAAAATAAAATGCCTTACCCCAAGGAAAAGTAATTGTGTTGTCCAACCACTTCTCTAGAGTACTCCCAGGTCTCCACCCTGGGACTGGAAATTTGTCACAGCAGAAATCCTGGATTTGGGTACGAGACCTTTACAGCTCCCATGAAAATTCACTCCATTGCGCCAAGCACCTGAAAATCGGCATCTGCTCTTACTTTGGGCTAAAATTTCCAGTCCTTCCTTTTCTCTGGCATTTTCCTGCACTGAATCTCTCACAGGTCCCCTACAGAAAACACAAAGGCTTTTTAAGGAAGGCACAGGAGTACCTGAGCACACTTTTATGTGCTCCAGCCTCAGCTCTTCTGGTCACCTTGGCGTAATACTACCCTCTCCACTGGCATTGAGCAACGTTATAGTGATCTCAAGAGGCACGCAAACATAATTCAGAACTTGTACAAATAAGATAGAAGTTGCATAAGATCAGTTCTAGCACAGCTGAGAACCAGAGCCTGAGACTTATTCAAGCCAGCAGACCTCATCATATCCCACTTATCACAACAACTGTATTTGGCTCTGCCGTCTCGCATGGCTAGACCACCTCCCTGTACGGAGCTCTGGGCTTCACCATTGCCGTACTGCCTAGGAAATAACCATGTAAACTAATTTGCAGACTCGAGTTGCATTCCCCCTACAATCCTTGTGGATAGACTGGTGCACACGAAGGGTAACAGTTCCCCGGTGCAACCAGCTACGCACACGATGGCAGTGTCAAGGCACACTATGCACACAGAAAGGGGGTTGTTCCTGGTCCAGTAGCCAAGGGAACGCTGCTTCTGTTTGCCTTTTTTTCTTTCCTTTTTTTTTTTTTTTAATCATTGGAAGTGAGAGACAAGCTTCAGTTAAAGACTGTTTATTTGCAAAGTTAAGAAATGCCAAAATGACAGCTGGCTCCACAACCCTAATTTGTTCCATTGTGCAGATGCACTGCGTTTTATTTACATGAAACGGTACCTTTTTCTTTTTTTTTTAATAGAATTTTTTAGGACCACTGCCTTGTTCGGGTCCTGGATGGCCAATGAGCAGAGCAGAGAAAGTCAAACAAAAAGCTTCTACACAAATGCTGTGCACTAGCAGACAAGACTGACATATTATCTAGAATATCTTAATGTTCTTTTAATGCTGTTTTTATGCAATTGCACTTAAATTGTCAGCTAATCTAATTCAAATGGGAATATTTCTCCTCCTAAGCAACAGCTCATTGTCCTTAAAAGCACCAAACACGGGTCTGCTCCGGAGTGTCATGCCCATGATTGACAGCAGGGCTGCTAAATGGTCCTCAGGCAAACACAGGCTTTTCCCCAGGGTTTTTAACCCTTCAGCCGCACAGTGCAGACTGACTGTTGTATTGAAGACTGCTATCCTTGGTAATTCAGCAGAGCCATCCACTGCCTGGAGCGCAGATTTTGTCCTTAGTCACCATCTACCTCCAAGCATTCTAGTTGTGCAAGGGCAGGTGCCGCTGTGTTGCTCAGTGCGCCACCTCAACCAAACTACTTGGGTGTGAAAATTTCCAGAATTTCTCTACCTATAGCTTTGAAGTCATCTATGATGATATTAAGCATCTGTATGCCTAAACTTAGTGTAGTTCTGTGCATTTTTGTAGGTGTAAAGAGTTTCCTTCATTTTTTCCTGCAGGAAGGAAAAAGAATCATGAAAACTAACAGCAACAAAAAAGTGTTATATCAGTCTTTAAAAACACGGAGGTTAAGTCGATTGGGAGCATGAGGAGTAACAGTGCCTAAACTCGCTGGCGGGCAGAGGCTGGAGCAAGCAGAGGCCATGAGGCTGGTTCATGTGGTTCTTGTTTTGCCTGGACCTTGTGATAAGAGTGGTTTAGATATTCTCCTGCAAAGCCTTCCCTTTTTATTTGCTTCAGTTTTATCACCAAAGATGGAAATCCAGGAGGAATGGAGCTCCAGGAACTACACGCTGTAACTCCTGGCATGGCCTTTGGGCGGTGAGTCCTCCTCCTGCAGCCAAACCCACAGGATCCAACATGAACCCAGTGACCAGGTTTCTCCCATTCTTTACCCAGTGTAAAGATCAGAAGCAAAGACTAGGAAGCAAAGTCCTCCAAACTTTGGGAGATCCTAATTACCCAGGAGAAGAAAGCTTGATGAGAGCAAAGAACCACAGGTGCTCAAAAGGACAGCTACAATCATCTCGAACCAGCTTAATAAGCAACCTTTATTCCATGCTACTATTCAGAGATGCCAAGGAGGTTAATAAATGCTTATTTAAGAAAGCAACTTTCTGCCTGAGGATGCTGGTGCTTCTACTAAGACAACTTCCATCCACTGGGCCCTGTGCTGAATCTCACCTTCCTGTCCTCTTTTACTGGCCTTTTAGCACCACATCCCCTAAGTTTGACACAATCCTGATTTTTGTTTCTCACTTTGGTATTTAGAATAAGCTCCATCTCTCCACATCCTTCAAAAGTCTCAATTTCCTTCCTCTTACCCCTCAACTCCCATTAAAAGAAAAAAAGAAACACCTCTCTTTTGTACTGAAACACCCCAAGGTTGCTCCAGGTGGTCCCCTCCATTCAGGGCAGCTGCTGGATATCGCCTGTCCCACTCCTAAGTGTTCTTACAGGTAGGAGTGATATTGCTGGTATTTATCCCTTTGTTATCATTACAAGGGCATCCATGTCAGGAGACCCATTTAAGCTCTATTATAACTCCTTTTGATTGACAGGCTGAGAGTAATGAGTGTCATTGCCTGAGGAAGGCCAGATGCAGAAGAAGCTCTAAATGGACCTGTCAGAAAGAAGCTAAAGAGACTAATACATCAACCCAAACAGTGCCCAATGCATGAAAATCTTTTAATATATTAGGATTTCAACTTTAATGTTTACCAAGGCCCAGTGTCTATAATGGTGCATAAGTGAAATGCTTTTTCTTTATAAATAATTACAATGACCCTTCTAAGTATATGCCTGGCTTTCTTTTCATGCAAAACAAGGAAAAAAAGGAGGAGAAAAAAAGTGGCAAGCTGCCAGGGATCTGAATGCTTCAGTAGCTGACAAAAGACAAGAGAATTTGGGCTGATTCTCTCTTTTTTTTTTATTAAGAAAAAAAAAAAGTAGATTTGGAATGATGAATTCACAAGTTGTTATGGGAACTAGCAGCACAGATGATGCCCCAAAGGAACACTGAAAAATGTCTATAGGATCTGGAGGGATAATAATGTAATGCAGACGTCTGTAATATGCACAGATTTCACCAAAGTCGTATGACAATTTGCTACCTCATCCTCACGGCGCGTGGTCCGTGCGCCAGGACCGACCCGCAGCCCGCACAGCACATCAGACTGAACCACACGTCTGCAATCCTCGACACGCAGCTCCATGCCTCCCCCTCCATCCTTCCAGGCCGTCTGCAGAGGATCCCTTCTTGTTTGCTCATTTTCTCTGACAACACATTCGTTTCGCTTCCTGCTGGCTCGTGTCTTCCATGCTCGCATGCTGCTGCATTCAAAGTGCATCATCGTGCCGGGGAGGGATGGGCAGGGAGATCAGACTAGAAGAGGATTCTGGCAGCGGGGAAGGTCCGAGCATCAGGTTTTATTTCTTTCGGAGGTAGATGAGGCCTTGGGCCGTGCAAAGGCAGCTCTCCTGCTCAGCCTCTGCTTCAGATACTAGTAGAAACAGATAAATCTGGATGGAGGAGGAGGGTTAAGAACCTTTGCTTCCAGCTCCAGCAAAGTCAAGAGCAACTGCAGCCCTGCTGCGTCCTCCAGTACCCACTGCGATGACCAGGAGGGGTTTCTGACTTTGCAACAGCAAGACCTTGGGCATATCTATCATATCTAAACCTAGGGACTACTTAGAGGTAATATATATTGGACCTGTGGGTCACGGATAAACATAGACATGACTTGAACTACAGCAGTGATACAGTGGTCTCAGTCTCAGTGTATGAAGAACATTCTGCTGACAAGATCAGGAATGTTCCCCTGGGATCCACATTGTCCAAATCTCTTGGTCAAAGCACTACAGTGATGCAACTCACTTGTGGCAATCTGGCTCAGGAGCAGACCACAGAGACTGGGAGCTTCCAGTCCCAGAGTGACATAACACATCTTAGAAACAGCTCAGGGTACAGAAAGTCATCATGAAGGACATAGGGTCCCAGAGGCAGTGCTCTGAAGTTATTGAGATCTATGAAAAGCACTTTAGGAAATGCTACCAATGCTTAGATGCACAGGCACACCTGACCCCCTAAGAGCTAACGCTGTGAATGGGACCCTGGAGACCACGAACTCCTCTTTGGACAGATGCCCTCTCCATCACTCAGATCTCAATTCCCTGTGCTGGCCGTAATTGTCCCCATGCTTCCTGACTAGCAGGGTCAAAAGAAGAGTGGGGTGAAGTCCCACATTGCTGCAACTTACAATTTCTTCAATATTTGTGCCCACGAGCTGGCTAAAGCTGAGAAACACTGGTTGGAAAGGCCTGCCTCCTTCCTCACCTAAGCTGTATGGTACTTCTCTTAAGGAAGAGGGGAATCAAGGAAATGTAGAAAGTGGTGATCAGTGGTTGTGTCTTTTCACAAAGCAAAATAAAGTACAAACCCAGTGTTTTAACACAAGATGATGTCAGATGGGAATCAGCTCAGTGACTTGCTTGAGTTTAAAGCCTCTGTGGGGACTGTGGCCTGGAGATAAGAGCAAGCCTTGCCACAACTTCTCCAAAGCTGCCAGTCACATTTGGAAGGAGGGCCTTCAAAGGCACCTCTCCATCTGCCTTCCAAATCCTCAGGCCTACCAGAATACGCTATCTAGATTTATACCTGATATATATTTATATACAGGCTACAAATCAATCATGCAGTTTGCCATTCAGTCCTACTTCAGTGTTCATGACTTTCTTTCATCTACCCATTGGAGATTATAGGCCCCACGGTTTTCCAGCTGTCCTTTCAGTCCATATCAAAAGGACTGAGGGCTCTTGGTCTCCTTCTCCTTCAGAATCCTTCAGTATGCCGAATGCTCCGTGACTTCCTCAAATGAGCACAAAAGGAAACATTCCCCACAACTGAAGCTTGCAGAAACCACATTAGGCAGGCCCTTTACTTGTGGAGAGGACAGGAGCAGAATCTCATTAGCGATATTTTTCTGTTCAAAAAACCTTCCCTGGAGTTTGGGATAGCCAGAAAAGTACTGCAGGTTTTTAATACAATACCTGCAGTTTGCATTTACCTAGTGATTTTTTGCAACCTCTTGCCAAGTTTCTGCCTGCGTATTCTTCCAGAAGGTAATAAAAAGCCCGTACCATGCTTTCTCTGCAGAAATACTTAATGGGTTTAGGAGGTTTGCTCTCAAATTCATATTAACTCCAGAAATGATAGGTATCCCTAGTCTTTGCTGGTTCTTCCTTCCTTC
>JAUBNY010000593.1:1106502-1119144 GCA_032275445.1 Crypturellus soui
AAACAAGGAAGAGTCACACCAAGAAAAGGTAGTCAAGAAGGACATTTCCACCCATACAATCCCCATGTCACCTAGACACTCAGACAGGAGGCTTTAGCCACGAACATCAATTTATTTCAAAAGTGCAGTTTGCTGCTGGTCATTAAGGAAAGTTTAGTAAATTGTGCATAAAGGAAAAGAAAACTAACTTCTTTAGAAAGCAACCTAGCCCTTAAGAGCAAAGACACTAATATGGTATTTAAATGCTTCCCCTTGCATACTGTTATAAAGTTCATGCTGTTATAAAGAGGAACAGTAACATCACATGGGGCACTGACCCTCTATCCTGCTGCATGATACAGGTAGGAAAGTTCAAGAGATGGAGATGCAGCTAATAAATTACTTTCCTTATTATCACAGGTACCACACATACTGAAAGGAAAGTAGAGACTTGAGATCCCATGTTCAAAATATAGTCTGCACCAATCAACACACCACTAATCTGGAGTGAAACTTAGACCTTCCCAGTAACACTCATTGAGCAGAGATTGCAGCACATGTTCTCTGTTTCCAGCTTATCCCAGACTGAGGGAAGAGTCAAACAAGGCACTTGGTAATACAGCAGTGCCTTCTATGCACAAATCAGGTTTGTTTTGGTTCCAAAAAATAAACACAAAAAGGCAGACAGGCTTCCATCTGACTTTTGTCAAAGCTTGGATGAAGGAAGACTTTCAACAGTGCCTTCCAAGCAGCTCTTTGTAAAGATGGGAGGATGGGTAAAAATAACTTGTAATTAGAGGCTAATGAATCAGCACCAGTTGTCTAGTCAACAGTGCATCAATTCCCATGCGCTATTTCATTGCTTGATATTCTTTTCTTTGTGCAAAAGCAACGCACTGGAGAATCCATGCTCATTGCCTCCACAAATAGTTTTCCTTACATGTGCAGGCAGGTTCAAACTCCGTTTCACTCTAGGGAAAAAAAAGGACACAACTTTAACAGACAAGGAAACCCAAGAAACTAACAGACTTGCATAGCTTGATGCACCTGGAAGTACATTAAAGTGGCTGAAGCTTACCCTGTTTTACCCATTTGCAGAGTTCTGTCGCAGCCAAGAATCAAGCTTCCCAAGCAAGGCCAAGCATTTTCTGTCGCATTGTGGGAATAAATTCAAACCACCCCAAAATTCCTTGGCAGAAGCTCTGCATTTCCCATCATTTTTAATTTAGTGCATTTCCATGAAATGCTCCTCATTCCCAACCCTCCTTCAAATATACATGCAGAACTACATCCTGTTACAGGACATAGCTCTGCAGTGGTGGAAAATGCCATGGTGTGCTCTATAATGAAATACTGGCTCTGTTTTTGAATCTTCCGTCAACCCCAAATAGCATTTCAACTTGGCACCATATCCGCTAGCTCCAGTGGCATGGACTGTCACCAATGTTCAGCAGAAGTGACACACAGATGAGTTGCTTTTTCCAATGGATAAAATAACGAGTGTTCCATGATATGAGAATAAAATCCCTTCACTGATGACTGAGGAACAAATTTGCAAAGTTTGCAAGGAGAGAGAGAATCTAACTGCACATTCCTCCTGAGATATGAAAATTCAATTGGATTCTTCTCTTCTTGCATCCTAATAAAATTCCTATAATACTAAGGATTTAGAAATCATCTTAACTTGTGGTTTCAGGTAGGCCAAAGGTAAAACTGACTTTCAGCACAAATTAAAAAACAAAACCTCAATGGTGATTGGGCACTCAACATCAACAGCAATCAATTTTTTGTTTGTTTGGTGCTTTCTGCTTTAAGCATTCAAAAACTACCAGTTTATATATGCATTAGCCATTAATTATACTGTCGCAAAGCGTGAAGCCCTTGACTCTATCTGGGAGCACAGTGGGCTCGAAGCCAGATTTAGGATTGCACATGCAGTTCCTAAAGCCAAATGAGAGCAGCTGCTGGGAAATCTCGAGAAAAGCAGAAAACTCGAGCGCGCAGCAGTGAGGCCACGGTACGGCCAAGCTGTGACATCACATCTCACAGGTTTCCTCGTGGACCATGTTGTTCCTTTACTGGACTAATGACGTGCGCTTGTAGCCCTGGACAGGGAAGTCATAATGTGGGAAAATACTTGCAATACTTGCAACAAGGTGGTTCAGCACCAAACAGCAAAGCCAAATCAGCACAGAGAAGGATGGCAGCATTCGTCCTCCAAAAGAGGTAGGAAGGGTTGCCTGTCCCTATCTCATCCCAAAATGCGGGAGACGGTGTCACCCACCCCAGCGAGGAGGAGGGCGATGGTTTAGCCGAAGTAAGTGGGAGGATGGATGGAGATGTGGAGAGGAAGGGCTGGGATCGTCGCCAGCCACGCAAGGGGACGGCGCGGTCACCTTCCGTGAGGTCCACAGGGTGTCCTCAGCGCTGAGGGTTGAGCTGCTCTGCCCTCATCTGAAAGCCGCTTCCCTGAGTCAGGCCTCAGCCTCACTCACACAGGCTCAATCCGTCCTGGGAAGTTGTTACAAGTAAAGAAACAGCCTGGATGCTGCAAGAGTCTGGCAGGGACCCCCTGGGAAAGCCCGGGGAGGGATCTCAGGTGCAGTAATGTCAGCAGTCACGAGAGGGCCAATGTCATTTGCTCATCCATCACCGATTCCCTGCGGGTCCCCACAAATCCAACATCTTTGCTACGTTCATGGACACAACAGGGAGCAAAACAGGGGAGAAAGCATGTGAAGGTAGCAATAGTAGCAGCTTTCTCTAGGCATTTAATAAAGTACCCCACAGCCAAGATCCTGCTCCCTTGAAGAGTTTTGACAGCACCTCACTTGCCATTAAGGTACTGATGTAGATTATTTTCTCTCCAAGCCCCCTAATTTGTTCTCAACTCATTGTTCCCAGGCTTAAGCCCATTTTTTTTTTTTTAATGAAAACACAAGAAAAGCTCAGTGACAGGAGGATGAAGGAAGTCCGTGCTATTCACCAGCCACCCAGCCACCCACATGCTATCTTAATTCACGAGCAGACAAAGCCGGCGCTTTGTCTGTGCAGCTCCCTCGATGCCATTCATCCCGGGTGAGATATCGCTCCCAGTAATCAGAGTTGCCTATACAGGGCCAGGGAGGCGGAGGGAAAGGGGGGCGGGAAGAGACAAAACCGACTAATCAAGCCTTAGACTTAGCCCCATTGTCACAGAGACAGCTCCTTTTTTTAAAGTAAAACAATGTATATATAGCCATAGATCTCTATTAAGCACCATGCAGCCTTAGGCAGGAGCTTATGTAACAGGCGGGTGACATAAGTATTATCTTCATTTGCAGTGTTTTCTTTTTTTTTTTTTTTGCCACTAATAGCAAACCATCTGAGCAATGAGGAAAATAACAGTAATTTCATAAGAATCACGAGGAAAGGATTCCCCAGAGCTGAAGGTTGCTTTAACCTTTGTATCTTCAAACACGTTTCTCTTCTGCGCTTAATGTCCTACATATGTGATTTACAACCGTTAAGGGGTTAATCGCTAACCATTGTTTTAATTGGATGAACGTTTGGCCTTTCGCCACTTCCTTTGAAAGATTATTCTGCGATCTAATAGAAATCAATGCCAGAATGTATTTTCCTAAGACTACATGCCAGAGGAAACACTATGGGAATAGATAACTACCCAAGTTTCACGAGAATCAAGTATTATAACATTATCATCAACCAGACTCACGACAGCTACGCCTGCATATGGTCACACTTCCAAAACTGCAGTATTTTGGGAATAGGTAGTTAATGGAAAAATTTACTAAAAAACCCTGCAGATTGTACAACTGAGGAAAAATGGAAAATAAAAAGCAATACTTAATTCTACATTATGCCATATTGCTTAGCAGAGGTACATGCAAAGGCAAAATTCAGCTCCCAGTTGCTTTTTTATTTTCTTAGTGGACAAGACAAAAAATAGTTGAGCAGCTGAAACATCCGTCTCATCTCTTATCCAAAATGACAGTTACAATTCACCACGAATCAACCCACATATATACCAAAGCGATTCGAAAAGAATGTTTAATTTCCACGTTTGGCTTTTTGCTAGTATTCTTTTTAAGTAGCAACAACAAAAAAAATGCCTTTGGAATAAAATATCCCATGCGGCTTTAACTGTAACAGAAATGTCACTCCTTTAGATTAAGGAAACCAAGTTTTGGTGCCCACGGGCATCGCCCCAGCAGGCACCGCTTCCCCCAGTGCCTCCATAGGGCTCAACACGGGCTGCCTTTCCAAGAACTCTGTGCTGGTGGCAGTAGCTTTTCTCAGGAAAAAAATAAATAAAAAAATAAAATAAACAACAAAAAAGAGACATAAAGGCTAAAATTTATTAATCTCTTGACCATAAGGAGGATATCACAAGCTCTAATAGTTTTAGGACACCTGTTAAATAATTCAAAATCCTTGTCTTTGATGTGAGGAGAGTGCTTAAGATTTGCTACCAGCGATTAAAATGCCTGTACAGCATTATATATTTTATAGGATTTTTTTTTAAACTCATAACAGATGAACATCTTCCTTGATATTCTGAATGACAGTTTGTATAATGGTCTTCCAAGAGCCACCTTTGTAAACTGAATTTAAGAATACACACTGATATATGCATAAACAGTGTATCTTGCACTATATACAGTTATTACATGAGTCTCACTGGCCTCAGTATGAAAAATGAGTTCCCAAACTCATACTTTTTTTCTTTTAAACTTCTGACACCGATATACACACACAAGTGGACAATTTCTGGCACTATGCATGTGGCTTCATTAGATTTAATATTCTGAGTCAGTGAAAAAGTAGGAACACTTTGAGATGTCTTTATAAAACTGGTATCTTTATAAAACAGCTCAAGGAACCGAGACCAATCAGTTCTAAGATCACAGAACTCTGTAAAACTAGGATTTCTAAGGCGATTTCTAAGGCAATTTCTAAAGTCCCTTACGTGTTTCGGGCACAGCACAGAAAGCCAAAGCCTACTCCAGTCTTCCTGCCTTGGACCTAGCAAGACCAGGCCCATGCTCAGAGCACCAGTACAGCGGGTCAGTCCCATACACCTGACAAAGCTGTCGAGAGGAAGAGGAAACCCTTCTCCAGTCCTGAAGATGACCCACAACAAGAAGTAAAAGGGGTTCTATCCTTGCATGACCTCTTGGGTAGTTTTCCACAAACACTATATCCCCATTTTCATTAGCTTTTGAGCAACTCCATACACACCTTCCTCCCTCCCTCTAAGCCTTGTCAGCTGCCACACAGCCCATTGGCCTTGCATTACATCTGCATCCCTGTCTGTCCAAATCACTTTGTCCAAGTCCAGGCTCTTGCACCATCCCTTGTGGAATCACAATCTTATTCTGCAGATGGAAATTCAATCTGGGACTTCAGGAATGGGTCACTCATACAGTTTTCAAAACAGAGAAACAGACTGATAGGAGCAGGTCTGATGAAGAATGCCCTGAATTGGCTTCTCAGACCTTGGTTTGTTTGTCTTACCACTTTACCAAGGGCTGAAATCCTCTGCTGGCACTTTAGAGACACTCTCATCTACAGTCAGAAAGGCTAATTATTAATTAAAGGGTATCAGTGCTAAGTGATGACTACTTATTTCCTTCTGTCATACAGCTGCTCTTATTTTCTGTACCTTGTGTATATAATTAATAACATCCCAGTGCTCTGCTCCTCACATTAGTAAAACAGAGGAAGTGGGGACAGCACTGAGCTCTCCACTTTATCAGTTATGTAACAGAACCCTTAGATTCCCATCCCAGAAGGATCCCTTAAAGCTCAGCAACAGTAGAAAGGCCGTCAGCCACTCCAGCAATAAAAAGATTACAAGCTTGAATACACTTACATATGTTTGTCTCGGAGTATAACCAAACAGCGCAATTTTATCTGCTTAGAGCAGCTGCCAGCATCTGCATTACCGGACTGTGGTATCCAGTGATAACAGTGTTGATCATGTGTGTCTGTCACCTTAAACTCAGTCCTCTCCACATGCTTTAAAATGTTCCTGACATGCTGCATCGGATCCTGGTGAAGGAAACATCCCTGCACCTATTTTACAGGTGGGAAAATGGCAGACTAAAGACTAAGACTAAACTACACTAGGATAGATAAAACCAACTGCAAACCTAGTCTGTTAACTAATAGAAAATAATAATAATAATAAAACCCATGCATAACTATCTCAGCATCTTTATAAAATCTTTTTAAGCTTCCAATCCCCGTGAAATACTGAAGGTACAGGACACAGGAATTGTGTTTAACTGGAATAGCTGGTGCTCACATGTTCAGCTGTGCAGGTCTTGGGTTCACTCCCCAGGAACCACTGCACAGTGATCAGTGACTGCTGCTATCCAGAGTGGGTGGCATCTCCTTCCTCATGTCCAGTTTCTTCAAAAAGCCAATGACAGAAGCAGCTCAGGCAGCAAAAAGGTCTTTGCAACAGACCAAAAGAGAGGGAGTAGTTGGGTCCAGGATTTTTTCCTCTAGCAGTAACTACATCAATTCAAAGCAGCTCTAACATTTCTAAAAGGGAAGAAAACATCTTTGCGGAGAAAATAATCAGATCATCCTATAAAGGAGTAGGAACAAATCTCAGAGAGACTTTATGCTGGAAGGAGGGGCTGGAGCAAAGAAGAGGGTCTGGAAATGCCTGGGGGGTGCCCGGGAGAAGAGGAGAGCCTCTGTAACTCCGTTATTGCAGAAGGACGATGGGGAGAGAGGAATAGAGAGAGCATTGGGCTATGGAATAAAAAAAAAAAAAAAAAAAGGAGGTTGTCAAACTAGGGACAAGACCTATACTGTATAGGAATGCCGGTGGGACTGTAAAGGAAATAGCTCCCTGGCTTTTCCAGCTGGTGGAAAGCTCTAGCTGCTGCAGCTCTAATCCAAGCAAAGGCACGATGGAAAGTGCACTGCATGGGGCGGCTGGCAGCACGAGGCTCCCTGCACCGGACCAGGCACCTCCAGCAGCTGCAGAGCCACTGCCAAACCCACCACCGCAGAGGCAGAACTGCCAGACAGACGGGATAAAAGCAGCGGGGAAAGACAGGCCCAGAGGAATGGAGCCAAGGTGGCCAGCAGCGTGTCCCATCAGCAGGGAGGCGTTGGGGCTGCAAGCCATAGAGGTCTTCGTGCTGGAAGAGGCAGGACGGTCACTCCTGATTGCAACCAGGTGGATGCTTTAACACTCATTTCAAGGCAACAGTGTGGTCAAGGCTTCCAGCTCTGCGCTGCTTGCTCCCAGCATCAGGTTCATCGGAGAAGCAATGCACTGGTGACGGCGTGGAAATGATGCAGATAGAGGCTTGCTCTTCTCTCGTGTTGCTGTGACATGTTTTGTTCTCGCCAGATGCAAAGAGGCCCCCATTAGCGGCCACAGATTTGCTAGAACAGTTTCCAAATGTCCAGTTTACGTTGCCTTCCAGATGAACTCTCACAAGTGGTGGGTACTGGGTTGGTAATGTGGCTTTCCCCTTACTTCTCTCTGGGATCCTAGTCCTATTGGTCATCTGCAGGTTTGCCCCTTGGCTCTCCCTGGTGCCAGTTAACCTGTCCCTTCCAACAGAGGGGAGGAAGAGCTCACAGCACCCTCTGATTCAGCCCCTGTTTCAGACAGACCATAGGGATGTACATATCTTCATGCCTTCACCTATACAGCCCTGCAACCACCAGTAAATAATGTCTCATCGCCACAAGAGTGACATCAAGGCCTGAGACAAATGAAGTTTTTCCAGCTTCTGCACTGATGACCTAGGTTCCTTCTCCAGATGGACCAAAGTCAGAGGTCCAAGTTACACTTCTTTAAACTTATGCTGCCCTGATATGCAGTAAAAGCCTCACTAGCTTGGGACCCATATGCATACATACATATTTAATTAATTTATTCACTGAATTAACAAATCACAGCATAGCAGAGAGTAAAAGAAAGGAAAATTTACCCATATGTACATATGAGTAGTTAGGAGGTAATCGCTCAGTTCTCCAAAATAGGCTCTCAAAAATGGTAAATCCAAGTTTGGGGGTAGTAGGATCTTTCTGTCCCTCAGCAAAGCTTTTCTTAAAGCCTGCACTTATCTTTCCACATATCCCACACCTGAACGCTCAGTAAAGGAATCAGGTAACAAGGTCCAAGAGGAGGACCAAGAGAGAACTGCAACTCCTGTCTTCTCAAACGGCCTCCAAGTCTAATAGCCACTGCTAACACCCCTTCCACTAGCAGAAGAAGCCATGAAGGCTGATTTCCTATAGATTTGAATCTTCTCTCCTTTCCCAGTTCTTCCGAATACTTCTTCCACTTTGCCAATGAAGCAGTCGCACAGGAGCATGAGTGATTCAGAGCTACCCGGGCTACTTTGAGCTGGCGCTGCCTGCTGGAGTTGTGAAGAAGCTGAGCTACAACCATCCTTTCATTGGTGGCAATGTCCATTTAGTCCCTCTGCTCTATCCTGGTACCAGTTTTGACAGAACTTGCAAGAATTATTTATCTCTACAAGCATCTCACTGTCAAAAGAAGCTGAAACTGGCCAATAGACGCAAAAGATATTAGGGAAAGACTGACAGACAGTGTGACTGCCAAAGCAGGAAACAAAGTAAAATGTGTAAAAATGCTTCTCTGGTACTTAGGTGGATGTGAGAGCAGTTGGGCTGGCACCAGAAACAGGTTTGTTACATAAGCGAGGAACGTTTTAATATAGTCAGTCCATGAGTAGGACTGTACTTTGGAATACATTTCCCAAATTCTCTCCAATCTGTTATTCAAACTACTTCCCTAAGGAGCCTCTTCAGTACTAACAAGACTCAAGTCAGGGCTCGAGTCTGACAGCTGGACTGAAAAGCACCTTCCTCCCAATCTTGCTATTTGGTGCTCCCCAGTCAATTCCTTTCCTTCATTCCTCCCCCACAAGATGGAATGAAAATGGAAATGGTCCACAGGATAAGTAAAAATGGAACTTAAAATGATGGCAGTATCTTATAGACCCCATACCCGCATGCTCACATTGGGTATTCTCTATATTTCTGAACACTGGTCCCTTCCAGGGATTGCCTCACTAAACACCAGCATTCAGGACAGGGAAGGAGAAGGAAAGTGCGAAAAGCAGGAGATAAGAGAAATAATTTACAGTTTGAGGCAAAAACAAATAAATAAAGACCCCATTGTCTCACAAGATTTACCGCTACATAATAGAAAATTTGTATAAACCTGAAGCAGAGGAGATTTTTCAGCTGAGGACACCTAATGCACTGGGCCAAATCTACTGGGCTGTGGTGCAAATGCATAACTTAAATGGAACTACAGCTAAGATCAGGCATATTATTAATTCATATTCCATTTGGATTACTTTATTGTTTAAAAATATTACCATAGCGCAAGCATTACTAGATGCTGCTCATTTGCTTCTCTCCCAGAGCCACAAGAATAAAGAGATTAGGTAATTGTATTGCAAGCATGAAATACAATCAGTGATTTTATGAAATCTAGCCTGTCCCAAGCCACAGTTTTGATATTGTTCATAAACACCATCTGCAGATTTGCTTTACAAACAAACATCATGTTTATATTTTGTAAAAGTACGGTTTCCTAATGAAAAAAAGATTTTCTTTTGTTTCAAAAATCTGACAAAACCAGAAACATTCTAATTCTCCTACTCTACAGTGCATGAGTTCTGCATAAAATTTGGGGGATGAACTTAATCAAATACTTAGGGGGCAAAAGAAGTCACCAGTGGGAGACATTTCAAACAGGGGTTCACAAAATCTCAGGTATGACATAAACCATATATAAAATATTATAGTGATAGCAAAATGTAAAATTAAAAATATGTAAAATGTTTTAAATAAACAATAACATAATAATAATTTTAAAAAGGATGTAACGATCCATCCTCTACCACTCTGCCTGGCCGAAGACACCTTTAAGCATTTGGTGTTTAAGTTATCTTCATAAGCATAAAAGTCAACACACCTACAGCAAATTATAATTACCTAATATTTAGCTAATCTTAGCTAAAGTATTATGAACATAGTCCACTAAAAGCCTCATGTCTGTGCTGCTGAGCAGATGTTCAGCAAAATACTATTTTTAAAATTCTCTTTTCAATCAAAGGCTGTGCCTTTGTTTTTTTGTATTACAAAAATACCTCAATAGCAACCTTGTCTGCCTTTTCCTTTACCACTTGTTACTTAATATATCTTACCAAATAATCTTTCTTCTTTCCCCTTTGCTAAAATACTTTTATCTTTTTTCAGAAGTAAATCTGTCTCTTTTACATCTCAGCCCCCCCATCTCCCATTGTTGAGACTCTTTGAGATGGTGTTCAGAACAGAAAGCCCAAGGAGAACACAGATATATTTCTCAAATTCTAAAACACTCATAATTATTTTCTATCCTTTTTTTGTGCACACAAGACATTGTTCGCTTTCTTCAGGGACGTGAGAACTTCCTACCAAGCTGTCCAAATGATGGCGGAGTCTCCCACCAAAGGTTTGAGCTGGGACAAACCCTACTACACAGCAGTAATTATTTGCACCAAGTCTCTTATACTTCCCTACTTTCCCAAAGAGAGTTTCAGCTATCACTGTGTCATTTAATTGCAGGCTCTCAGAAATCATTTGTGCCCATAACTAAATTTCACTAAGAGCTTTGTCCTTGGAGTCCTCATCAGAGATTTTTGGGAAGCTAATATAAACTCCAGTCTGCTGGCTCCCTATGTGGACAGTATATTGATTCCCTTAAAAAAATAAAAAGGCAGAAAAATAGCATGAGTCCTGCAGTGGAAAACCTTGGCTCTTTTTGTAGCTTCCTCACCCAGTTGCAGCTTACTGCTCTTGTGCTGCTGCAGGACGCTCTATCACCTTGAAGAGTCTTGCAGATAGGTACAAGATGGGCCACTCCAGATTCCTCTTGGGGAGAGGCAGGTTTTCACAGGTTTGTATATTTTTCTGTTAGCAGCCTCGCACCCACTTTAAGGGCCCTCAAGATTCTTGAATGATTATCACCCGGTTCCGCTGACTAATTTCTCTTTAAGTTATTTTGCTCAAGCATTTCCTCTTCTGATAGTTCGCTGACTAAGAGTGCCTCCTGCTTACTGTTGACAAAGGGAAACCTGGAGGAGTGATCATGCCCTTGCAGGGAAGAATAAAGTTTAGTGCTGACAAAATTCAGAGGGGTTTTCCCGCACATCTTGTGATTCGGTGCATGCTTATCTTGACCCATGACATCTTATATCAGTGTCTAGCTTAGGCGATTCATTAAACACCAGAAGATCAAATATAGAATTGGAGATAGAGAATTTTATGGTGACTTCCTTCCCCCATAATGCTTCAAAAGAGCAATTCTTTTTATGTACAACAGAGCTGGATATACTATAAGGAGTAATTTGTCTATCATTATCATTAAAAATGACTGGCATATCTGCAGCCAGCTCAGCTCCCAGCTATGAACTGCTTTATTTACAACATGTGCACGGGACAGACTGCTGCTTCCTTCACTAATACACACCCTGGGCATTTCACTGGTGGGACCCAGAAGTGATTTATGAGTCAAGGCGGATGCAGGGGAAGGCCCAGGATGACTTCGGTTTGGATCGGCTGTTGGATGCCTCGCAAGATTTGGGACCGCTCTGAGCCACAGCCCAGCACGGATTCATGGTGTCGAGAGCAGAGACTTCCCAACACAGGCATTGGCAGGATGTGCCTAAATGATCAATGAATGATGTGATCAATTAGGGACTGACGGAATCAAGGGGCCGGTTTTGCAGCTGCCTCCAGGAGCTGCAGAGTTTTTGCACCTCCAGAGGAGAGCGGTAGCACCGTATGGTGTCACAGCCGCAAAATCCACACACATTTTCTGAAAATGAGGTCATTTCCACTGCAGAAAGGCACATGAGACAGTCATTACCAGAAAATATATCATGCTACGCTAGGGAAAAAGAGAAAAGATTTTTCCAACTCTGGCTTTATTACATAACATTTGGAGGGAGCAAGAGAAATCTTTTGTAATCCTTTCTGCAAAGGAGTATCCCTTGTTTTCACACAGAAAAGACAAATGACTATTACGTGGAATAATCTTGCTAAACTCGCTCTCGTTGGGAGGCTTTCAACTACAAAGTCTATGAAGCAAAACTAAGGCATGGTAATACTTATTTCTCTGGATTTGCAAAGCTCACCCAAATATTACTGTAAGAAAGGGCAAGATATATGTATTTTTGAAATATATGTGATTGCATTGAAACCGTTGAGGAACATACCAAGCTGGTCCTGAGTCTGCAATCAACAGCTAAACCCACAAGAACACCCCCATGTGCAGGGTCCTGCCCATCCTCGAGAAAACCAGTGACTCTGCCCTAAAGCACCGGATCCATCAACCAAGGAATCTGCTGAAGGCCGGGCCTATGGCTCCTGGAAGAAGATTTAGGCTTCTGCTGGGATCACGATGCTCTTCTAGAACATTAAAACACCTGAAGGAATTCAGCTGCTTCCTTCCATCCCTGCCTTCTCCAACAGCCCTTGCTGCAAACACTGGTTCCAAGTGCCAATATCCAAATCCCTTTGGGGACTTTGGGACAGCGGTCCACAATGCTTTAGCAATTGCATCTCAGATGGATTCTCCACCTTGCTCCAGCCTTTAAAGAGTTG
>JAUBNY010000593.1:1127980-1145256 GCA_032275445.1 Crypturellus soui
TTATTTTATTTTATTTTATTTTATTTTATTTTATTTTATTTTATTTTATTTTATTTATTTAATTTTAATAAAAGCTTAATTCTTTAATACTAGATTACAAATTCTCCACAATCCATGTTCTACAGCAGTACCAAGTGCAGAAGAGCCAATAGCCTCCGGACGTCTCCTCCACTTACAGGGAGATGGCATGGAAGGGCAGGCAGGAGGTGAGGGATGGCTGGGAAGAGAGGATCTGCTCCTGCTCCCAGGCAGCAGGAAGGCTGCACCAAGGAGTCCAGCTGCTGTACTCGCACCACCCTCCTCTTGGACCAGAAATGGCAAGTGGGCTGCAGCCAAAAACAGAGCAAGTCAACACGCGTCCGCCTCCCAGTTCCCCAGGCTCCAAGAGGGAGAAGCAAAGCAGGAAAGGAGGAAAAAGAGGACAGCTAAACTCAGAGATGCACACAGCGTTTCTGTGCAACTGCACGTCCCAGAATGAACAAGCAGGAGCCCGTCATTACAGGTGGCAAACATTCATGCTTAGTTCAAGATGCTGTGATTTGATCTCTGGCTGTATCTTATCTTTAAAGGTCTTTGATACTTCACAAAATAGACAATCTACCATTCAAAGTGAATGTGTGTGAATCAGATTTTCTTTCTTTTTTTCCCTCTTTTTGGTATTAATAGGAACATTTGTATGAGATAAGAATCCGCTGGTCTGCCTCTATTAGAAACCTGAATCTTCTCTTTGAGGCATCAAATTCAGTAGCTGCAGAAATGAGTATGACATCATGGAAAATGATGTTCTGGGTGAGGGGAGTGTGCCAGTTCAGCTTACACTGAGAAGTTACTTTCAGCAGCTCTGAATTTGGAGGATCCCAACAAGGCCAGGTTGCGTTTAATTCACAAAATGGTCAGAGTGAGGCACGTTACCTGTCACCTCGTCACAAGTCATGAAGCTAGACCAGATTCCTTGCAACAGTGGCATTAAGCATCTGACCCCAAATCTGCCCTTCTACAACCCAACAATATTCAATAAGACTGTGAGCATGAGGTCAAAACCTGCCCAGCAGGGAGGACACTTGTTGCAGAGGTTAATGAGCATCTTGCTGCTTCCTTTGGTTTCACCAGGACTTGAAGGTCCTTGGCAGCTCTGAATATTAGGGGCATTGGTGCTGATGAACCTCATCCCAGTGTTCCAGCTCCTGGGCCCTTGGTGTTCCCATGACACTGGTGGGATTGAAGAAAAAACAACCAAGAAAAAACAAAATAAAAATTATTTTAGGTACAGAGGCAAGCAAATCTGAAATTATTGAATGCTCCCAATATCTAATGAGTATAAATGCACCACACTCAGTCACCTTTTTAAGGCAGATATACTTGTTAAACAGACAAGATCGAGTTCCTTTTTAAGCATAGCTATCATGCAAAGGATGACATGGAGAAAGATCAGTGGATGGGTAAAAATGCAAGAGAACCGTTTCTGAACATAATTATTGTCACTGTCTCCTGGACCATACTTCATACTATAAATAAAGTAACAGCAATAATACTAGCATAGACAGGAGATTTGAAAGTCAGTTCAGGTAGAACACAATTTGCACAACACTGGCAACATCTACACGAAATACATCATGCAAAAATGCACAGGATTCTGCTGGCAGAAAAGTGTGCATAAAAATCAACTAATATTTGCTTCAATTTGCCTATTGCCTGCTTAAGCAAAATGGTAAAATATCGCCAAAAGAAGCTCATTTGTTCTGCAAGTCAACAACCTTCTATAAAACTGTAAGCATCCTTTTAGGCTTCTTCAGTTTTAGGATTTTGGTAAAATTTGGAACAGCTTTAAAGTAAAGGCTTTCAAACTGTGGTTCACGGAGCTTTGAGGGACCAGGGATTATTTTAAGTGTTCTCTGAAAGAAAAAACAGCTTATGCCATGGACCTTGCATAGACTCTAGAAGATCCAGAGCTCCACTGGAAAATTCATCAGAGGTCTTCAACCTAAAAATGTTGAACCCATTACTGTAAGGAAGAAGTTAGCACAAACACTCTGTTGGCTTTCAAAATAAATGCCAGGAAAATATTTGTGCTATAATTTGCTAAACTCTGTAAAGTTAGACACAATGCAAACCTGTACACAGATCAAGGATGACACTGAATTAAAAATCTACTTAAAAGGAACTTGGAACTAAACTATGGGTATTTACCAGCCAGGCCCAGCCTACTGTCCATGTTCACCTGGGGATCATGTGAAGGTTCTGTGTGAATATTCCTCTCCTGCCTTTCTCCCTGGGTCTTTGTGTTCTCAGCAACTCCCAGCAAACTGAAGCATAAACCCAAGGCACGGATTCCCCTTGCACCCACTCAAAGCACCCCAGATCCGTGCCAGGAAGCCTGCTGGTCTCTGTACGCTGCACTGAAAAGCAACGACAAAGACCAGAGCATGTGTTTACACTGGCCTTTTTATCTCCAAAGTTTACCACGACTGCTGCTGCTTGCAGGGAGACTCGACTTGCCGGCTATTTATATGACCGTGCGCTGGCACGATGCAGGCCGCTCGCCACTCTGCATGAAAAAAAAATCCACAAAGATACCCTTGTGTCAATACAGGGTATTTACTTATTCCCATTCTATTTATAATATTTCCTATGAATGAAATAGCCAGTTGGCATCCTGCAGGGGATTCTTTGGAGGTTATAAAAGATATTTGGGGGTGGGAATCTAGGCTCACAGGGGCAGCGCTCAGGCCTGTGTTTCCCCTTGTGCCCTGGTTCTTCTGCAGGTCAATGGGCTCCAGCCTCACTTATGTTGAAAGTCATCATCTTCGAAGTCCTCTACATCTATTTTTAAAAAGCATCTTTGTTTCTGTTGTGATTAGATTCCCATTTTCCTATTTCCCATGTCTCACTGTGCAGAGAGCAGTTCTATAGCTCTGTTTTTTCTTCCATTAATTGACAAGCTTCACAAGAAAACAAGTCCAATTCCAAAGGCTTTGAAAACCTGCCATATTGAGGTGACCACTTTCTTACGCTGCTAACAGAGTTAACCCAATATTTAAAGAAGTTGGAATGAGTTTGAGGAGTACAAATCAGTGCTCATAGAAGAGCTGGGAACATGTGAGAACTCAGTGAATACACCTGAATACCTTTGAGTCTTATTAAAAGAAGGGAAAAAAAAGAAAGAAAAAACTAATTTCATATTTTGAAATATGCAACCATTTCCATATTCCCATCTGAAAATTAAATTCATGCAACTTTGAATGTTGCCACAAGATCTCACAACTGCCCTGTCACAGAAAACAATGTGGAACAAAATCCTTCACAAAGCAGTGCAAAGCAAAACGATGAAGATCAAAGAGCATCCTAAATTTCTGTGATGATTTTTGTGGTGTTCAGGGAATGAACTTCTCTTCCCTGCTAACTTTTGCACTTTAGGAGTTAGGGGTCTCATCTAGCCTAAGCATGTGGTCTCCCTTCACAGTTAATGGGGAGCAGCATCACCCCCAGAAACACTTTCTATCCAGCTGAAAAAATAATCTCTAGAGGTGCCGCTTTCCCACCAGTGACAATGATGGGGCTCAAGATGATGAGTGGAGACAGCAGCATCATCTCATGCCTTAATTTAGATGGATTGAACCAAAGCATTCAAAGATGTTGCTCCTTTCACTACTCAGGCAGGAAATTTCCCCGAGATGTCCGTGTCATTTGTTAAAAACAAATTTTAAAAGGCCTGAAGTTTCCCCTCTGCCATGCTCAGAACCATCATCAGACTCAGATCCCGTTGGCATCAGTGGTACAGTACCATGCCCCAAATGAAAAGCCATCACATACTGCTTTATTTTAATCAAGGTAGCAATTACCTTTAATCTGTCCTTTCTAGTGCTGCACTACTATATCTTTTCAGCCTCTGCAAATCATAATTTTGGTTTTGAAACTCAGGACAAAATAAAGGCTGTTGCTTCACCAAGTAGTTAATGCCCCCGATGCTGACTGTTTCCAGAGGTGGCCAGCAAAAGTCGCAGATGCTGGTCCACAATCACAACAGCATCTGTAGGGTTCACATGGCCTCTAGCAGGTCTATTTTTAGCACAGGAAAGTTCCTCTTACCTGTCGATACTAGTTGAAGCGTTAAGTGCTGCAGTCTCTCAAACCGCGCTGTTTTGCTCATGATACCTGAGCAACGATGTCGTCTCACCCATCTCTTGACTAGAACAGATTAGCATGCAGGAGCTAAGAGTTAGATCCAATAAAGGAATTAAGATGAGATCCAAAATAGTATGCAATTACCTAAAGCACAGCGTAGGAGGACTTTAGGGTTAAATTCAGGAAAACAATACAAAATGCACCAATTTATATGCCTTAGACAAAACAGCTCTATGAGTTTTCTAGCAAAACTTCTTTTTCCATGAAGGGAGTGGGTAAGCAGTCCCTCAGCAGCATCTCTTATGTAGCCATTCATTTTCTCTTATGTGCCAGGCCTAATCGTTGATTTTCCTCCAAAGACCACTTTCAACAAAATAATGGACCGAAGAGAAAAATAAATATTAATTAATTTGCCTAGAGAAGTCCAATGCTTCAGCAGTACTTCACCAGCTTTGTGCCTGACCTTGCTTCTGATGAAATAAAGAGGAACACTTTGATGGATTTCTATAGGAACAGGACAGAAATTGATTCTGGAAGTAACTGAGTGACCCCGAGGGTGAATCCGCTCCTCCAAAAGGATATATCTGGGACATGTCTGGGTTTACAGTGTAACCAGTGACAGATCAACGGCCAGGATCACCTGTGCAAGCCAGGACAACTTTTAGCTTGCAGACCCTACATTCTGGTGATCAGGCATCACTTTCAATTTATTATTACAAAGAAACTTCAATATGAAAAGCTTTTTGTGCCATCAGGGAACAGGGGATGCACACAGGCCGGACGGAGCGATACACATAACGCCCGACTGCAGGACACCCATGTGCATCCTGCGGTGTCAAGACCTCCTGGTCCTCCGTCTGGGATAAAGCAGCAGCGTTTCTACCCGGTGCTGAGCTGCATCTTGTCTTTCCAGCTCAGAGAGCCGGTGCAAGGAGCCGCGGAGGACCAGAGCTCCTCCAAGCAGCCGAGCCTGGCATATGTGCTCCGAGCAGCAGCGTCTCCGAGCTGCCAGCGCACGAGGTGCCAGTGCCACGCAGGGAGCGCGAGACGGGCACAGGGAGAGCACGAGGCTGTCGCGGACCTGGACCCTCGCCCGGGGCATCGCTCTGCTGCTGCTGAAAGGGAGCCTGGTGCATGCACTGGAGAGCAAGCAACAATCATTGGGGCAAATCAGACAAAAAAGACATTTTAAAGGACTTTCAAGTCTTAAAAACTGATATATTTCAAGAATTCCAAGATGTTACAGTACAGCTATAACACAAATTGTTCTTTTCAAGCTTACAGATTTATAATTCTCCGGTAAAAACCTCTTGCAAACAGACTCCTTGTCTTGCAAGGAGCTCATAAAGCTCCCAAGTTTTCCCTGAAAATCTCTTATTTGTTTCCCAAGTGGTATTCAGGATGAACAAAATAGTGACCGTAATCGCTCTGATTAGGTCTTAATGTTCCCAAATGCAGGAGAAATCATAGCACGATGGAGGCTTGAACAAACCCTGTTCTTGCAAACCTCTCTCCGAAGCAAAATTAAGATTGTTTTGTAACCAGGGACAAATTTTGTGAATAGATCTTCAGAGGAAAAATAAATAAATACTCACACACACACACACATCCTTCAGAGGACTTTAAAAAAATCTCTGCTTGCAAGAAAATTCATGTTTCTGAGAAAGATTCCAACTGTGTTTATCAGACAGACAGAAACTTGTTCACCAACTATTACCCCGAAGAAATTAATTAGTTGCCCGTGGACAGATAATATATCTAGAGTAAAAAAATCTCTTGAGTTCAAGAAGCAACTTTGCTGCCAAACAGCTCAGCAGAACACAGCCAAGACAGACTCAGCCATGTCCATCCGGTGCTACATTATCTTTTAAAGTTATTGAATTCATTCTTACGAGAAACATAATTGGTAATAATCCAACTAGAGGCAACACTTGCATGAATTTCTATAATGATTTATTAGCAATCCCTACTTTTTCTTCAAATCCCCAATCAAAATCTTTTATTCCATCACAAAGTGCCACGGGAGCAATCCTGCACTAATAACTGAAATATGTATGACCTCCATGCAGCCTGCACTGCCTTTAAAACAGTGTATTACAGCTTGTAGATCCATGGGGTCCATCAAATTACTGCTTGGATGTGCCTGAAAGGTAGCAAAGAAAAGTGAGGTCATCTACTGTCCGTGGATTTCAATTTGTTGGGGAGGGATTTGGATCTCCATGGAGGTGTTGTAACAATTTGCACATGGAAAAATATTGAAAATTATTGTCTTTGGAAATTACTTGACTTATATCCCCACTGGCACGTTCCCTGTCCCATGCCATGGATGCTTTGAGGTTTGCCCTCTTAAAAAAAGACATATGGGGTCAAAGGCAATCCAGGCTGATTTCCCAAGCATTATCTGCACAGACCACATCAGAGCCAGCGCGGTGACACATTTAAAAACAGAGAAGAAGAATCACCCAAAACACACAAACTCATGAGGTTCATGAGGTTACTGCCTTACCCAGCTGCTTGGGATCAGCCCAAGGGAAAAGCCAGGTGATAAATATGGACTTTATCCAGTCTTCCCTAATGCAAATCAAAATTCCTGGCTCTGCAGAGATGTCCAGAGACCACTCTATCGGATGTCCTCCATTTGAGAGGAAAGATTTGAGGAAAATCTCACACTGAAAGAGCTACTGATCCATGAAAAGCAAATAACAGCTTGAATGCCACCCTACCACAAGCCCCAGAAGCTTTCCATATCCACCTCTGTTGGCCATAAAACCAGTAATAAGTATGTCTTAGAAGCACATCACAGAGATCCATCCTCAAAGGTCAGTACTTCCAGAAGACCAGACTTTTGCTTGTGGAAATAGGCAGACTCAAGGAAGCACAAAATGGGGCTGTGACCACACTCGCTTTACTCACAGCTTGCAACTCCTGCTGCTCGTGAATGTTTTTAAAGAACCTTCTTGAACAGATGGACTCTTCCAAGAAAAGCAAGAAAAAGCCCTTCAGTGTATAATGCACACTATTTTTTTTCACCATTAGATCCTTTACATAACGCTAGATATTTCAAGGCATTCAACTACCAGAGACCAATGGATCTTTCAGTTTGGAGATGATCCATCAAGGGTGACGTCTTCAGAAATTCAAGCATTTCATTCAGGGGTTAGTCACATCCCCAAACCTCCCACAACATCTTGAGGCATTGAATAAGACATTACAAGTACCTTTTTCTGTCTTTTTTCACATATTCAGAATTGTTGTGATACTAATTCCAAGAGCCAGATGAATTAAAATACTGCTCCTGCTTGAACATATGTTATGCAACCTTCTTCTGTGTATATTTGGTCACCAAACAGGAGTTTACATTATTTATCCCCACTCTTTTTTTTATTCTCCTGACAAACAGTGCTTAATTTTTGTCCTGTGGCCCGTATAGCAACAATTGACTATTTAGAATGCAAACTCTTTGGATTACACCTACAGGCCACAAGTTACAGTTCTTTCATTACTGCCTGAATGTCATTTTTAGAAGACTGTTTTGAGTAAGAACAGCAGCTTGCTCTTAGTAAACTTTCCTAAATATCTCCTTGAAAGCTTCATCCTGTAGCTGTTCTCTCAGTAACCTCTTCTGCTACAATGTGAGGCAAGCACAGAAGGATATGAGCAAGCGCTAAGATAAATTCACTTTAAAACACAAACAATTCCTCAGTCAAAAAATGTCTGCAGAATCCACCTGGTTCTGTAACCACCATTCAGAGCTGCCGCATGAATTCATTAACATTAAAGAAAAATGTCTGGTTGTTGTTAAAAAGGTGAAATGAGGGTAAAATATTCTTATGAACAGCATAACCTCTAGCCCAAAGCCACCCATCTCTCCTTCCCTGTCCCTCTGCAGCATTATTGAAAATCTGGTTCCACTAAAATACTATCAGAGGACGCCTGCCTATTGCAAAACTAAAGGAAGGGAAATCACACGTTGGCTCCCAAACATCAAAGATTTCAGCGTTGCAACAAAACAGTTTACGTTATCCCTCCTCGCCAGCCCTTCGAGCTCACTGCACACTCTGTATTATAATATGTGGGCAGAAGCAGCAAGCAGCAAGGGCAAGAAATGCTGCCCCGAGCACAAGCCGCACGCCGCGAGCCGCCGAGAGAGGCAGCAACGTGGTAATGCGCTGGCGGCCACGCACGGCTTCCAACTACCTCCACCTCCAGCTGCCAAACCCAACCCTGCTGTTTAGGTTAAAGGCAACGCTCGCGGTAATTTGCTTTGCAACAGTTATGCTTTCCCAGGGAGCTCGCCAGTAAATCCACGTCGGGTTGTCCCGTGCCCACATTCAAACCCGGTTGAGGTTGGAAGGGATTTTCATGCAGCCCAAGTCCCACGCACAAGCAGGGTCACCTCCAGCACACTGCCCGTGTCGTCCAGTTGGGTTTTGGATACCCCCAGAGAAGGAGACTCCACAGCCTCTCCAGGCAGCATCTTGCAGGGCTCTGGCACCCTCTGCACACCCTGAGGCTCAAAGGACACCCCAGCTCACCAGCACCCTGCACTGGGGAGGCCACTGAGCATAAGGGTCACCCCATTCTGCAAGCAACCCATGGAGCAGCGGAGCGTCACCTTGCGCTGGGAAGCAGGACAGGGCAGAGGCCACCCTCTGGAGTGATCCAATATGTTGGGAGCATAGAGGAGCTGTCACAGCTCAGGGACAAAAGGCTCTTCTTTGTCTGCTCCAATGTATAGACTCAAGATTGTTCTTCACTGCATGCACATAGTGTCTGCACCAGCCAGAAGCGTGGGCTCAGCTACATTCCCAGCATAGGGACCAAATTCTGTGAGGGAATTTCATCAAGCTGCTTGAGTTCACAACATACAGAGCTGTCCTTGCATCCACATAGGAACACCATTAGCTCAATTTTGGAAATGTCTAAATGCCCCAACAACAAAAGGGCAACGACACAAAACAGAGGCAAAACTTCTGCAGGAGGGTAAAATAATATCGCTGCCTATTTTAGGAGCACAGTACAAAAATCTTACCTATGTTCAGACATAGATCTATCTGTCTGTCACCAGGTTCTGATCTCCTAAGGACCACAGGTGTTCCATGGTGATGCCAAAGGCTCCTTCATCCAGCACCACCGTCCTGTCCAGCTTGTGCAGAACAGAGAAGTGACCATAATAAAAAACTCACTTTACTCCAGATTTGCAGACGAACATGAAAAACTAGCCTAAGAACACAAATCAAACACCACAAGCAACAAGGGCACCTAAGATGCCTGGCACCTCTCCTAGCTAATCGAACTACTCTTTAAATTTAATCAAAGTTCCTCCCGCCACATTCTTGCCCCTGTGGTAACTAAAATAAATAAAGAAATACATCAAAACATAACGTTTATTTTAACTTCACAGTTCAGCCAAGGCGGAAAAGGAGGAGGAAGCGACATTTCAGTAGTGTCACTGGAAAGAAATCAAACCAAATCTTACAAGCTTGATCCAAAGAAAACGGGGATTTTAAGCCATACCAAAAGCTCCAAACAAGCAGATGATATTCTGAATGGAAAGCAGATGCCTGTTTTCCTGCTGTTTTAAGAGGTTTTTTTTTTTTTTTAACAAAAAATACCACCTTCTGTTTCTTATATGCTTCAAGACTAAGTGTGTTTGGGAAGATCTCCTGTTCTCTCACGGTTGTCACTGACTAAGCACTGAGAATGATATATACAGCAGTATTAGGGAGATTATCATTAGCAAACAGGGACAGACATTACCACCTCCCCAACCCCCCAGGGAAGTAAGGAAAAAAACACCCATTTGCAATTCCATCCAGGATCTTCTTTAATGTCCTTCGAATCTTCTCATTTCTTTTCTTTGATTCCTATTAAGCTTCCCATTGGAAGTCTCTGAATTTAGGTATATTTTTTTTTCTGGCCTATTTTCTCACCATCACTGCCTGGGTACACAGGGCTGCATTCCCCAGCAGCCCCTTGGAACAGATAGAGTAGATCTGTTTTGGGGAGGAGGCTCTTCTATTTTTACTTCTTTGGAAGAGGGGAGGGAATGTCCTCTTTAAATTACTAGATCTAAAATATTTTATAATCCCTTTTTAAATCTCTTTCCCGTTGCCCTTATGTCGCTTGAAAATTTGTGCACCATGCACAGTAACCTGATTAATGGCTATCTGGATGCTCTGCATTGGACATCGTGGGTAGAGGGGCGAGGAAGCAGTGGACATCCACATCAGCAGGTACGTGAGCTCAGCCCTGCCCAGCGAGACAGGACATTTTATCTGCGCGGAGATACCCTTGCCATAACCAGTCCTATCCCATAACGAGGAAAGGCCGTGTTCTGAGAGTTACACACAGAAGTTCATGGACAGCAGCTGAAACACAAAACGTTTTCCATCAGCAGTTGCCCTTATCACGTTTACCTTATGTCCTGCTCACCAAGCTCTTGCTGCTACCAAAACCATTCAACAAGCCCAGGAAACAAATGCACCAGAAAAAAAAATTGCTCTTAAGCAACTGATTGTTGTATTCAGAATATTCCTTACATACATCCACGAGAAGGGAAAGATACGTCAGCTAGCCTGCTGCTTCGTTACCTCCAAGCACATATAATACCATTTCCAGAGTTTTCACCTGCCAAGAGATCACAAGTGATCATTTAGCCTCTGCCAACCAGTCCACCTCCTCTTCACCCACTTCTCCATCACCTCTTTCCCAGGCATCTCCATCGCAACCTGCCCATGACTGTGGGTCCAAACAATAGTCCTATTTGCTTGCTTAATTTTTCTTTGCTCTACTGTGACTCTGCACAGTAGCTACCACAAAGACAGCATGCTAAGACACAACAAAATTAAACTAGTTATTTACTTAAGATACTATATCTTGGCCTAAAAAAAGCTGTGAATGCATCATTGACAAGTGAAGGTTTTCCAGCCTAGGTTGGTACCTGAGGCACATCTGCTGAGAAATCAAAAAATCTTCTCTTCCCAATGGTAGTAATTGCATCTTTCTACCCCTGCAGGGATGCAGAAGAACAAGACTTAGAACCTAAGCAGGTATTATTTAACACAAAATGGGGTTTATTTAACATGACACAAAGCTATCGGAAGCCATCAGAGCCTTGCCTATCCTGAAGCACAAACTGAGGTACCTTGGAAGATGGAGAGAAACATTTCTCTGGTAAATCCACCTTTAAAAACAAGAGGCTGTCAGGAAACATCAGAATCAGTCCGGGGGAGATGGATTAGTTGAGGCATTCGGACACAAATGAGAAACTGGATCTTGAAACAGGTTTAGTTTCTGTTAAGCTGTGACAATCAATAGGAACAACTAAAACATCCTTAATCTTTTAAGTGTGAGCTACTGCTGAGCTACTTCTAACGTCAAAACACATTGTCATCCACTAGTTCTATTCGTTTTAATTCATTGTGATTTTAACTCTGTAAAACCAACATTGTTTCCCTAAAAAGCACCGCACATTCAGAAAGCCCCAAAACGCATCCTTAGCAAGTAAATAACTACACAAAGACCAGATCAACTATTCACATGACTAAAAGGTAGAACCCCAGGCCTTTCCATGTCATTTAACAAATAAGCATTTTATTTATTTTTAAATTCAAATCATTCTTTCGAAATGAGGAAAGAAATGTATTTACGTGGAAGGAAAACAAAACAACACAAAACGAGACACACAAAGGTCACAAGCCTCCTGAAACAACTTTTCTTATTCAGAACGGGCAGGCAAAGAGATCCAAGTGAGACTGAATATCAAATCAAGCATAAAACAAACAAAAGGAAAAAGAAAAAAAGAAAACACAGTGCTGGCCCAGGGCACTCCGGCTCACACACACAAAACCAACATGAGAGAAGAAACAGCAGGAGTGAAAATTCAGATGAAATCCTAGGGACCTACCAGGTACAGTCTTCTGGCTTTCTCCACTCAGACGCACAGAGATTTTGGACTCCAAAGAAGCCTCTCAACACCCGCATGGGCAACAGGAAATAAAAAATCCTTCATAAAGAAAAATGGGAAACATGGCAAGAGAAAGAACCAGTCCATTTCAGGCCTCTTTTCCATAACATAAACATCAAGGGAAAATCAAAGGATGCATCAGAGGACCTTGTTCCTCCACCCAAGGTATCCCAAGGCTCACAAAAGGCAGAAGAAGTGTTTATCAGGCATGTATAGTAAACAAGTCAGGGAGTGACAAAGCTTGCACCAATATTCCATAAAGATGAGGAGTAAAGTCCTGCATGAGGAGTAACACTGCAAAAGATTTTGGAAAAGCTATTCCTTGCATTTGGTTGCATGCGGACGAGCTCCTTGAAAGCCTGTAAGCATCCCTGTTCCTGGAAGTGGTCCCAGGTGGGAAGGTCTGGAAGCCAATAGGGATGTTTCCATGTCAGCCTTAAAGAAGCTGCAGGGCCAAGGTGGGTTTCGGTTGCTTCTGGCAGCCATCAAGTAGCTGTATTGGAAAAGGACGGTCAAAGGCTGCATGGCCCTCTCCAAAGGGAACCTTCCCAAGGTTTCAGTTTTGCTTTCACTATGTGGAATGAAGCACACGGGCAACAACAGCATCTGATAGACTTTGCAAAATTTCAACCAAGGAGGAGACCATCTGTGCCCTGCTTTCCCATGACACATCCCCTAACCCCTTACAAGGTACTCTGATATGGTGAAGGGTGTAGGAAAAGAGAGGGAGGTGAAAAATACAGGGTGCACTGAAAAATCATGTTTGCAGAAATGCTTCTCGGATGCAATAAACCCACATGAGCCTGGAGGATGCAGAAGAAACTAAAAGGAGCGCAGGACTGATAAATCTCTCTGGCTATTCCTGAGAATGGACTGGAAGAGTCAGGTAAAAAGCTAGTGAAGGTGCAGGAGTAATTAACACGTTATCAAAGCATCGCAGATTGCAAGCAGGATAGCTCCCATGATGACATGCTCCCGAGCAAACAGGGGTTTGCAGGCTGGGAACACACATGGTGGGAAGAGATGGATATAACCAAGTGTACATGCACCAGTGAGAGACACCCTGCGATTGCGATCTCCACAGCTCGGCTGGTCGGGGCCAGCCCCGACACCACGACAGTAAATTCCCCTCCTGCACAAACCTACCTTATCTGAAGATCTCTCAGTTTACAGAGAAGCAGTCTGAAGCAATATCACTACTTATGGTATTCAGTGCATTTGTTTTATGTGTCCTGTGGGATATTTCTGTTGCGGATTTTGCTGCAGCCGTAGTCTCAACAAATCTGCTGCTGTTTATACTGCTTGAAGGACTTTCCCAGCCCCACCTCTTGCTCTGCAGCTCTTGGTATGGGGGTTTGAGGAAGAAAAGGCTCATTTCATTACAGCTGTCCCAAAAAGACTCAAACATCTTCTTCAAGAGCATGTGTGCACCAGCTCCAAGAGCTGGAGATACATTCGTGAACTTAACAAGGAGCTCTTGGCCTTTCTGGAGCACACCAGATAAAGAAGGTCTGTGGAGTTACTGTATATATGATGATTAGGAGGTATTTCTGAACTACCTACGTAGATTAAAGTCAGAAACTCCTGTATATAATCACCTAACAATAAATATTTTTGTCTATGAATCAGCAACATGTGTGGCTTTGGAAAATGGGACAAGAGTAGGAGCTTCCTTGGTGGTAGATGGTAGATGGAGTGGTGGGATAGAGTTTGGTCTATTTGTTCTAATCCATTGGTTAGAGGTACAGTGAATTAAATGCTCCTAAAACAAAACAAAACAAACAAACAAGCCTACCACATTAAGGCCCTCTTTGAAAAAAAAAAAAAAGAAAAAGAAAGAAAGAGAGAGCAACCTGGGAGAGAATGATTGAATAATTTGAATAATCTGTCATGGAGGTGTGAAGTTAACCATACAAATTTGGATGTATCAGTGAAACACTTGAAGTATGAATGCAGAGTTTAAATAAGAAATGAATAAGCAGAGTTTTAGGGATAGGAACTTCCGATCCTGAGTTGTCATGGAATTTAGCCTATTATCTTTTTGGATTGTTTCCTATTTACACCAGTTATTGTACCCTGAATAGAAGTCGAGACCTAAGAAACAAAAATATTATTTCAGTTTAATATCTTTTTAGCAATGAAATAACAAGAGGAGAAAAATCTAAGAAACCAAGCCTGAAGGAAAATAATTTTAAGCAGAACAGTCATTCAGATTTGAATTTTACATCAGCTCTTTAAAAGACCAATTGAGTCCCGTGACAATGACAAGAAAGGCTATCATTAGCTTTAAGTATTTTAAAGGAGAGTTGAGAGCTTTCTAGAAATGGTCCTTTCAATGGGAATAGAGAAACTGCAACAGAGAAAGGGCTGTCTGAACAGATAAGCTGGTCTTCAAGTGGTGGACGTCCTATTTGGAGAACTGCTTGGTGCTCTCCTCTGTAGAACCAAGTACGTAGTGGTTGTCCTCCATGGATCAATGTCTATGTACATTCACAGCCCCAGAAACACGCAGGCTCTAAGTGTTAGAACTGCACATCTGTGTAGCACGCGTTGGACACATTCCTTGGGTCTGGCACGAAAGTTTCTCTTCTTCTCGGTGCTCGTGTAATGTGCATGTGACACTGACAGATGCAAAGAGTGGTTTGCAAAGCCACCAGAAACTGCCAGCATGCAAAAATGAGCATCAGCCACATGGAGCACAACCTGAGCAAGGAGAAAGTGATGCTGAGAACCTAACATTAAAGCATAAACAGGGAGCAGTGTCCATGACCCACACTAAACAGAGAATGAGAGATTATTTTTCCCTCTTTTCCCTCAAGAAGATTGCCGTATAATGCACAAAAACATCTTTGATCAAGCTGAAAAGAAAATAACCGTTTAACTTCAATGCAGAATCAATTCAATTTTAACAAGCTCTGTAAAAATATATCCTGCATGTACAGTTTAGGTATTCAGGGAGTTGTCATGGTATAATAAAAAGAATACGATAATCTATGTTTTTTCTGTTATTCTGGTCTTCTGCTCTGCAGTCTCCACTTAGTAACACAAGATAGATATTTACTCAGGAAGAAAAATACACCAAAAGCAAAAGACAGGCATTTTTCTGACAAAACTATAATCCCCCACTTTTCTCTGCAGACAAGTCAACCTTAGCATCTCTCTCCAAAAGGGCAAAATTTCAAAGCGTTTCTGTAATCAAAGAAAAAGGCTTGAATTTCAGAAGTCATGACAGGATGGTAGTGCTGCAAGAAACCAATGAATTAAACAGTTGAAGGGACTAGCAGGATGTTAGCCAGCATCCCGCAGTCTGGCACGAACGGCAGGAATCCACACATTCACTTCTGGGAGCTAAGGAATAGGACAGGAAAACCATCAGTATTTTAAATGGAAATCTAGACCTTCCAGTAGCCCCTGGCCATGGCACAAGCTCGCAGCTGCTTAGCCCTGTTTTGACAAATATTTAGAGAGGCCTCTTGTCCCACACATATTGTCAGACCCCATGGGCAGTTTACCAGTGCCTAAATTAAACTCAGGTTATTCCCCCGAGCTGTCTCACTCCAAACAGGGTGCAGTGTCTCTGCCTTCGTAGCAAGGCGATAAGACATCAGAGATTCCACAAGAGCAACCCCCACCATTTGTGGGGTCCCCATTTGGTGACCATGGGGAGAGTCACAAAATTTCAGTCAAGAAGCTTTGAGGAGCTCTGACAAATGTGCAATGAGGAAATGATTACAGTGTGTTCACTGTAGGTGTATCTATACATATATACGTATGTGGAGAGAGAGGGAGAGAGATGTAAAAGGCAGGACAAGAAAAACTCAGTATCCAAAACAAATAGCAATGACAAAGAGTATCAGTTAGTCTATTCTGGCCCCATGTGGCTTTTAACACACTATACCTAGGTCCCTGCTACTAGAGGTTTTGAAAAGTTGGCTGAAATTGTAATGCAGAAATAATGAGACACGTCATCTTCTAGATAGCCCACTTAGAGACAGGAAGTGTGTGGGGTCTGTAATGCACCACAGGTACAAAACGCAGACACCCACTGGTTTTGCAATAAACAGGAAACCATGAAACCAGTACCAAAAACAGAAAAAGGAGAAAAAAATCCAAACGTTGAAAAACCCAGTGGCTCAGATTTTTTGATTGTTTCCCAAGAACACTTCACTATTTTTTTTCTTTTCTTTACTAAAATTTGGTTTTCATCTGAGAAAGATCACAGCTATTTCCTCTCCTCACCAAGAAAAAAAAATCCTGTTATTCCCATAGCAAATCTGCCATTCATTAATATCTAGGCATCCTATTTTTTTTCCATTGCTCAATATCATTAGGATATCTAATCCTGTCTGCTGCAGCAATCTGGAGAAGGGTAGATGTCTGGGGAGCTTTGCCTCTATTCAGCTGCCTTGGAAGCAAAGGGCACAGGCAGTTGTCTGTATTTCCTGTAGAGCCTGTAGGGAGACGGAGGGATCGTTCCCATCGGAGAGGTGTCTGGGACGGATGGGTTGACGCCCTCCGGCAGCTCCTGCTTCTCTTCTCTGATTCTATTGGGAGTTTTGAATAGGTCCCTGACTTCTAGACCATAAATTAGGCGAAATTATTTCCTTGCACAAGTTAAAAATTATATCAACTACTGTGTCAAAATTGCTAAATGACAAGGAAGGTTTTAAGACTCAGGATTGCAGAAAACCTCTTCAGGGTGATCCCGTGTTTGGCAGCACTGTGTCCTACACCTTCTTGGAAGAGGGATGACTTGGCCATGGCCAGTGAGGCAAAGGAGAGAGTTTCTTGATTCTCATTTCCAAAACCCAGGCTGCCCTTGAGACACCACAGTCCGTAATGAACTGCAGACGGACTCACTCCCCTCTTGCTTGCTCTTTCCTCTGCTGTTTGTAGAAACAGCAACAGTAGAGGAGGAAACCAGAGCCTATGGGGACCATCTCTTGTGTGCCACTCCATGCCGATAAATAAAAGATCTCTTAAAAGCCACTTTTCTAACATTCACCTAAGGCAAAATGCCATCAAAAGACCTTGTTCCACATGTTAGGACCAACCTTGCACCAGCCGACCTGAAGCCATCCCCTTCGCCCCAAAGCCGCACAGCTCCATGAGGAGCTGCCTGCAGAGCCCTCAGCAATGTCTGAACCTGCTGCTGAGGGCATCAGGAGCCAAAACAGAGCTAACA
>JAUBNY010000593.1:1145356-1161546 GCA_032275445.1 Crypturellus soui
GGTTTCACACCCACTTGAACATTTAGTCTGCTAAATAGGAAGGAAAGACTGAAATCATGCCCAGACACAAACCCATTAGGGATGAGGGGAAAAAAAAAGCCACTATTTCTCCTCTGGAATTTTTTCTTTCTCTGCTGGATAGTTTTTCATGTTTAGCACAAGCTGAAGCTACAGAATAATTCTGCAATTTCAGTGTGTATATTAAACAAGAAAAGAGGTTGCTCCCCGAGACCCAGCTTTATTCAAATGCAGCGAGAATTTGATAAACGCCACTTTCTTGAAAGGCAACACATTGTGCAGGGGAGCAAAATATAAGGCTGTGGTTCCTGAGCAGTACTGAAGATAGACCATCTCATCAATGTTCAGAATACTCTAGACTTCAAAAATATATATACATATATGCACACACACATTTTTTTTTTCAGTTGTTGGATATCATTTCTAAACAGGAATTCTCAGCTCACTAGTTAGGAGGAGTCTTGAAAACGGGCCACGCTCTGCAATCCCGTGTATCATTGCCATTATAAAGGGTGCTCGGAGAACAAACACAAAAGTCTGTGCTCCGGAGAACCCGCAGTCTCCAAACTGCATTCTACAGCCCTCTCCAGCGGCTCCTCACTATCCCAGGGACACGATGGAGCTGTAAAGCCAGCCAGGCTTGTAATTGCTCTGCATTGCAAATATCCAGACCGCACGCGTGAGTGTGACTGTAATGCAGCGGGAGCAGGAGCAATAAAAGTATGGAGCACATGCCAGGTAAAGTATTCGGAAAAGATGGTGATTCTGTGATGCACTCAGTGCATCAGGCTTGTTTAAAGAAGTTATTACTCCACATTCTTTCAATTTGCTCTTTCTGCACAACACCAGAGAAGCAGGGCTGCAGAGGGCTCAGAGAACAGTGTGAAACGGAGGAGAGGCCCCCAAGGAACAAGAAGCAACATAGGGAAAATGTTGATTTAGGAGGAGAGAAGAGAGTACTGAGATCAGTCTTTGGCAGACAAGAGAAGGAAGCACAGATATGCCCTATCATCCATTTTTTAATTTACAGATTAAGACTAAGCTGCGCTGAACTTCTAAATGAATCAGCTCCAGGTGCCAGGAGCCCCCAAGAGCCTGTGCATCAGTCAGCCACTGCAACCAAATCCTGAAGTCCAGCATCACCGCAGGGGGGCAGTTACATTTTTCTCTTTAAAATCCTCCTTGGAAGCTCAGTAGGAAAAATATGGACTCTTTTATTGGACTTCCGTAGCATTATAGTATCCAAATTCCAGAAACCCATAAAACACCACGCTGAGGCATCCTGCACTGAGGAGCACTAGTGAACCAGGGGAAGATGCTCTAGCCCTCCAGGTGATCCCATGATGGATGAGAGATTCTGGATGAACCTGAACCCCAGACTGCACCTCTCTGTTTGGGACAGCTTTAATTAGGTCCTTGCACGCCAGAGGAGTGGGAGATGTGCCCAAGGCTCCTCCCTGCACCCGACAAGCTCTGTGCAAGAGGATCCTTTCGTTGGCCTCCACGGAGCTCAGCGCCCGGCAATTTCGTTACTTAATCAGATGCAGAGTGATTCTGTGGCCGTGGAGAGGTTTCTATTCCAAGCAGGCAGACGGTAATTAAACGGCGTGACCCACACACCCTCAATTACAGCAAATCTACACAAGGGTCTGTTTACCAGGCTAGTCAACCAGCAATTATGGAACCTTTCGCCAAGGCCTCAAACCCAGCAAACTTCTTAAAAAATATTCAATTTTCTTGTGAAAATAAAATGAGCACGTTCTGTTACTATCTCAGTTTGTTTATTAAAGGTCTGTTGCCAAGTTGAGGGCAACTTTCTCAATATTTTGACCAAGCCCTATTACACTACCTGTTGTTATTTAATTTTAACTTTCCCAGCATTTTACTCCTATCACATTGGGCTGCAACCCTGGCCAAGCTCACATCAAGTTGAGAAACTCCAAGGGTGACCTAAGGAGCAGGTGAAAATGATGCAGGAGTAGAAGAAATCCTCCTGGCTCGATGCACTATTGGATTTTGAACACAACTAGAGGCAGGGTCCAAGCTAGTTTTCCAAAGCTCTGTGTGGACTAAGGTCAGAGACTGTCCCTTCTCCATCATGACGGCTGCTAATATGAACTAGAGAGTTCAAATCAACAGGGCAAGGGAACACAGAAATATTTTGGTTCAAATATGCTTGTTCCACTGTTGCATTGACATTTCATGCAATAAATACAGGGAGACCAAGAATCTAAGTCCAAGCCCTTCTATCTCTCAAACCCCATATAGGAATATTTGTAAATACATGTGAAGCTGTGAGCAGTCACCGGGCTCATGCACTGGGCAGTTAGTGGGAATGAATGAGTGACACGCAGGCACTTGTGGTACTTAACACGTGTTTCTGAGCTGGAGTAGAGCATGTTGATATTTCTGAGCAGTGAAATTGCCACAGAAATTGCTGATAATGTTAAAGCAAGAAATGATACAGCATTTGCCAGCCAAACGTGTTATTTTTCCTAAAGAAAAGTGTCAAAATCAAGCCCATTTAGCCATCAGCTGCAAAGCTTCCATTAAGCCTCAATATTTCCCCACCCTGGCAGGCAGAGAGCCAGAAAGATCAGCAGATATTAGCTCGGCAGGCAGACACATGCATATCTGGATGTCATGTAACATGCCTGCGAGCCAGCAGATGTGGGGATCAAAAATCCTTAAGGACACAGCAGTCAGATCTCAGCAGTACCTTAAAGGCCATGAGAAACAGGCACAGGCAAGCATCCAAAAGGGAAGTGATGGTGGAAGGGTTTTCCTTCCCTCTGTTTCTGAAAGAAATGTTTCACTTTTTCCCAAAAAACATTTTTTAGTGTATTAGTGCTGCCTTCCTAAACAACTCATTGCAGAAAGCAAGTCCATAGGGCATGGTCATGAGCTCTACCCAGAGAGAGGCTGAAGAGCAGCAAGGGATTTAGCATAACGCTCGAGCCCACAGCGCAGGGAACTCTCACGGATGGTAATTCTAGCTAAGTGTAATCTCCGTGACCTTTTTTGACTATTAATAGCTTTTTGCTGCACAGGCAGGGCAGGGCGGCTCACACAGCATCCAGGAACCAGCTGTTGCTCATCCCCACATAGTCACATAGGGCAAATGATCCCCTCCACCCTCCGGATCTCGGAGCCTTTACTGGGGAAGGGAGACAACAATTCTCACCCGTCACTTGGGATCTACTCTGAGATCAGTATAGGTGAACAGTGTAATTAGCATTATTGCTTTTCTTACAGGAGGGTGATGGGACGAAAGGCTGCAATTATGCAGCATTCCGGAACGAGACTCCAAAACAATGCAGCTTTCAGCATTGTGAGAGGCCTGACACCATTAGCATAGGACAGCGCTGAGGAATTTTATCTTGCTCATATCTCTGTGCTTAAGGGTGCCCTGTCAGACGTGCACAGGCACCTGAGAGCGAAAATGCAAAGAGACCGAAATTAGAGGGAAGTTTGGAGAGGACACGAAAGGAAAAAGATGCATGGGGCATAACACAGTGGTTTCTAAATAAATCCATTCTGCAAGGGCGCTGCTGGTGCCTTTTTGCTACACACACTCCCCCTCACACACAAACGCATTCACGAGTGCCCTGCCGCAAAACCAACTGTACAATGAGCCAATGCCAAAGGAAGAAAGAAAAGCGCCCTTTATTCACAGCATCGCACATCAATGGCCACTTTATATTAAAATCAAGGCACATGCTTTCCAAACTTAAAAGCTGCTGTGGAAAAAAAAAAAAGGCTTCCTCCTCCTCCACCATTAACACTTTTATAGACACTTATTTGTGTTGGCCAGAGGTCTGGATTGAAACCACCTATAAGAGAGCATCAGACTATGGAGGGTTTAACATGCAGACTAATCTGCCTGTGAAAGACCATATTTTGCTGGTTTGTGCATCGGTTGACCTTGCACCATCTTATGTCAAACTCCTTGATCCACCCCAAAACGGGGAGGGAAGGAATCCGCCCCATCTCCAATGCCAAGGGCCATCACTAAGATCCAAGATTCAGCTTTCCTGCAACTGTTGTAACCATAACATTGTGAATGGCCCCAAATTCTAACAGCGACTTGTTTTTTAGAAGAGTGTCTGATGACATGACTGCTAAAACACACACATCAAGTCCTGAGGCAGACTCAGCCTTTAGCTTGAAACAGCTTAAAAAATTAATTTACTGAATAAAGCAGCTTTTAGGAACCTGATATATATATTTATATGTATTTAAGCATACATATAAATATATATTATAATATGTAATAGTATAGTATAATATAAGTATTATGTTTATAACCTGATGTTTTCTTTTACCATTTTTGTGATGCAAATAAATTCCCCACTCCTTTGTAGTATGAGGATGGAGCTGCGGCCTGCATTAGGCAAAGCCGAAGAGCTTGCTTTGAGTTTTTACAGGACTCCCTACAATGCTCAGGGGAATACATTAAAAAAAATGTGGAAAAAAATATGGTGCAAGCCCCGAAGTTCTGTATCTGATCCATTAGCACAAGGAGAGGGGGAGCCTCAGCAGTGAGTTGCATTACTGGCCTGCAAAGAATCTCTTAGAGTAACACGTACGGCAGCTCGTAACCTGACTTCCTAACCCCAGGATTCCTGCTGCCCTTGTCACCTACCATCTCCTCTGAGTCATTGCAAGGTCTGGATGCAGCACGTCTTTCCTCAGCAGCGCTCCTCTTTGTGCTCCGGCCGACAGGACATGTTAGTTTTCCCCTGTGTGTTTCCATCAGTTCTGATCTTTTTGCATATCGGATTGTTAAAGGGGACAGATTTCCCGGTATCGGTCCCGCTTTGCCCCATTCGTCTATCACACCCCAGAACCCAGCTGTGCTTTTGCCCTCAGGGCACTGAGCCTCACCGTGGTGTCACTCATGATGCTAGAGGAGGGAAGACGGTTTTAATTAATTTGTGCTGGCGGCTAATTCCAAACCTGCAGAACCATTGCAGCTTCAGTGCCCACCCAAGGAGTCTCCTAACTCCGTGGACAAGCTTAAGAGCAGGGAGATAGGTGATAAAATTCTTTGGATTTATATACAAGCAACCTCTTTTTATATCCTTTCTCTTTCTTGATTTGTTTGTTACTTAACATACAATTAGGAGAGCTGAGAACTCAACTTAAAGCCAATCCACAGGACCAGAAAACAAGTACAGTTTTAATTGCAGTGTCTATATATAATACATAATATTTAAATTTTAATTTAAATTAAATACATAATATTTAATTTATATACATATAGAAACATATTTTATATACACACACATATATTTTAAGGTGCTGAAGAAACATCATTTCTTAAATCTCCAGCTTTTACCAAACAACACGACCTTAGACAGCCCCTGTTGACTAATTATTATCCCACTGAAAGCCCAAACAGGAAAAAAAGAAGCAAACAGATAACTAAATCTTCTTTACTACCCTGTGGCAAGGAGGCACAGCCTAAAGCAAAATAAGACACTGAAATATTGAACTTAGAGTATTTTTGCTGAATCACCCAAAAAACTTTGGTCTTCTTGCAGGACATGATTGACATTATAATGAAAAGAGAAATCAGGTGAGAGAGAGTGATGAAATGGTGATAGCAGCATCCTCAGAGCATTGCAGGGAAACCAGTTGCATTGGAAGTAAGTCTTGTTCAATACCGGCCAGCCCAGGGGCAAGGGGACAATTCTGTTTATAGCTTTGAAGATACTGGAGAAAAAAAAAAAAAAGTGTAACAAAAAAGAACTATAATAATAATAATAAAAAAAAAAAGTAATTGGAAACCAGAGAGGAGGAGAAATCATCTCACACCTTCTTCTACCTGCATCAGGACATCACTCATCTTTCTTGCCATTCAGTATGTATGTGGCACCAAAAATGCACGTGTAATTTATGCACTGAACAGCAAACTATTCCTTTTACATAGGGATTACAATCACAATGTCTATCACAGAGAAATCCCTATTGACAGGTGGCAACATTCCTGCAGTTCAACAAGAAGGAGATGGTGGCGGTGTGAAATCGCTGGCAATGTTCTCCTGGTCCCGGATTTGAAGGTGACTGCACCAAAAGTCCACCACCAGGTCAGGGAGCACTGAGCAAACAGACAGGAGCAGCAGAAAAGACAGAAAGGAGAGAGAATTCCCCTTGTGTTCCCAGGAGGATTCACAGGGGTTAGAAGTGAAAGACAACACCGGTAAATCCCACAATTCATATGAATTCACCATTCAGCTGATCAGCCTGGCATGCATTTTGGTCAAGTAACTCATTTTTTCAGGAAAAAAAAAGGTTAAAAAGCCAACGTTATGCAAATATAACTTAAGAAAATATAAAAAAAATATAACTTAAAAGAAAAAGAGTACCCACAACTAGGTATAACAAAAGTATTTACAGAGGATGGTCTGAAAAACAGCAGGATTTTAATGAACAGATAGAAAACGTGGAGGGATGATTTACCTTCCACACAGCACACACCATAAACTCACATAAGTCCATGAAACTGGTGGAGAGCCAAGAGCATCCACATAAGAAAGATGTAACACAGATGAGATTATACATCGCATCTCCAAAGAATGAGACTTCATTTGTAACTTCTAAAGCAAAGAAATGAGAACTCCATTCAGCAACACCTGCTAGAAAGGCAGCTGACTTGTGCTGAAAACCCTAAGAATCTCTTTGATCCACTGATAAAGATTTATTAGCTATTCAATAATCCAAAGACCTGCTCCTTCAGAATATAACTTATTTGAAAGCATCTTTTTGATATAAACACACTGTAATTTTTCCCAGCTCTCTCCAGTGTCCAAGCTATGCTTCTCTTCATAAAATAGATGTGAAGGAGAGGGAGGTCATTGCATGCGACTCGCTAGCAGATGGACCGTAACGTTGATCAGATAGTAATAACCATGGACTGTCCCATCACACTGCAGTGCAGAAGTCAAGCAACAGGATGGATAACGGGGACATCAAGGCCAAATGCAGGAACAGTGATGACGCTTCATTAGGGCCCAGAAGAAAAGGCTACAAACCCTCAGTCAGACACAAGCTATGGACAGATGCAAGCACAGGAGAATGATAAAGAGATATTAAATGATGCTGTATTTCTCCTTGGGAGGGAAAGCTCCCATCCTGTACTCCTTTCAAACCCTACAGCTCTACAGCAGCATCCCAAGAGGACAGTTGCTTTGACTCACCCAGCAGGGTCTCCTCCCAAAGGAGGGTTGACAGATGTGAAGGTTGTTTTAAAAGAACAAAGTTTTCCCTTCAAATTCCATCTGGACTTTCAGCACAGCATTAAAATAAGCAATTCAATTAGTGAAATGGCACCCAGGTGATCCTTAGACCTCATCGCCATCCGCCAGGATCACTGTCTGGTCATAACCATGAAGGTCACAGTTATTCTGGGCATCTTCTTACACACAGTAAGACATTAATCCTTTCCTTCTGGTACTCTCAGCTAGGTTTAAATCTCAAATCTATTTCTTTCACTTTTAAAAATAAATCCTAGGATGGATAATTTCTATTTGGAAGTGGAAGATGCAAAGGTTTATTTCATTGCTTGATCCCAATGCTCTGGCTTTGGGATGGCCTTTAAAGTCTCCAAGGCAGAGACTGGAAAGCATCCAGCTGTCTAAGGTCTGAAAAAAAGATATATAAATATATATAAATCAAAATCAACCTCTCTATCACTCAGGTCTCCCTGTGACTCCCCAGACAGGTATGTCTTTCAGCTGACAGATGGTCTATTCAGCACTTAGAGATCTCTGCTGAACTTTTAATGAAAACAGTTCCTGCATTAGGATCAACACTGCTTTGTTCTTTCTACCTGCCTCACCCGATGCTGTGGTACCCTTGTGGTACGCAGGCAGCAGAGAACTGAAAATAACTCAAACAAAACTCATGCACTTGGAAAACAGCCCCAAAACAATTGTCTCAAACTCAGAGAAATAAGAAATCAGATCTGAATAAACCTACTAAACCTGCTTTTTGTCCTTGACACACCTTAAAACACTTGTCTGAATAGCATCTCCCTAAAAGATGCTCCCATCCGACATTCATAAAACAGGCAATAAAGGGCAATGATTTCCCTGCTAGGATAACACAAATATTGACCTTGCTTGGGTAACGCAGCCTTGATTTGCAGGCCAAGCTCCCCAAGTCACATTTCCTCTAAGAGCTGGTTTGTTCCTCCCTAACCTGGACTCACTCCCACCCCACACTGCTCCATGCAGGGACTGGCACAGCTTTGTCTTCTGAGGAAGCACCGGCAGGTTTGGCTGATGGTATTTCTACCAAGAGAGAGTTGCAGTGAAATTGGTTTTACCCACTCCAGCTCTTGACAGTCTGGTAGTTAATGTCCTTTGAATAGGCAAGTAAATGCAGCTGAAGGTTTGTGCTTGGTCATGATAGCTTTACCACTCAGAAAAACATGTCGGGGTTCCAGCAGGCACTGCAATCCCAGTAAGACATGGTCAGTTGGCCAGGAATGGTCATTTCTCCACACTGGCCATGTCTGAGCCCTTGCTAGGGTGCATTTGAGCTGAGGGAGGAGAGCTGGAAATGCATCTTGTTGGTGACAAGCTCCCGTCTTCCTTCATCTTTACCCTGGGCTCTGGATCTCCAAGGCTTATTTTTTCCAAAACAGATGCAGTGGCCCAGGTCTTTGTGCACTTCTCTGAGTCTTGAAAGTTCACGATTGGTGAAGGATAGCATTTAATGACTTGTCCTCCAGATGCCAATAAGCATTTACTCCAGTTTGTAATTAAATGGTTAGTCCCAAGCCAATGCCAAGACAGGCAAGTGTCCTAACCCTAGACCAGAACATCCCACTGAAAACATTTGCATGATGGAAACTGCTTCCCCTCCCCTGGCCAATCCAGGTATGGATATTTTGCTAGGAGTGGAGCAAAGAAAAATGGTAAAAGAGGTGTGAAGAGATCAGACATATCTACGTTACAGGCTACTTAAAGGCAACAGTCTTCACCAGTTCCTCTCTCAAAGTCTTGGTACGTTGTTTCCACCAAGATGCTTGACTAATGTCAGAGAAGGATGGTGCTAAGTATCGTCAGTTTGCCTGGATAACACCGGGGATGTCTTGTGCTGTCCTGCCACTATCAGCTCAGCTTGGGTCATCTCAGGGAGCGTTTAAAATAAACCCAAACAAAAGGCATTTTATTCATGCAAGTGTTTGTGCCATTCTTTTCCTGGAATACGTCGCTCCCAAAAGGAACCTCGGACACTCTAATTACGGTGACGTAACTACACCAGTACAATTATACCAGAATAACTTGGAAAACTTTCTCACAGAGGTAAGAGTTTACCCTGAAATTTCCTGACATTTCTCAAGGGTAGCATTCAGTAAACAGGTTCTTTCAAAATTATTTCTTCTCCCCCAAGAACCTGAAATTTGTTTCTGCCATTGCCTCTGTGAAACTGTCCAGCTCTCCTGATGGCTCTAGTGTCAATAAAACAAGTGGGACCAGCACGTCAGAGCTCTTCATATAATCCTGCTCTTACAAGTCTGCCTTAGCGGTCAGACTTACCTACCTAATTGCATGGAAGCAGCTGCCATTACACATTTTAAAATGTTTTAGAACAGAAGTGAAAAATAGAGGAAATAAATTGCTCTATAATGTATTAAGACTTTCAAACTATCATCTTATTCTTTCAGCCTTAGAGAATTTTATAGGAAAGCCTCTGATATTCCTCCAGACAGAATTACAATTATTAGTAATCTTGTCTTGGGGAAGACAGAGGAGGAAAATGCTGGGATGGAGTAGAGCTAATTTCATAGCCACTGCTGCTGACACCCCAGTTTCTTCTTCCTTGCCAGAGAGGAAAACACAAAACTAGTAACAAAACACAAAATGCCACTTCTTTTTCTGATACCAGTCCCTTTCCTCTGTCTCACTGCTGCAGGAACACAGACAAGGCACTGGATTTTACTGCACAGATCTCTCCAAGATGCACCAAATTTCCCACTGTATCGGGTAACCCAAGGCTGATTCCAAGCTGCTCTTCATGGTTCCCCCACGCAGTCCCAGCTGCGTAAGCATACATATGATTTAAGTAACTGTAGACAATTACAGCCTTTACCAGACATTTACAAAAGCTAACAAGGTTTTGCTTACTTGCTGTACTTTTATTGCTTTTATTTGTTTTACTCTCATTCTAAGCTGAGGTCTTATTTATTGCCTGTTGTGCCTTGGTCTCTTTGGTGATGCTGCTTTTCAGGTCTGCCTTTCCTTTTTAATTAATATGTTTAGATTATTTTTTTCTGCCAGTTACACTATCTTTCATTTTTGAGCACCAAAAGTATCTTCCTGTTCGTTACCCATATTGTTAGATCTCTGTTTCATTATATATTGTTTTGCTATTATTGTTGTGTATGATATCTGCAAGCTTTGCGTCAGCTGACAGTGTGGTATTTCTCCTCTCCTTCAGATCATTAATAATGTTGTAAATAATTTACTAACTAAAATATTTCTGTAAAGTCAAGTTCAAACTCTAAGTGGAATATGAAGTTCTTTCTTTATGTAACAAAATTTAAATCCTGCCTGTTGTACGCACAGGCTACTAGTGAAACATTTAACATTTCTATACCTTCCTGTAATTAAATGTTAAAATACTACAAATGAAGGAAAAATAAATAAGTAACAAGACAAGGTTAGCATGGCAGAACTCTAGTGTTGTTTAATTTTCCTGTCTTTAATAAAATACAGCATATGGAGAGGCATCTTGGATGACACTATTCTGGTACATGGATAATTCTCTTGTGTTGCTGTATTAATAGTGGGAACACTTGGGGAAAGGGTTGTTATTTAAGGAAAAAAAAAAACAGTGTTTAAGAGGTTAAAGATTCCTCCCTGGTTTTATCAGATCTGTCCCCAGGCAGCACTGCCTACCCCAGCTCAATCCACCTGTAAACTGAGCGGAGAATGGGCAACACGTGCTCCGAGGCGGCCTCGGCGAGGCCGGGTTATGGTTCCCTCTTCCCCACGACCAGGCACGGACGTCACTGCCATCACGAGCAAACACGCTCACGAGCTCGGGGGCTCCGGTTACACCATCTGGGGGAATTCTGAGCAGCCAAGAGGCTTGTGGAGCCGCGGGAGCTTCACAGCGCGAGTCAGGGTGCAGTGTAGTAAATGCTGCTGGTTTGCATGCAGGGCTCCTAATATACAAGCGAACACAATGCGCAGGGAGCCATTCCAAACGGACTGCAGCCAGGCAGGGGAAGTGTCCAACTGGGAATTCTCATTTCTGCCGGAGCCCCAGCGCCAACGTGGGATTCACCCATTCCGGCTGCAGGAGAGAACCCCATCCTCATTCTTCCCCCTGGCTCCAGATGCTCCACGGCCCTCCCACTGGCAGGATGCACTCACCAGCTCGAAGCTCAGGAAATTAAGATTTTCAAACTGACCACGTGGTCATTGTGGTCATTTGCTGCTCCCAGGGCATTCAAACTTGGAGAGATGACACAGCTTGCAGGGATGAAATTTGACTCAAGGATGCAAGAATGCTACTTAGGGTGAGGAGCAGTGAGACTCGTAAATCACCTCAAGAGCTACCTACATCCATTGAAATCCATATGTAAGAGGAGGAGGAGGAGAGGTGGGAGTGCAAAATAAGTCTTAACAGCAAATACAAATCAAGTTGTACAGTTTTTACACGTAGGAAAAAGAGGGGAACAATAACAATGAACAGAAAAACCACCAAAAGAACTTTATTTTTTACGCAAGTCATTCATCCCACATACAGCAAATCTGTACATCCATACGGAGAGATTAAGAACTCAGCAAAAAATTTGAAGTGTTGTATATGAGTGTAGGTTTTAGCAAAAGTAAACCAAATAGATACAACTGTCAGGACTCGGCCGCAGAAATGCTGCCCAGTTCTGTGCTGATCTGCTGCTAACCCTGTTTGCTACGAGGAGGCACCGTGCAGTGATGCAGTGCACACTGCAGTGGACCAGGCCATGGGCATCACCTGGTGCACTATCACCATTCCCATGTTTTGTAATACTCCCAGCAGATACTTATATGAGGTGTGGTCCTCCCAAGCCTCAGAGAAGCCTCCTCTACCCCTCCAAGCAGCCCAGCTCCCACGCGTCTCAAACCGGTGTCATCTTTCCTCCCGGGCTGATTTTATCCCAGGAACAAAAGCAGCACAGTTTATTTTATCCAGCTTTCAAAGCCGCTCCAAATTTACATCCTAAAATCCTACTCAGTTCATCTCAGGAAAACAAAGGCCCTGCATTTACCCAGCTTTTCCAGCTGAACGGACGCCCCCTCCGAAATAACGTAAATAAGCTGGACGGATGGGCTGGCAGCGGCTTTGTAGGACACAAGGCAACTGCACCGCCTGGGCAAGGAACTGGAAGGAGAATATTTACCCTGATGTAGTAAACCCTGGAAACCTCAAAAAGTGATGCTGGATTAAGGTCATTGTGCTTGTCCCTGGAGCCTGGAATTCAGGAGTACAGTCATGGAAGACAAGACACACAGATCTTGCAGGTGGTAAGCAGAGATCTGAAAACTGCTTTTCTAGCCTAAGCGTCTGCATCTGGGCAGGTTTTCAAGGTCTCCTTGGTGAGATGTTATCCACCCCATCCCCAAGACACTGTTCTCAGTCTTGGCGTGACAGACCCGCATCGGATGAACAGGCCAAGCCATCCGCCCGCTTCCAAACATCCGCAGAACTAGCAAGAAGCAGCATCACTCCTACCACCCTTGGGGAAGGCAGCAGTGACGGACAGATGATTTATAAATAACTTTTTCTAATTATTTCATAATAATTATGAACTGTAGTAAAGCACTGTCATCTTTTAATTTTTTTTTGCACATACCTGTTGCAGGTCTCCAAAGAAAGTAACTGAACAGGTCAATCACAAAAATGTTAAAAACATTAACATCAAAATTTTTGCTCATTCCATGGTTTTAATATTCTCATAGAGGTATACCACCAACCCTAAACTGCACTAAATATAAATAAATCAATCAATCATATGGATTTATAACTCTTGGTGAAAAAACCTTCCATGAATTCAGAATTATCCATACAGACTGCCAAGCAGCCTGGGAAAATTATTCATGAAAGGGTTGATTTCACAGGTATGATATACATAACTTAACAATTTAACAGATATATCTTGTAGCAGTTGCTGTATAAATATAGTGAGACGCTTACAACACACAGCACTTCAGAAATATGAAATACAGCAATTCGGTTGTAAATGAAGAAGAAAAAGAAAACCCTAACCACCTTGCCATATAAATCATGTTTGCAGTCTCCAGAAATTCAGCGACAAAATACTTCTGACATTTACACTTTATCCACATGGATTCTGCACAGACTTCAGGTTTCTCCATCAGTTATTCTTACACCCCGTTAAGATCCCCTAAACCGCACAGGTTTTATTATGATTCCTTTCTGCATGTGAGAGTAAGGTAGAAAAGAAATAGATTTATTTCATTTTAATATTCTAAAAGAAGCACTATTGCTAACATAAAATATATGTGCAAATAACCCTAACCAGTTGCTCCATCATACCAATAGTATCTTCACACAAGTGAATTTTACTATTTGAAAAGCACCATACGCAGCTGCTTCCAGCAGTCCAGTTACACAGTAAAGCCTCATAAAAGACACTACTTGGTCAGGGTAAATGCGGTTCCTCAGCGTGAAGGGTGAAGGCTCAGAGAGCAGCGAGCAGCTGCTAAAGGAAGCAGCAGCCTCCAAGAAAAACGCTCGGGAGTGCAAAGTTCTCCTACTATGTTCAGACTTTATGATTTTTACAGAAAGCTGTTTTAAACCAAGTTTTCATCACAATAAAAGCAGTGCCAGAATGACAGCCTCGGAAAATGAAATTTCCAGCTCAGGGGCTCTTAAACCCCTCTCTGTTGAAAAGGCTGGAAACTCTCTTCCAACTCAAAGCAAGCTTTCACTATGAGAAGTAGCTCTAAAAAGGCACTGTAGGAGCTGTTAGTGTTTCTTTACTCTTGGATCGAGCATACTTAAGCCAGGTTTACACAGATAAAGTTTTTTTCCCTCTTTGTTCCAGCACCGCAGACTGCCCTGCATGTCCCTCCATGAGCCGAGTGTTAAGCTGGGTCCTTTATCTCTCCCATCTTCACTACTAATTAACCAGATCTGCCAGTCTGTTCATGCTCTCAATACCAGTGCATCCAGACTACCTATAAGTGATAGCACCTTCTACATGCGGTTGTGTTGTCACTGCAAAGTGCTCATTGATGGGCATTAATTTTTGTCAGCAAAGACAATATGGAAAACTTCGCAGGCACAAAAAAAGGTAGTGATTAGGCAAAAAGCACATAACCAGTGTAATTCATGTACAATTTGAAGAGGAAGAAGCCTGTTTCTACAACAGTTTTCCCCAGTAGCTTTTCCCAAAATTCCCAAAGCTTGTAAAAGAATCAAGCCAATAAAGTTTCAAGAAAGAGAGGACATATCAGTCGTCCTGCTGTGCACAAGCACGTGGGCCTGATCTACTGGTTTCATTCCTTTAATTTTTGCCTTTCTTTCAACCAACTCCTGATCGTGGCTTTGTTCCTGGATTCCTTGGTCTACCCAAAACCTGTTTAGACATCTCATCTAGTTCTGAATGTGGTCTCCTACTTTGAAGTTCTACGTCCAATCTTGCAGAGAGTGACTGCTGTACCTGTGGCATCTTAGTACAGCCAATACCCTTGCGTGCACATCTCGTGTCCAGCTGCCACAGCACAAATTTGAACCTTTGCTCCTGCAGCTGTACCAGATACAGGTCACAGGCGCTCAGACCACAGGGTCTTCGGGGGAAGCTTGAAGTACACCACAGCTCCAAGAGTCACAATCTGTTAATGCCTCCATTGGATGGATACAGACAAGCAGGCAGATTAAATTAGGTAGACAAACAGAAAGTCTGCAAGAGGCTTATCACTAAATGCAATTACCTCTACTTGAAAAAAGCCAAACCACTGCCAAGTCTGCAGTTCCTAGTACAGAAATCTGACTTAAATACAAAAATAAAGACCAATAATAATTTGGATAATTAACATCTAGAAGTATATTTCTCAGATCCTTCATCACTGCAGCTCCCTGTGGTAGCCTCCCCGCTTCCAACAGGATGAAGGGCGCCGCTGCAATCCTCTCTTCTCTTAAATACCTTGGTGCTGTCATTATCAAAGGATGCTCCAAAGGAAGCGTAAGACAAGAGTCTCTAATTCCATACGGGATCCATGATCTCTAGAGGTCCCTTCCAGCCTCAACCATTCTGTGATTCTGAGATAGGGAACCCTGTAGAAGTATTAGAATATAAAAAAATGTAGTAAGAAGTATTTAAGTTCAGAAAGACACAGTGAAGTGCAGCAAATTTAATCATTAGCAGCATGCTACAGTTTTCCCTTTAATATTGAAACAATTTCGCTGTCAATATTTTGCTTTGGCTTTTGATTATATTGAATGTTGCAATAATAATCTCTCCTTCCAGTAAGTGAGGAAATTAATGAGTCAGACCCTGGACAAGAGCAGAAAAATGAGGCCAGTTGCCTCTTCTGCTGAGGATCTGGTTCACAGTCTGTCTGGGGCTGATCCAGCCAGGTGCTGAGCACCTCCAGGTCACGGATCTGGAAGGTCGGGCAGGTTCGCAGAAGCACCCCAGGTAAGAACATCCCCTGATTACAACCCACTACCTCTTCAGTGCCAAGAGATATTAATTAATAACCAGACCTTGTTATGCCCTGGCATTACATCCAGGCACCCAGCGCTAGGTGCTCTAGAGGCATCTGGTCTTTAAGGACTTACTCTCAAGGTGAGGAAAGAACTGGGTCTACTTTGGGAACGGGAAACCAAGCGACCTCCAGGTACCTCCAGTACCTGATCTCGGTCCAGCCACCGCCCGCCAAGAGGAGACTTTGCCAGCACACAGACCTGGGTCATCTCAAGTTGGTTTTAAACATCTTGAGGTGCATTTTTGAGGCACTGCCTGGCTAGAGCTCTCCTGATCCCTCTCTTCACCCCATTGCGTGTGTGTCCCCTAGCAGGGATGGCAAGACCATTTCTCCCCTACGCCCTGGTACAGACAAGAATCTCTGGGCAGACCGAATCCTAAGGTTGGAGGCCACATCTGCTTTTAGGATTGTGCACTTTGCTACTCAACACAGGCA
>JAUBNY010000593.1:1161646-1171688 GCA_032275445.1 Crypturellus soui
AGTGCTGAATATAACAAATATAACTACAGTTTCTCATGATTTAGAAACAGCCCAGCTTCTACAGAAATTTCAGGCAGATGGATAAACAAAAGCAGCACAGCAGGGATAACTGTCAAACCCCTCAGGGGGAAAGAGATACCTGATTTTTAGAATAAGGGAGAGACCCAAGGAGTCAGATCTGGCAAGGGGAGAAAGATGCCACCGTGAGGATTGCCGTGGCGGAATCTGCCTGCACTGAGCTCGGGCACACCGACGGGGCCTGGAAACTCTGCAGGCTCCAAGCAGAGACTTTGACTCTTACAAGGGCCATTCCCATCCTAAGAATTTTGAATTAATACAACTGACTTAAATCCATTGCTTCCGTCAGTAACTTATGCGAGCAACGCGGCGCAGGTAGAAAACCTGCACAGGCTGCAAGCAGCAAACTCCCCATTCCAAAAACACAGCGTAAAAGCAGTGGCAGCGTTGCAAAGAATAGGAAACAGTGGTCTCCACACATTCCCTCACATGCTACCAGTGTAAGTTAGGGCTCTGGGATGCAAGGAAGAGTTTGGTTTTCCAGGGTCTTGCTCAGTCCACAGTGTCTGCACCACGAGGCGATCCGGGCTGGGCTAGGTCCAGCTGGAAGGGGACAGTGACCACAAACGCATTTTTTGCCAGCTGTCCACCAGCCACCAGAAGGCAACAGCTTGCAGTCGTTGTTGGGAGCCAGGACTAATCCCTGGAGCAAGGGAAGAGAGATCTTCCCCTTGGGGCTGGGCTGAGCGGCACTGTCTGAGCATTCCTCGGTCTGTGCAGCAGCCTGGGGACTTGCTCTTTTGGAGGAACTCCAGAAGGAAACAAATCTCGGAGCAGCCTCTAAATCTTTCTCCCTCCGCAGCAGCAGCCACAGGCAGTTCCAACCTCTGAATCCGTCCAGCTGACAGGCCATGTCCCGCCGCACGGGACAGCTCGGGCAGATGGACCGTTATGGGACACCCACTGCAGCCAGAGACCCGGGCCAGATTTCCTGGTGGGAAGAGATGCACGTGGCTCCGATTTTGCATGCTGGGGAGCCAAGAGCCAGGCTGCCCCAGGCCAGTTTTAACAACACGAGATGAACAGAAGACTGGGAAAACTGCATATGAGTTTAGGTCCGAGCCAGGATAAACTGGAAAATGAGAAGTGATTTTCTGTAGTGCAAGAAGTCTGCAAACGTCAGACAGACAAAACCCTGTCCAGCAGCATCAGTTTTAAACGCTGAATCCCCCGCAGTCCTCACTGACTCTTTCTTGCCCTTTCCTGTGCTGCATTTGTGCATGCATAGCAGGGGAGAAAAGCCAAATCTTCCAGAATGCCACATTTGCCAGAGCCTTTGAAGCTCAGGATTCAACTTACTGTCACTAGGGGAAAAAAAAAAAAAAAAAAAAAAAAAAGGCGCAGGACAAACCAGAATAACCACAGAGAAATGCAGGGGGAAGATGGTAGCATAACAACCATGCAACTGCAGCCAACAAATCTGGAACAGATTCCCTGGCTCGACCCGCAGCCCGGGCTCCGCACGGCTGCCAGGGCTCTCCCGCCAGCTCCCCCCGGGCAGCCCGGGACCAGATGGGCCATTCCTGCAGCCAGAGCGGCTCGGTCCTGCCTGTCGGTTTTCAAGGACATCCTCATGGCTGCACAGCTGCATCCCGCAGCGCGAGCGCGGGAAGCCCAGCGTGTGACAGCAAGGTGGCTGGAGCTTTTCTGGGTTTTATTTTCCTTTTTTTTTTTTTTTTTTGGCGGGGGGGGCATTGGGGCAGAGAGGAGGGTTAGATTTTTCTCCAGCGCTTCCCCTCGCTCCCATGCAGCGGTGCATTAGCAGTAATTCTTGCAATTTAGTTTCCAAGACCCATTGGGGACAGCAACCATGTGAAGATTAACTTCTGTCAACCCCGAGTCAAGTCCCTGCTGCCATCGCCAGAGAAATCCAGGCACAGATGGAACTGGAACGCTTGGCATTGCCATCGAGACCAGACACCAGAAGGCCTCTCCCCGTAGTGGGTGTTTACTGTCCAGCTTTGAGAAGAACCTGCTCACTCTTCCCAGTAATGCCCAGTGCTCCCTGGAGGCTCCCTGACCTTCTGTCCCAGACCGGGAGCGCTCCTGGAGAGCAGCCCCGTGCACATGAGGGCACCGACTCCATCAGACACTCAATAACTCTAGAGCAAATTCATAAATCATTATCTTCCAACCACAGATGTTACATGGGCACACAAGTCAAACTTCTTCACACCAGAAAGCTCCAGCGCTTTCAGCTTTTTCCTGCTGTCTCATTCTAGTCATTTTTATGATTTTATGATGAAATATCTTAAAAAAAAAAAGAGAACAGGAAGGAGGACATTTTCTGCTTGTGACAGACGAAGCAGTCATCCATGCCTGTCCACAGCACTTTGGGATACCAATCTCAGTTCACATGTTCTCCAGCCCAGGGCACACCTGACACTGGAGCATCTCTTAAATATTTTGTTTCATTGCTCAAGATATCCAGCGGGTAGGACAGGATTCATGAAGGTCATTGGTTTTAAAATATGTCAACCCCCAGAAGATAGCTAGAACTTAAAGGAATTTCACAGATGCTAGTTATTGCAGAGAACTCAGATAAGAAGCCGAAGTTTTTGCTGATACTGCCTCAGGTGGAATATCTGCATTTTACAGGCTCCGGAATAACTCTCAGCTCCACGTGCGTACAGCTTGAGTGACACCCCCTGCTTCTCCCCAGAGACACAAACTCCATCAGGCTTTTCTGAACATAGGGCCTGTTTTAATTGAATGTGATGTTTGCTTTGGCTTTTCTCCAGCTCCCCTAGAGCCGGCCCAGTTCTCCAGCCTTTCCCTGTGATCCCAATGAGATCACAACCACCAGGTTTTTGATTCCTTCCCTTCTAGCAGCCTCAATCTCCTGCTTACACTAACAGTCAAGAGGGAAGTTTCTTCTCTTATTAGCCAAGAATTGATGAGAAAAGCCAAGGGAGGCAAATACACAACTATCAGTTTGAAACTTTTCACTTTGCATCTCTCCAGAGCCCAAAACACACTTCTCATGTTTCTATATTTTCAGAGCTTGACAGACTATTTAAAAAAATTCTCAGTTGAAAATTGCTTGTTTTTACTTATATTCCTGATTTTTCACGCGGTCTAAAAGCTCACGTGTGGGGCCTCCAGGACTATATCATCACTGTGCATGTATGCATTTTCCTGCCTGCATGTCCCCCTTGCTCTCTGAACAACCAAGTCCAACTCCAAATGTGATCAGGAGACTGTGTATGAAGTTCCTACAAGCTTCATGGGAACAAGACAACATGCAGAAGAGAGTGACTCTACCTAGGACTCCATTAAAGAATGAAACATGAATTTATCAGAAAATTCCAGAAGAGAACGATATTCTGCATGTCCTAACCCGCAGGAAAAAAAAAAAAAAAAAAAAACCCTTTAATCTCAACTTTTAGACATCAGAGAATATACTCTGCAGTGAAGCGTCTGCTCCCATGTAGATTCTCTGATGTCTAATAGGCATGGAATGCTAGTTGCAGCTTGTCCAGCAAAGTTGGGGCATCCATAATAGCACCATCCTATAGGGAGTCTCTAATGCCTGAAAAGGAGCGGTGCTCCCTCTGAAGCCTTCTTTTTAATTTAGTTTGAAAGTCAGCAAACCACAAGATACAAATCCATTGGAAATCAGACTGCATTCGTTGCAGGGGTCAGCAAATGTCTTGCTGGCTTTCTCCTTGTTTACTACAGTAAAACCGTGTAATTGTGGCCAGTTTTTGCAGTGAAGCTTATGAAAGTCATCGGACAAGCAAACTATTTGCTACCCGCTTAACACCTGACAAAGCAGGAAGGAGGAAACGCTCCTGGGGGTCAGAAATGCCTTCATCATCTCTGAAATAAACTGGTACTTTTCAACCATGATTCAATTGCTAAAGTCCAAAAGCAACAACAGGAGCAAAGGTAGATTAAGTACCACTAACCTAATGGCAAAATAACTTTTTTCCACCAATGCAAAGGTGACGCTGAGGGAACTGAAGCAGAACAGCACTTCTCAGAGATGGAGAGATGCAGCTCTATCATGGATATGACTATCACTGCTGTTCTTTCATGATTCTGAAACGAGACATGAGAGGGAGAGCGATTCCTTCTCTACAAGTGTAAGCACCAATGTGCACATTTGCCAAACACACTTTGGCACTTAGATTCCAAGCTCGGGGGCTCATTTTCTAGATGTCCCATTGCTTGCTTCACCCTGCTAAAGCCATCATCCTTCCCCACACAGCTCCATTGCCATCCAGGGAATGAATGTGAACACCCTTCCTGCCTCAAAAGCTTTCCTTTAGATCCAACATTATAACCATTAAAACTCCCATGCTAATCACTGCAGCATTACTCATAGATGCACCAAAGGACATACTTGGAACAAATACATACAAGTCAAGGGGACAGAGATAGACACAAGAGGAGTAAAGTACGTGGTAGATTTCAGAGGGGGAAAGTGATAATCAAGAAGAAGCGTTTACACCAGTGCTGTTTAGGCTGAATGTAGTTTGCCATACCCGAGTGGTGTGAACAAAAGCCTTCCTACCGAGTATAGAGAGTATAAATAACAGAGTATAAATAACTTGTCGTTAGTAACATGCTTCATCACCAACAAAACCTTCTCCAAATAGCTAAATACAGACTTCAATTAATTCAGGGCACATGGACAGGGTGAGGCTGCAGCACCTGAGTCTCTCGTATCTTTTGCAGGAGGAAAAGTCTACATCCCCGGAGGAGCGAGACCCTTGGTCTGTTCCTCTCTTCTCCTGGTATCTGACAACACAGAGGACCATCCAACTCATCATGTGCAGCAGAGAAGGGTGGGGAGGGTGGCTGTTCCTCAAAGACTTTCCTGCCCTCAGCGATCAAGTGTGGCAGGCTCCATGGAGCTGAGAACGCTCTGGGAGAGCATCAGCACCCACATCAGCACCAGCAGTGGCGCTTCCACAAACTGATGCCAAGAGGATTTTCCAAACGCTGCTAACCCAACCCAGCACTTGTGCAAACGCGCTCAGCTATCATGCTTGCTGCTCAGCCTTCCAGAAATGCAGGGAATATCAAAATAAAAGGCTACTTTATCATCAAAGCTGTTGCACCCTTGGGACCCTGGGAGGAAAGCGGGATGAAGCAAATTTCAAGACTAGTTTTTTTGCATCTCTCAGTTAAACTTACTCTTTTGTCGCACAGAGTCTGACCAAGCCCTAGCGGCACCCAGCGAGAGGGACTGCAGATCCATATGCATCGCTCCAGAAAACTGCATGTGTGCACCCGTAACACTTCCGTAAAGTGATAATTAATGACAGACTTGTTATGAATATTCCAAATAATAATCCTCTTAAAAAAATCAGCCTGTGTCAGCGGTGGCAACATTTTGAAAGGTTAGGAATAATTGTGAGGCATCTGTGAGAGGAAGGCACAGAAACCTGAATTAATGATGGTGGAAATTTTAAACTTCATTTCATATACACTGACATTAATTCTGCTCTTCAGAAATGCCCAGAAAGGCAGAAGTCAGAGCCTGGTCAGCCAGCAGGACCTTGGGCAGCTTGACTCAACGGTCACCACAGCAGCACAATATCCACCCTACCAAAGCAGGAGGTTTACTTATTTAATGGGATTTGACCAAGGAGGCTGCTCATACCTCTTTTCCACAGCAGTTTCTTCTAATTCCCAAGCTTTATGTGGACAGATGATTTTTAATGACAACAGTGTCACCCAGGAGGACCCCTGCCTCTTCCAGACACTCCTTGGATCATGATGCTAATCCCAAAGGCTGGGTCAGAAGCCTACCTTTATCTACCATGATTTCTTTTATCTTTTTATTTATAAGTTTATCTTTTTGTTTCAGATCTCCCCAGCTTAACCAGGCAAAAGTGAAAGGTTAACAAAGAAATGTAAAGCAAAAAAAAAAAAAACAAAAACAAAAACCAAAAATCAACTCTTTGTATTGCACCGGTTTGGGTTGCAGGGGGAGGAAAAATATGGGACCAGGCTGAGAAGCCAAGCAACTGACCATGTGCCTAGCGTTTTGGAGGAAAAAAAAGGCATTAATGTGAAACATGGACTGACTCTGAATCTGAGTTTTAAAAAATCTCAAGCACGCTTTAAAATCTAAAAGGACTCCATCAAACCTTGCATGACACCAGCATTGTCCTTCCTCACCCTTGTCCTTCCCTGACTGAAATTGTTGTTTTTTTAGCACCTCATTCTTACAGAGTAACTGAAATGATGTTAAGGCTTTGGCTGTAACCACAGTAGAGAAATGATGCATCTGAAATCAGAATAAAAAAGGAGAAAAAGAAAAGAGCAGGCTCCAATTTTCTCACTATTCATGTCAGGTGAGATGAGTCAGTTATGCCATAAGATGCGAGGAAGAGTCTTTTAAGGATTCATAAAAACACAAAGCAGGCATAAAAGGCTGTTAAAAGGAGAGATTTGCAATTAACAGTGTTACTGTATTGCTAATATGCAACTCTGCCCAAACCACTGGGGATTTTAAGTCATATTCACAAATATAATATTCTATTTTAAGGGCAGCATTGAGCTACTTAAGGGTAACAGCAAAATCTGCCTGAGAAGACATAAGAAAACCTTCAGATGCCCAAGCCAGATGGAGCCACTTTGCCCCGATCAATCACTGCCTGTTATCCTTAAATGACCCCCAAAATAAAAATGATGGAAAATAAAGTGGAAAATAAACACAAATTGTGAGATAACCACTCAGCTCTCAGTTTTAACATCCTTCCCCCAGAATCAGTGTTTTTAGAAGGAACAGTGCATGTTACCAATAGCAACTGAAAAACGTCCCATCAGATTCAGAGGCTGATTGTTCTATACAGAATTGAAATGACATAATGATAATCATTCCTAAAATTAAAATCACTTTATTTCAGGAGTTGCTCCATGCTACTTGCTGCTTTAAATCACTATCCTTATGGGGAGGAACTGACCCCACGATGCACCATCTGCCTAAGAACTGGTCTTGCTAACATCCTCCTTTCTGCACTGTGACACTGCTCTTTGTTTGGTTGTTTTAAGGCCAGGATGGGGCTTGTTTCAACCCTTCTGCTACAACCTGGGTGCCGTTCAGCACTTCTTTCTTTCTTTTTTTTTTTTTTTTGGCAACAACCTTGAATCCTTGCCCTTACTGTAATGCATCTAACCCAAAAATACAGAACTGAGAGGCCGTGCGAAGACACAGCTGTAAATAGGATTTAGATATTTCTAGCAAGACAGAGGCATTCAGTATAAACATGTGCTGTCTGTAACCGTGGATCTCACCATCATCCCTGGTTTTCTTTTCACAGTCACAGATTCACCCCAGGAGTCTCTCTCTATATATATGTGTGTGCATACGTATATACCTATAAATGTGCATGTGTGTGCACACATAGATGCCCACGTGTGCATTAGTGTATATGATTACATGACCTGCAATTCAAAGCTAGCTTTGCAATTTCTGAATTAAGCTTTTCTGTAATCACTCTTTTCTGTAATCACTCTTTCTGGCCATGATCTAGATCCTTTTCCTCCTTTAAATTAGCATTAGAGATGAAAGTGGATGCCCCAAGGCTTTGTAACGCTAGTCTGAATCCAGCCCAGACAGATCTATGGAGCATTAAAAGTTGTGCTCCTTCCTTGGATGTTACATGACATTATTGCAGGAAGAGGGTTGGTTTTTTTTTTTTTTTTTTTTTTTTTGTATTCACACATCACCATGCTTTGAAGACACTCATGAGACACTAGAAATGCATAAGCCCATGGACTGAACCACCCTCACTCATAGCCAAAGTTTCTTCCTACCTAGGCACAGGCCTCACAGGGCCTGTAAGGCAATAAATACCTCAGAGAAGATGAAAGTTCATTCTCATCAACAGTTTTCTACAGAAATGTTTTGCGATGATGCAGTATTGAAGGGAGGTTGGGGAAGGAGGCTAGTGTTACACCTGTAATTTCCACCTGTAACTTTTTTTTCTGTTTTTTTTTTGTTGAGTGCTTCTGAGTTTCCGAGACCTTAACAAACATAATCACGACCCTCTCCAAAGTCTCAGCTCTTCTCAAGGACAGAGAAAGATAATTATTATAGATTTTCCCATTCGCAGTGCTGTTGACTTGTAAGGGATATAAATATTTCTCAACAAGTTTGCCACCTAAGGATCCAGCCAGTGGACCCTTGAAAACCTACTCCAATTATGTCTTTCTCCTCCATCCCTCCTTTTTTTTCCTTTGTATAAAACTATATTCTAGTGGTTTCTAATCCCATGTTCTGCCCGAATTTCCACTTGTATTGGGTTCTCAGGAAGATCTTTGCTACCAGAAGTCCCTGACGCTGGCAGGAATATAAACAACCACCAGGTCATGTAGCAACTTGATTACACCACTCATAATATGTTTTTGGTGAACTGACGGTGTTTTGGCTAAATCAGTGTGCTTTTAGTAAAGGATTTAATCCATTTTCTTCTTACAAGAGGAGACAACTGCTACTCCATGAAGCAGAGCTCTGTTTTCAAATCACTAAACAAACATTAATGGTAATCCCCAGCTTCCACTGATGTTGCTCTGGGTTATCACCAGCACAAAAGTGAGAAACAGGGCTTAGAGGGATGAAGTGATTTGCAGGGAGCAGCCGTGCATTTCCCTCTTTCAAGGGTTTGAAGGAGTGTCGTTACTACAAATCAGTTCTCAAAATACCCAGGATTAAGAGACAGTCTCATTCCGGTGGGTGGGTAAGCAACAGTATCTGCATTATACAAATGGATTAAGCACAGCAAAGAGATTTAGGCTTATGTTTTCCACCAATGGCTTCTGATTTTGGATGGCTTTTTTTATTATACAAGCTTATTCAGTTAAAAAAATAAAACCAAGCATTCTCATGTCTAATTTCAGTCAAGAGCAAGAATTGCAATCCTCAAAATTAAAAGCCATTTTTCAACTATTAGTCTCCCCTATTAGGTACCTTATTTCCCTGTATGAATTAGGCCAATTAAAGTTTGGTTGCTGATACTTCAAAGCCGGTCTGCGATGCCTCTTTAAGAACTGCTTGAACAGCACAGGGAAAACGGGCTTTATTATTAATTCTGCTTCTTGGCGCGGAGCAGAGGGAGGCTGGAACCCACGGCACTCTGCTCCGTGCTCGCTCCCCCAGCTCGTGCGATTGGAGGAACACCTTGAGGAAAGCGCGATTCCTGGCCTAGGGATGGGGATCAAAGACAAATGACTGCCTCTGTGCAGGTTTTGCAAGAGGTTGCTGGGAGCCGTGTGCTCTTCCTCATGAAGGGAGCCGTGGTGCAGCACGGAGGAAGCTGACACACGCTACCTAAAGCACCCCTGGGCATGACGTAAGTCATCGTAACGCTCCCAGTGCAAGTGTGGGATCTGGTAACCTTCAAGGTACACAACACAAGCCAGCACGACTTAGTCAATTGCTTCAGCACCTCCAGAGCAAATGACATCTCCAGTACGTGGCCGAGATGCTTTCTGGCTGTGTCATACTTAAGGGTTTACGGCGATTCCCATGGGAGCAGACATTTTCTACTTCATCTGTGGCTTACATGCTTTTCTTTCTCCAAAAACGCTACCAAATTCTGCTTTCCCATTTGGAGGAATCTCATGAAAACAAAGTTTTGTTCGTTTGTTTTACTAGTGAAGTTCACTCCCACCCTCTAACATTCAGCCAAGCCCACGGTTCTGTCCCGGCCAACACGAGCCGGGGCAGCGCCGTGACATTCACTGCTCAGCTCTGGCACCCCTTGACACTCGAGCACAGTGGGCTCCTTCAGCCCCAGCATTTGAATGAAACGGGCAGTTCAGCAGAGCCCACGCACACAGGTCGCTGTGAGTTCAGCTTAACTCGGCCTCACTGCATTACCTGCTGCTTAAACCAGAGCAGGTCAAAGCCGCAGCAATCCAGTGTTGTGATGACGTACCAGGGACTTTGGGGTGCTGCTAGTGGGCTCCTGGCAGATAACCCAACACCCCTGCAGGCAGCAGC
>JAUBNY010000593.1:1197045-1208669 GCA_032275445.1 Crypturellus soui
AAAAAGCTCTTTCATGTGTTTTCTTTCCTGTTAGAACCAGCTTTAGAAAACTTCCTCCTGTTGCATTTCTATGAATGGCACAGAATATGGGATGGGAGGCCTTGCTATACTAGGTGCGTGGAGGCATGAGAGCAAGATATATATATATATATGTATATATATATAAAGTGAAAGTGGATAATCTGTGTAAGGAAGACACGACACCAAGCTGTGACCAGCAGCAAGGAAGCAGATGCTCCAAGTTTCCATGTGCAAGTGCACGGAGATCGCAGCTGCAAAGACCCACTGCTCTGCAGTACGGACACGAGCAGAACCAGCGCCAGCTGCCGGACTGTGGATGCAGGAAGTCAGAAGGGAAAAGGAAAATAAAAATAAAAAGAAATACTGCCAGATTTAAAAGGCTACTCTGCTCTCTGTCCCCATTTAGCTGCAGTTCATCCAGCTCAAATGTGTTTACATTATGACCAAACTTAATCATGAATTCCTTGGACCAGACTGCCTAGCAAAGAAAAGGCACTAAATTTATTAGCTACTCCAGAGCTGCTCAAGAAGCCAGGTTTGGAGTGAGATCTCCAGCATTGTGTAACCTCCAAGGAATTTCTGGAAATACTTATTTTACCTTTTTTTTTCTTTCTTTTCTTATTTTTTAAGCTTACATTAAGGGGGCAGCGGTGGGGAGGAATAGGTGTTTTGTGAAATCCCAGATTTTTTCCACCAGATATTCTCACAAACACTAAGGAGCAATCTGATTTCCTGCTCTAAGCAGGAATGATACAATCTGCAACAGAATCCAGAGCTTGGCAGAATGAAAGAAAAAAATAATATAATGCTATTCACCTTCAAGCAAGCACTCACCCACTATTTCTCCAAATAATAAATACATTAAGTGGATAAAATACAGAAATCCAGAACTCATTAGCAGCTGCACTGTGAACAACCTGAATTAGCAATCTGAAAAAGTCTTATTTATAAAACTGAAACTTTTTTTCTTGTTTTCCCAAGTTTCTTGTGCATTAAAGCAGTTACCATAATCGAAAGACCCAGAATACTTTCTTCCCAATGTTGAGGTCTCCACATGTTTATGCTGGTGACAGGGCATAGATTGGAGAGCAGATACTGTGCATGGTGTCGCTCACAAGGGTGGCAAACGAGGTGCCGTGTTTGCTCATGTTGAGTCTTCTCTGTGAACGGTTGCATTTTTGCTTGCTATTTTGTTTGCATTTGGTTCTCTTCCAGTAGCCACCATTATATACCAGGACTGTGCACAGAGCTTAAGGCTAATGCAAATTCACATGCAATGTTAAGGGAGGAGAAAAAAAGAGAAAAAAAACCACACACACAAACTGTTATGGGGCTTGCAATAAAGACAAATTTCACTCAAAAGGGCCAAAGTGACACTGGTATGAATGGGATGGGAGTGATGTAATTGCCCAAATTTAATGTCCAGGCTTGGCTCAGATGTGGAGGGAGGGCACGTTGGGCCCCTTGCAAAATGAAGGAGGAATTAGATCTCACATTATCACTACAAAAAAGCTGCAGAGAGAGGCAGGTAAGAATTAGAAAACATCCAAATTAACATTAAGTCGCAGACTTACGACTCATTCCCCCATTTATATGTGTATTTTTAAAGAGGCTTAATTAAGCTACATTTTAAGATGAGATTTTTTTTTCCCCTGAAGTTACATGAGCAATTTGAAAGACTCCAAGCTGCAAATGGCACTTAGAGTTTTTTTTCCTGAAGAATAATGAAGGTGTGATCACAATATAACAGAATTCATTATTTTTGCCCCCTAAAAATTAGATAGCTGTTTAACCAAAATAACCCAGGCTATGTACAGAAACGGTAGATGACCACAAACATAAGCACAAAGAGGGCAGGTTTAAGTTATAGAATTTGATTCTACTTTCACATTCACTTATCCATGCTTCAAGTACCCCAAAAAATAAAAAATAAAAATAAATAAAAGTTAGAATATACAGAAAACCAGGGAATCTTCTAACAAGAACTAGTTGGGTCCAATCATCCAGCAGTGACCATTCTATCTATGAAAAGAAAAAAAAATCCCAAATCTGAGATTGGCCAAATTCTTTTACTAAAGCTTTAGATCTCTTTAAGGTATTTAAGATAATCTAAGTCCTTATATTGGCACAAGCTGTTTAAAGTGATCTAAGGCTTTAGAATGGTTTAAGCTGCTTATGCAGCTTTTAGGTTTTAAAAAGGTTTAGTCTGCTAAAAAAACCATTCCCCCCAAAAGCAAGTTGGGTTATTTCCCAGGCTCCCAAGGTAATTGTACCAGTTTATGGACTTTGATATGGTGCAAATACAGAAGTTTGTACTCAAGAATAAAACATTCTGTTTGCAATCAAGTCAGGATTGATCATTTCTAAATCCAGGAACACTGAGTTTGCAGTTGACTCCTGCTGGCATAACTTGGTCTTTTAAGAGCAGTTCATCCTGCCTAAACAACCACAGACTCATCTCCTACTTCTTAAGGAAAGAAAAGGTCATAGAGAATTGCACATGGAAAAACTTAATAAGTTTTTCTGATAAGCAGTCAGCGAAGAACATGATAGCTGTGTAAAACCTATGAATTCAACCCTCCTCTCTTCCAATATTCTCCCTCTTCCAGATTTGTGCAACCAAACCATAGCACCTCTTGTCACACTCCTCTTAAGATTATACCTGTCTGCAAGCCAACAAGCTTCTTGGAGTATAGGAAATAAAGGCACCCATCAGACAACAGGAAGGACAAATGGGAAGATGCAACCAGTACTACAGGCTCTTACCTTGAGGAAAACTTTAGCATTAAAAGCAAGGTTTGAATCCTAGTGACCGATATTTAGGATTGGTCCCAGCCTATTACACGTGGTGGACCTGCTCCCTAACGCCCACGGAGCCCATGGAGAAGGATCCCCAGCAAAGTTCAGCTCCTGGAGAACATCAAGGATGGCATCACCACTCGTCCCTTGGGTGGCTTGAATTTCCTTCCCAAAACAATGTCTGGAAAAATCACAGCATCCTTCCCTCTTGAGGGCACACGTTTTATAAACTGTTGCAAAAACAGATCAGATGTCATTTAGCCAGCTAAGTAGAAAATTATATTTTTCTGTTTCCCTTTCAGCCCCATGGAGAGGACAGTCCCATGCCTCCATGACATCTAGATGCTGAAAATGCAGTTATTTGGACAAAGAGCTTCCTCTTTTTTCTCTCCTCTTAGCCACTTGATAGAGCCACAAGATAGGCACTAGCCACCCTCCACTCTCATTTACACAAACATAAAGGCAGAGCATCTGGCCAAGTGTCAGAAGTCTTTAATTACATGATCAGGCTTATCTTAAATATCTATTTATTGGAATTTTTAAATAACACAAGATTGCATCCTATCTGATAAACGCTACCCAGACAAATGGGAGTTAAGATTACATATTCAGCCCAAACACTTCCATACTCCATCTTTTCACTGCTTAACTTTGCAAACTTAATATGATATTAATGTAGGCCTCCTCTCTCCCCTTTCCACCTTTATATTTCACTTCTGAACATTCGCAGAAATAGATTTTTAGGGTTATTGAGTCATGGAAAATCAAACAAGTCTTCTCATACCCCTTTTTTTTTTATCCCAATATGCAACTGTTGACTTAGGACAAGATTCCTTACAAGAAGCTTTGGCTCCCAAACAGCCTTTGTGTCCACAAACGCTAAGCAAAATCTAAACGGCTGGAAAGAAATATGTAAATGCTGGAGGAAATAGCAATAGAAAGTCACTATGTACAGTTAGATGAGAAAATTAGCCTCTTGATTTCTCAATTAACCTAACCTTTACTCTGGGAGGAATGGGAAAGCACAATGCGTGCTGGGGTTTTTTTGCCTCAAAGAGAATAAAGGGCATCCCCAAACCAAGTACATAGTACCAGGGGATGCAGACTAATTACTACTTCCTTGGTTTCTTCCATTAGCTGTGGACTTTTTTTATGCCAAAAGTCCTCCTAAGAGAGATGGCAAGTCCCTGGGAGACAGAGCAGGGAGGTGGCCTCTTCTCAAGCAAAGAACCTATGAGCAGCTTTAGCCACTAAGGCAATGTGCCCTGGGCCACCAGGAGAGCCCCCAAAGCAGGTTGTTCCTAGTATTTCAGGTGGCAAAAGGATGGTAGGTCTTGACAGTTGTAGGAATACCAACCCCATGAGTTTTTATATAGTCTTATTGTAACTTGCTTCATTCCTCCATTAATAAGCCAAGGAAATGCAGCCCCTTTTTAAGCATCAATAAATGTAATTATTGCAGAGAAATTGTCCCATTTACTGATGCAAGATAGAGGTTTGGAAAGCAAGCATTGGCTGAAGATCATGCCAGGGGTCTTGTGCCACAGCAAGTAACCAAACTCAGCCTTTCACCTATTTACCTTTATATTTTCCTGGTATCCAGCTCCAAATAGTCTTACCCTTACATAGGTGAGGAAGGTCTCCTGGGCAGAATCATGCAATTGCCTTCCCAACAGAGCACCAGCTACATCCGTGTCACTGAAATACTCCCAGGACCCATTTATGCCAAAGTGCCAATGAGGGTTTAAGCCAAGAAACAGAATTTTCACCTTAGAGGGCGATATGTTTCTGCAAAACCAGAATCAAGGAGTCTTTTTTTGGATGAAACCACCTGTAATGTGGGGAATCCACAGGAGAGCTTGGGGAATATCAGTCCAACCATGACCATGGTCCAGAAGCGCTCAGGAGCAGCCGGCCTGTTTGGAGAGCCCCTAAGTCTGCCTTCTGGCAAACACGTGAGCGTGGAGAGGAGGGAGGACAAGGAATAAGTCACGTAGCTGCAGTGTGAAGTTAGGAGCACAACCTCCAATGGGACTTTTGCTTCCAAGTGCCTTCTCTGTCATGGCTTAGCAATGAAGCAAGGGAGTATCATCTCTACCCAAACTGAAAAATGTGTCCTTCTCTCTCACTATAAGCCAAACTAAACAAGCATATATTCAGCATTCCAAAAAGTAACCCACTTGCCCATATAGTCTTTTCCATTTGCTACCTTATATATTTCAAATAATAATAAAATTTGCAGTTAAGACCCTGTTGACTGTGCCTCCTCACAGACTAGAACACTTCCTTATCATTTTTGACATTGGTCCAAGATCATCAATTTTCACGTGGGTGGTCGGACCCATGTGGCCTCTCCACTTGCCTGCTTAGCATGACAGCCCATCTCGTTTGGAGACAAGGAGCCACTCTAAATATTTTCCATCAGTTTGCCAGGAGTGCACAGTACAGGTCCTTCACTTTGCCCCACCTCCAACATTTTTTCCACTGCGTAAAATTACAGTCCAATGAATTAATCAAAGTCACAATCCAAAGCAGCTATCGGTAACACAGAAGCTGCCTATGCTTTCGGGTACGTGCAGGTATGCGACTTCTTCAGTAGAGACTATTCACTTCTAGCAACAGATTCACTAGAGTAAATAAGTTTCAGAAGATGTTAAGGAAACTGGCCACACTTTTTGAGCAGACATTAGCAACGTGGAGTGAAACAACCTGTTTTTACTGCACCATAAAATTCACTATGATGCTAGGACCAAAAAAAATGGCCTCAAAATATTGGCATGAAAATCTGTTAAAAGCAACTGAAAATGGGGTGTCAGAGTGCGAAGATACATGCAATTACAGGCAAAAGAATCAGGTAGAGGCCACAGAGAGATGAGGGCTGAAGAATTTGTTTCTGTGGACTAAAACACATGGGTGAGCTGGAAACAGCCCATGAGGATATGAAACTCACCTTTCAAAAACAAATTACCCAGGACGGAAACAGGTAAGAGGTACAAGGCTTGAGATGGGGAGAGTGTTTGCACAGCTGGGACCATCTCTGGAGCGTGTTCTGCACAGGAACATTTATTTAAAAGTGCATATGAGCTTGGACTACACTTTTTTATCAAATTTCCTTCCAGTTATTTCGAACACACTAGACCTTTTGATTTCAAATTCATCTTTTGACCCTTTGAGATACATAAAATATGCTAAAACTCTAATGGCAATTATGAAAGCAGGGGGCTGTTAAAAGTTTTGTTTGTAATGGAAGAATATTTTGAAGGACTCACCCAAGATGATCTCAGAGAGCATCATCATGAGCAAAGTTCATTTTTGTCACTAGCACTTTAAGAGAACAATAAATCCTGCAGTGACTTATTTTCAGCAAATTACATGTTTCATCAGGATTTACTCACTTCTTTTTGCTGGCAGCTCCCAAGCCAGGGTCATGAGTCAGCAGAGCCCTGAGCCCTTTCTCCAAGATGCCGAAGGCTCTGGTGGCTCTTTCTCTTTGACCAGATTTTATTGACCATCCTCCAGCATTGCAGCTCCCAGGATTTCCCACTGACGATGACCAGAGCTGGTAAGGAGTGATGAGAACGTGCATGGGAGAGGAGCAACCAGGAGCCAGAGTCTCCATTAGGGTTTTGACCATGCTGTGAAAGAGTTGGGATGCTCAAGTCCAGGAACCCATCTGAAGGTCCAACCACAGGTTCTTCACAAGCAGGAGCTCCCTGCCAGCCATGAGACCATCAGAGGATGGCCCCCTTCCTCAGGAAGAGGAACATCAGTTGGGACCATTAAGGTCAGGGTCATTAACCCACCTGGATGCGACTCAGTGCCACATGCTCAAGGTGTCCCAGCTTGAGCAGGGGGATTGGACTAGATGATCTCTAGAGGTCCCTTCCAACCTCAACCATTTGGTGATTCTGTGATTAGATTGTCCAAGGTTGTAACCACAGGTCCAGCCCAGCTCTACTCCTGAAGACTCACCCCAGTGACTATTTCAGGGCTGCCCTTCTCCTCTGCGCTGCAGGGGACATGGAGCATCCCATGAGCCTTTCCAATGAGGAAGCTCCTCGACGACAGCTCCTCAAGACCGCAACTTGGCCACGCTGGTGGCTGCAATCCAGCTGGTTAAGTGACCTCAGCCATGGGCAACAGCAACCAGCACTCACCTCCACAACGTTTGGACCTCACAGAGCTGCTCTGCAACTCATCCGGAGCCAGGATTACTCATGCTCCCAACAGCAACACTTATCTACACAATGAGACGCTCTCTCCTGCACGTTTTCTTATGGCACTGGTGTCTGCCCAGCAAACACTCAGTCATCGAAAAAGAAAAGCAAGCCCCGCTGTCTGCAGCCAGAGCTTAAAGTCAAAACTTATTACTTCTATTTTCAATCTGCCAGGGACTCACACTGAGATCCTGGCCAAGTGGCTCCCCCTCCCTCCTCCCCATTTCCCACATAGAAGAGAAAGAAAGAAGCAGAAAGGTTAAACGGGAACAAAAGAGTCCGTGCTGCTTTCTGCCCCCCACCTCAGCAAACCACAGAGATCAGAGCGGAGCAAACACAGGACTTACAGAGCTGGTATGTTTCCATTCTTGGCACAAAAGTTTTCCGAGCTTTTTAAAGAACTAAGTGAAGAGATTTGGGCTATGGATTCTGACATCCTCTTACAGTAAGGTCAGGAGCACGGTTAAACATGGGGAGGCAACAAGCAGCCTTCAACCAGTCCCTCCTTTCATCATATAACTGCATGCACCTAGGAACCATTCAATAAATTAGTGTGCTGGTATGTGCTATTCCTTCGTGCACCCAAACTAATTAAGATTACATGTGTGTTTCAGCCGAGCCAGATGTAGATATTTAGCTGTTACATGGGAAAAAGGAGGTATTTTTTAGGTACAAACAAGACTAGAGTGGTTTTTGCTTCTCCCAGCACAAGGGAAGAGAGGTTTGCTCCCAGCTGGTCCAATTAAAAATGATGGTTTTAGGTCAATATTGTATTACTGTTCTCCTGGCACTGGTCCCTTCCTCACCAGCTTCACATCCTGAATAAAGATTGCTGAGATTTCTGGTAATTGCTGGACCAACCCGGGGCCAGGTTGAAGACCAGAACAATGCTAATGCACGACGATGAGGAGAAGGCCTTTAAAGCATCCAAAGCCGGGTTTCTCGAGGAGGCCATTAAAACCTTCTGGCCCATCTACAACCATCTCGGTTCTCTCAGACAATATCTCCATTTACCTCACTCTACTGAACAGGAGGGTCAAAAACTTTTCCAGAAATGACAAAAGATGCTCGAGAACCATTTGAAAGAAAAATAAATAAATAAATAAAATAAAGAACATGGACTTGTGTGACGTGAACTTACAGGAGTTTTACAGTTTTCAAGCAAAATAATTAGCAGCTTCCTTTGAGAGCACCACAGTGTTCGGCAACCAGGGCCGTGGTGCCTCTGAGAGTCACAGTCGTGCTCTCGTTTTTCACTTCCCCTTCTCAGAAGTTGATAAAAGAATAAAAGTCAGATTTATGCAGGGCCACTAACTCCCTCTGGTCCCAAAGTGTTACAGAGACTTCAAGTAAGGGTAACCAGATGCATTACTCGAGCGCGGCCACTTCTGCAGTGCAGCGAGCAAGCTGCTCTGTGCGCACACACGTAACGAAACACAAAATTCACGGAGTTCTGCTAAAACCACCACGAAAACGGGAGATTCAGGCCAGACTTGGGCAAAACCTCAGGACTGAAAGCAAAATACTGAGATCCCACACAGTGCCACTTTCCATAGGTCAAGCAGAGACACACAGAAGAAATAATAAGTAAATGAATAAATCATAGTCTCTCCCCCCACTATTTTATTGTAGCCAGGAGGATTTGCATCCCCTTGAATAGGGAGGAATCCTTCAACAAATAAACAAATAAACTAAAATCCAGTAGCAGCACTTGACGCACTGATTCCTTGACCCAGCAGTAAAACCGGGGAGGAAGTCTCGTCCTCCCCAAACCACGGGAGCTGCCCCTGCACGATCCGAGCGTCACCGATAGGACCATTTGGGGGGAATATCCGTTTTCTCCTGGCTACAATGCTCGGAGTTGGAAGGTCCTGAGCTCCTATCCACGTTGCATTCACTGTTTTTTGAATAACAGGAGGAAAGGGAAAAGGAAACAGGGTGCCGTATCCAAACTCGCATGCGCCCCAAAGCCCCAGCAACACGGGCCGTCACATCCACAGTGGAATGGAGAAGGAAATGGGGAAAAAGATAAACAGCCTTCAGGAGTGTTCCTCTAGCCCTGCACCTGACGAGTCCAAAGCGTGTTTGAAGGAAATCCTCCTGTATTGACCCCACATCTCAAGCTCTTAATTAAAAATTATCTGCTGTAAAAAAAAAAAAGAAAGGGGGGAAGGGGGAAGGGGAGGAACACGGCACGTTCAGTTTGGATTATTCGTATCTGCCAAATGCAACATTCATGGGTTCTCCTTCTAGGAAGCCTCAAGGGGTTGTTTATAGGAAATAATTATTTCATCCCGTGTGCTGCCAGCTCTCCGCTTGCGCTCATGATTTGTCAGAAACTTTTTTTTGCAGCCCCTTTTCCTTTTTGCAGGCAAAAGGCACTGATACCTCAAGCACGCACACAGGCAAGGAGAGCTGCTCTCAGACGGGCTTAAAGAGGACGAGATCAGAATCACAACTTCCACAGAAAAAGGTCATTTTTGCCCTCAGAGGCTCGCAGGACCGAAGCGAAGGGCCAAGGGCAAGCGCGGAGCCCACGGGGAGGCCACCGCAGCGCCCGCTACCAGCGCAGCCTCCCGGCAACCAGGAAAAGCAGCCGGAAAAACCCAGCCGGGAAAGAGGGACCGCAGGAGGCGGCTGCTGGCCAGGCATCCTCCGCCTGCTCCTCCACCTGCACCACCACCGCGGTCCTGGCAGCATCTGAAGGAAAATCATGCAGGGGGGCAAAAGCAAGAGCTTTTTGCAGGCAGAACTGTATCAGACTGCAGGCATAAATCTGTAGAAACGAGGGCTGGAATCACATATGTATATTTAAATCTACGTGTGCTCCAGCACAGACTGCTGGCGCCCAGCAGGGCATAGGGAAGGCCGAGCGGGAAGCGCGTGGGGCCTGTGCGCACGGGGCAGCACCACCCGCGGGGCCAGCACCGCGCGGCGCCCGGGGCGCCCCGGGGAGCCCTGTGCCCCCAAGGCTGCGAGCGAGCGGCACCCGCGCTTGCCCCGTAGCCGCTGCACACACAGCGCTCCTGCGAGCAAACCCTGCAGCCGCACCGGGGGGGGGACATAAAATAATAATAGCAACACCCCCCCTCCCCGGCAAGCTGCCGTCGGCGACGATAAATGCATGCGACAGGGCCAAGCTCATTAGGCGGCGAGCGGGGTTACGCGCACGGTGCTGCTGATGGACGGGCTGAGGTGACCGCAGGCGCGGGTGCTGTCCCCGCACACAGTCACAGTCACAGTCACACACGGGCGCGCGGCCGCCCGGCAACCCGACACCTTGAGCGGCAGGATAAGCACAGGCAAAATGGAATCTCGCCCCGGCCGCCGCAGGATCCGTGCGGGAAAACACAACAATAATGACAATAATAAAAGCCCCGCTTGCAAATAACACCCACAGGGTACCAAAAAAGGGAACAAAAAATAAGAAAGAAAAAAAGAAAAAAAAAAAAAAGGAAAAAATCAGCAAGCCCCAGTGCCTACCTTTGTGGGGTTGGTGTCTGGCAGATTCCCCTCTGGTTTCGAAGTGGTGGCTGTTCCCTTCTTTATGATATGTTGGGCTCAGCCAGTGCTATTTACATTCTTTCATTAGCACCTGTTTCAAGTAAGGAAGGAGAAAGCTCATTACGAGATCAGCTTCCTTTCGAAATAAATGTGAAGGGGTAGAGGAGGGCTCAAAAAATAAAATAATAAAAAAAAATCAGATGCACGCTGCCAAATAATAGAGGAACGCTCTTAAAATAATAAGAATTAAAAAAAAATGTACATTAAAGCTCCAAACTAGGCAGCTTAATAATGGGAGATCTTGCAGGTTGTGAGCATGCTCCAGCCGGAACAAATCCTTCCTCTGTTATTCCTCCGAATAAAAATAAACGGCGACCAAGAAACCCAAACGGAAGCTTCCTCCTAGAATCCCTGCTGCTGAAAAATATGCAATAAATTCAGCCCGAAGACGCAGGCTCTAATCAGCAGCTGTTTTCTGGATCCGAAGACAGCCAGAGCCTCTCTTGTCTTTTCCCACTATGAGTCTAGGCCTTTTTGAACAGGGTTTTAACCTTTTAAAGATACAGTGCACCAATTATCATTTCAGGAGAACTGTCACTCGCCGCGCAAAGAGATTAATAAATACGACTCGGCCACCCCAGCGGCACAGCGGGGAGGGGTGGCTGGTCCTAGCGGTCCTTCTTGGCAGGTTTTATTGAAAGAACATAAGATTCCCCCTCCTCCTCTTTCTTTTTTTTTTTTTTTGTGGCGGGGGGGTGATAATAAACGGAGAACTTGCCGCTCAGCTCTGGGATAAATGCACAGTCATTACAGCAGGGAGAGGAGCAGCTCACACACTTCACACGGCCGCTGCTGTAGGTTAAATAACTCGGAATTGGTATTTTTTTTTTTCTTTTTTTGGGGGGAGGGGGGCGGGATTGACAGCGCCCGCCCCACCGCGGTGGCGGGAGAGGGTTAACGACCGGCGGGCGGTCGAGCGCTTCCCATGCAAGTGCGGCGCCGGCTGCGAAGTGCGAGGCGAGCGGCCCTAGCCGGGCGGCGGCGGGGGCTGCTGCCGAGGAGGGCGACTCCGAGGCGGGGGTT
>JAUBNY010000593.1:1211248-1233928 GCA_032275445.1 Crypturellus soui
ATGTCTGGGAGAACTTCCCAAAGAGCAATTTGAAGACCTGCATTGCAAATCATCCACAGATCTGGATGCTGCATTGGCAGAGGCAGGTTTTGAGCTTGGGACTCCAACATCCCCCAGGTGTGCGTGGCCAAGCCCGCTGTCATGGGATGTGACGCTCTCCACAAAACCCACAGCTCAGATGTTCTGTGGGGCTTGCGAGCTGCCTCCGTGCTGGAGCGGGTCTTGCTGGGAGCCAGCGCGACTGCAGAAACCTCATGCCAGGTTGGTTGTGATGGGGAAAACAACCAGCAGCAGCAATGGGAGGAAGAGAGGAGGAGTAGGTAAAGCTGTTGGCAGCAAGTCCTGCTGGAGAAGAAGGTGGGAACACATTCAGCTATTGGCTTATTGTAGGGATAAAATAGACTCCATTATTTTTTTTTCTTCCACGTAAATGATATTAAAAAAATAAAATTCAAAAGTTTTACTAGGAAATACTACATTCACCCTAAGCAAACGGCAGGGGAAAGACACAGGCAGAGGGACGAACTTTGTTAGAACTTTTTCCAGGCTCTGCAAACACTTTCAAAAGCCAGGCTTTCCTTTCCCCCCATGCACAGCACAGTGAATAAGCATAACACGATGTACTACGTACATAGCACTGCACGTGCTGCTCGGCAGAATGATTTTGTGAGCTCTGTGGGCAGGAATTCAATCAGACATTTTGGTCTGATATTTGTTGGCTTTTTTTTCTAACTGTACATCAGGTCTGCTCAACTAGAATTAAAAATCTGCATTTCCTTTTAATTGCTAGCTTCCTATACGCTCTTGCAACCCCAAAGCCAAACCATAGTGTTGTTTTCCTTGCATTTTTTCCCTAAGCAACAAAAATACTAAGGCAGTGTCCTTTGATTCAAGCCTTCTGGAGCCACTGCCTTCCAGGAATCTACCACAGCGGCATAAACAGGATCCTGGTGCCACTACGTCACGCGTTGCCTTTGGATTATGTGCTGTGGAGCAGGAAGATCGAGGAGATAACCAGCTCGCAGGGGGAGAATGGACAAGTTGGGACAGGGGGAACAGCCTGAACATCAATGAGCCCTGTGTGGCCTTGCTTCGAGCAAGAGCTTGGTTTTGGCTCTCCCTTTCTCAGCACCCAGACTGCTTATGTGTTCAGGGGATTTTGCATGAGACCGTGGCTAGGAGAAAGGCAGGACAGAGAGACTTAGGTGTAGTTGGGCTGGCTCATCTGCTATTCAACTGTTGTTGTACCCAGCTCCTGGATAGCCTAACAGCCTGGCCCTGTGGTGGGCAATGCCATGTGGCATCCTTGAAACTCATCCAGAAAATAAAAAGAAATCAAAAAACAACAACAAAAAGAAAATGAGATCCTTCTAGCGTTTGGGGTGTTTTTGAAGAGGAGCCCCTGTCTGCCTTTTCCCATCGCTAACTCCCTGCATCGCTGTCACTTTGATAGCAAGGTTAAGCCTTGTCCCTAAGGGATTAAATCCCACCATCATCACATGCAGGGGCTAAAGGTGTTTTGGCTTTTCCCAGGCCCTGTGTCCCAGGAGTCCAGGACACAGGATTCTCTCCCAAGACTTGCTCTGTTGCCACCCAGCACTTTGCCTGCTCTTCACTCCTGGAGAAAAGTGGATTGCAGGTAGTAGTGGCCCTGCTGCGGGCAATAATCCTCATATCATCCAGTATAGTGCTCATGACGTCTTTGGTTTGACCCTACTAACAGGCTAGAGCATCCCATGCCGCACTGGCTCATGTAATGCATCCAAAAGTAGATTGCGAGTGGGATGCTCTCTCCATGTAGATTCACCCCACATCTAACAGGTCTTGATCCACCTTGGAGGCTCGTAGAAAGCACTGATGCAAGACATGGTGTGTCACAGGACACAGCAGCCTAAGCAATCTTCTCTCAGCATCTATATTCTGTAGCTCAGAGGATGGCTGCTATAAATATACAAAGCTACAAATATATAAGCTACAAAGAAAACGAGATGGGATGTCACTTGCCCAGCCCAATAATGAGGGTTCTGAGGACTACTGAGAGCTCTGGGAATCACTAGGTGAAGCAGTAGCAAGTGAGATGTGCAGCACCGAGGAAACCTAAATTACACCTTGGAGAAACCTTACCCAAGCGAGCTCCCTGCAGGGTGAAGGGGGCACAGGCAGCTAAGTGGAAAAAAAGGATCACTGAGCAAACAACCTGTTGCATTACCAAACTCATATTTCAGCAGAGGGTTTTTTTTTTTTTTGATGTTGTCATTTATTTATTTATTTATTTATTTTTCTAAGCCCTCCAAAAGGATGACAGCTCCCTGCCTGCAAGCTTTATGAGCCAAGAGTTTTTATATATTTGGGCTGGGATTCCCTTTGCACCATCCGTCCTTATTTCAGGACATATTTCCTGAAACATGCATGCCTGTCTCTGCACCTAAGATGAACACTAACTAAAGACCAAGTGTTTGCAAACATTTGTATTATTACTTCCAGTGAGTTTTGCAATCTAAAATTGCTGTCTAACACCAAATGATGAGTGGAACCTCAAGGGTTTAACTTGAAGATATGAGAAACGGTTGTTAAGGTGAGATTTTTTTTTCCCCCTCGAGTATTCACTGAACTCCACAACCCCATACTTATTTTCAAATCGGACATGGGTATTTTTTTCCAATTAACTAAGCAGCTGGAATAAATACATATATGTGTAATTTATCATTGTGCTGCAAAGTATAGGAGAGCACAGAAAGAATAGCCATAAACTCTAGCGACCAGGTGGTCTGATTCTCACATTTTTGTTTCAGTCATTTAGCAGCAATATCTTTCATCTCAGCCTCTTTCACCCAAAGTGACATTCAGGAACACAAGAAATGACTCTCCTTCGGTCTCCACAAGGTTACTGCAAGCAGAGCCCCGAACTGTAAATTCCTAATCTCTGCTGCCTAATCACTGACTGCAAAGGCTCTTAGAGCAGGTTATGGACCTGCTCAACACCACCGCCTGCACGAGGGCTATCGATGATCTGCCTCTGGAGGAGGAGGAGGAAGGATAAGAGGAACAAGCTTCTTCAAAAAAGGAAAAAGATTTGTCCAATTGTGACACTACAGTGAAATCTCAAGTTGGGTAAATCACATCTTGATTCAACTTCATTTCTAGCCTGAATCCTATTAGAGAAAATCTGTAACAATAGCTAAGCAGTAGGATCAGTTTTGCATGTTGTCTTTTTTTTTTCTTTTTCCTCTTTTATTTTTTAAATCATTCCTTGTCAAATTGAGAATGCTATGTAATTCCTCTACAGCACGAACAGGATTGTCTGTTATCCCCCTACAAGGATCCATATTAAACTAACCACAGACAATAACCTCATAACATTCAGTGCAGGAAGCATCATAATCTGCCATGTATTAAAGGTCTAAAAAAACCCTGTCTAATGCTAGAAGAGTCTCAAGCTGTTAAGCTACTGCCTAACTATAGTAATTTACCATGAGGTCTCTCCCATGGCACAGCTAGAGAGTTGTTTTCACTTTCTAATAACAAACACATGACATGGACATTTAATGAATTTCGGAAATAACTGAAACAAAAGGCAAAATCCAAGAGTTTCTAGTGCCCAGGGAGAAAAAAAAAACATAATTAAAATAGTAAATGGGCAGAAGAGTAAGAAGAGGGCTGGAGGTGATTATGGAGCTATTTAGATGGAAAAGTATATTGCTTCCATGTCCTAGAGGAGATCTCCAGCATGACAGAAGGCAGCAGACTCTGCAGGAGCTATGTGGGGCCTTACCACTCTCTTCCCCACTTATCTGTTATCTTCCTATATCATCAGGAATGCTGGTTCCTTATCTTGGGTTCAGCACTGTGATAACTGGAAAAAAGCAATAACACCCTGCACTTCGGTAGCACCCCCAGGACATCACAACGTGTTGCAGAAGTTAATGAAACCTTGCTGCCTTATCACAGAATCCTCTGTATCCCTTCAAAAAACATGGAAATAAAGGGATGGCCACTATTAATAACTACATTCTGTGTTTGAATATCCACATTCTGCTCTTTCAGAGGTCCATAACTACTGCTCATAACCCAGAAATGCTCCAAATAAACCTTCCCAAATAATCCACTGAAGGACTAGGAGGTTTGCATCCATACTGAACCACGTCACTATGAATGATAAACCACTATATCAGAGGAACATCCTTAATACACCACCAGCAACAGCTGCCACCTTGATTTCAAACTGATGATATCCTTCCTACATGTCCCCAGTGAAAGGCATCGCCAGACTTAACCTTCCATCCAGCTAGACCCTCTATTGGATTTATATTTAAAATTAAAGGTACAAATCCATGAATGCCTCCCATGTAAACCCATCACAGTAAACGCTGCAGACTTGCAGCAAGCATCGGTATACCTGGGTTTCACATCCTCACTTGCATTCTCCCCCTGGATGTGCGTTTTCTCATGCAAGAGCCCTTCCATCCACACAACCTCATCGAGGAGAGATAACACCCACATGGTGCAACTCAAAACCAGGTGCTCTGCTTCTGCGTGCACTTAATTTTCTCGTTTAGAAATACTTCTGTATTACTATATTTCCTATATGTTATATTTATTTCATATCTTAAGGTGTTGCATTGTTTTAGAAACAGCAGAAAATCTGAGCTGAAAACATCACTCAGGAGTTTTTAGGTTAAAGTCTCCAATAAGGCTTTCTTTTAAATCAGGTTTACGGAAAGGAAAATTATATTTGGCCAAAGGCCAAGTTTGGAATTTCTAATTAACATAATCAAACTTTCCCGTCGTTTAGCCCTTGATAATTTATATAACCAGTTTCGCTGCAAAGGAGGTTAGAGTGATTCCAGCACCAGATCAGACAGAAATAACTAGTGAGTTCAAAGGATTTGCTCTTGATAAACCCTAGAGAAAATAAGTTCAGCAATGATATTATGACAGAAATAGTAGACACTCAAAAATATATTTTAAAAGGTTGAGCAAGCACTACATTAGAAGATTTCACTATTCTAAGATAGGCAGGCAAAGCTGATTATTTACATGAAAAATACAGATTTTATATTAATATCAGAAAAAAAAACAGTATGCAAGAGAATCAGAGCATGTAAGTCATTGTATCATATGTTAGAACCACCAAACAGGCACAAAAATGAAATGGAAAAGCAAGCCCAAACCCTCATACATTTTTTACCAATTTGATCAGGTGCTGAAAGATAAGGCTGGCTCTCATAAACTTTGATTCTTTATTACCTTAGACCAACACAGCAACACAACCTCCACATTAATATGGACACACTTAAGCTTTCAGAAAGCCTGTTGTTACAGTCTTTGTAAATATTGCCTGTATCCTTCTTGGGGAGCTAACGGTTTTATTTCCAGCTAAACAGCCACATTGCCTGTAGAAGCAAAGTCGCTGGGAAGAAATTAATTAAGTTGAATAGCTGAGGCCGTTGCACTCTGGGGAATATGCTGGCCTCGTCAGCCAGAGGGCTGGATCCCGAAGGCTGGGGCTGGATAAGTCGCCTGTCCTGGCATGGGGAGGGAATCTCCTTGGTTCAGCTGGCGGTTAAGGAGTGTGAAGCACCTACAAAACAGGGCTATTTTAGAGACTCTTCACAGCTGCTTTTGTTCTGCATACTAAGTCCAAGGAAAATATGTGCACATAGGAAGTGGAGTGTGATCTACAAAATTCATGGCATGCCCTAAGACATGATTCACTACATAAATACATCCAAGTTGCATCTAGGACATAATGGTTCCTCATGTTCCCACATATCACTCTTCCTAGTCTTAACACGGGTTTTGCATGGATTAGCAGTGGGGAAAAGGAGTAAGCAGAGCTGCTGGGAGAAGAAAAAGCACATGAAGTGTAGAAGAGAGAGAAAATATGAAAGCCCTTCAAATCCATCTTCTCTCAGCTAAACATTTTGGATAAACAGTAGGGTTCTCCCACTAGAAAACAGTGATCAGCTGGCACAAGTATTTCTTTTGGAAACAGAAAGGATGACTGGAATTTCTCTAGCTGATGTGAAAAAAAATGGTAGGAATTTTTCATGATGATTTGCCAGGGTGATTTGCCCTTCCTGAACAAAGAGGAAGGGCAAATCACCAAGAAAAGCTCCAGACTTAACTTGATAAATAAGTCTCTCTCAAAAGATACTAGGAGTAAGTAGACTTGGCCATAAGAATGGCTATAAGAAATCGGTCATGAGAAGGTTTACCATGGCTTTCACCAGTCATGAGACTGTTAAAAATGGGATTACCAATGGAACTGCTGAAGGGTTGGTCTTTGGACCAATTTTATGGAGTATTACACAAAGCATGAGGAGTCTGAGCAAAATGGCTGATGATATGAAGCTGGGGAGAACCAACAAAAGCAAGGAGGAATGAACAGAAGGAAAGTAATCAGACTTTGAAGACTGGAGAAATAGGACTGGGATACAGATTCATGGTACAAAAAATGATCAAGTTGATGAGCAGTGGAAGGACAAGATTTCTGTCCTTGTCCCATGACTGTGAGCTCATGGGTTAGAAAGAGATTTTGGGAAGAGACTTGAGTACTCCGAATGAAGGTGAAGGTGCTTCATGTTGGTGAAGGTAAGTCACCAACATGAAGCAAAAAAAGAAAATTCAATTTTAAAACATATCTGGCAAGATACATTCAACAGCCAGAAAGAGATATTCATGCTGATATATAAGCCTCTGATGTGACCTCACCTGAAATACTGTTAGTTATGTCTTAGAGAAATTATTTCCAACAATAAAGATGTAGAGGGGAACTATAATACTGATCATTCAAGCAAATGGAGAGCCTATATTTCAAGGCTGAAAGAGGACAGTCTGCTTGACCTAGCAAAATGCAAGATGAGAGGAGAAGAGCTATTTAAAGGACAATATTGGCATAAGATCAAATGGAGATAACACAGCCAAGGATTGAATTTAGCCTGAAAGTCAGAAGATTCTGGCATAGCTGCCAATGTTGCTGTGTTACAAAGTAAGAGCAAAAAGTTACAAGACAAAACCTGGTCTATTTACAAGCAGGTGTAATGTAAATCATGTCACAGGGTTGGGGTGAGCTGTGTCCAGGGAAGCCTCAGTCACCCACTAGCTCGTATGAGGGTTGGCGCTCGCAGCAAAGCCCAGACCTGCACCGTGTGTCCATGGGCAGCAAGAGGTTACGATGTTCGTGGCCACCCCAGCAACCAAGGAATGGGAAGAACATGTGGCTCTTCTATTGATTTTAAAAAATGTTTGCAGCATTGGGGTTAGGTTAACCATGGATAACTATATGTGTTAGAATAATCTTTTTTAAAAAATCACTGCAACAAGGAGGAAACAATAAGAAAGTGTCAGTGAGATTGTAAGGCATAAATATGGACTGTAGCTTGGGAATCTGTTGTGAAAAACCAAAGTCAAGGCACACCAAAAACAAATCCAAAGCTAATACTAAGCAAAGCGCAACTAAAAGGTTTTATTTTCTCCAGTGAATATTTTTCAGAGCAGACTCACAATGCAAGCACATGTTTTGACCATATTTGGTGTCTACTTTACTTTTTGCATGGTCCAAAGATAAACAACTCAACTGCTTTGTTTTATTTAGAAAGGAACAAAATATCACTACAGTTAAATATTTTAAGTGAGATTTCACACATTCTTTTCCTTTGCATCTGACGCTTTTTATTCCAGATAACATCCTGCTCAGATTGAGAAAATATTCTCATTAAATTCAAGACTGCATCAAGCATCCTATTGCTCTGCATCTTGAAATAAGTATTTGCACTGTATTGAGCTTGACCTCTATTGGAGTTTGATAACTCAGAAGAACTAACCAAGTGGCAGCTTGCAGATTTTTTTCTGGATCTCAATTTCTATCAACATATTGCAGCTTTCCTGTCTGCTTTTAGCCAAACTGTGCTCACTGTGCAAGTCCCATACAATGAATCTGAAGACCAACAGCCCCAGTCCCATATTCCAGCACACCAGTTCATCCCATTCAAATAGGAATGTGCTCCAGGACCGGCTCTGAACATGTGAGTGATTGCATACTTCCTACTAATATAGCAAAGCACATCCGAGACTCTAAAATAATATTACAGCATATATATATATATGTATATTTATTTATAAATCTATTGTCTTTGCATTTGACCTGAATCCATGTAAACCCAGCTGTTATCAAAGGAAAATTGAATAAAAACTAGCTTGCAGGTGTTGCATTAGTCCCATTAGAGGTAAAGTTAACAGGATGATTTAGGAAATAAAAGGAAGAAAAGGGATAGTTTGTGGGTTTGGGAGTTGAGGCCTAAATTCTATAGGAGAAGTTGTTGAAGCCAAATATTTCCCTGCTGACTCTCTAACGGTACTAATGGTATCTGAGGATTCAGACTAAAACATCTTTGACTGCAGAAGAACTTAAACCCAGCTCATTCTCACAGGACCTGGGTTTTGCTTAGTTCCCTAAAACACATCCCTTCAAAATATCCACAAACTGGGTACTTATTTTTGACATCATTCTTTTCAACCAGTTCATTAAGTAAAATAATGGCAATAACAATGTCATCCTGTATCACCAGCCTGTGATGAAGATTAACCAGTTGTTGGTTTTGAAACACTCAGCCCCAGAGATGCTCACAAAGAAATGATTAATCTTGCATTAAAAACAGAGTTTTGACAAATAAGCAACAAATACATCTGAAAAGAAGGGCATACAAACATAAGCTTAAAGAAGAGCATAAAATAAGAGAAAGAGTTATCCAACTGTGCATATACGTTTTCTACACTACAATTCTTATTGCAGCTTGTATGCAAGAACAATGAAGAAGAATGAAGAAACGCCCTGTCTGTAGAAAGGTGCTCTAGAGACAGGGATGAGGATGGATGTCCTCTTCCTGGCCTAGGTGGACCTTGTGCATTACCATCTCCAGCTGTGCATGAGGACTCACCAGCTGTTCCCTCTCCAACTGCTGTGTGAATCCAGGTCTTCTTGCCTCCTCCAGGCAAAACCAACCAACCTCCATCCCCCTGGCGAAACAGCTACCACTGAGGCTGGTGATGGCAGATAAAACCAATCACACCCAAAGCTGATGCCATATGTGGGTCAGACCTCAGTAAATTACAAATGAGTCTAAAGTTTTAGCTAAGAGCACATACATATCAATAAGAAAGTTCAAAGTAGTTGGAAGTAAATCTGGTTATTGCATGTTCAGACAGCCCTAGTCAGCAGAGTCAGCAGAGGCAGCAGATAGTAACTTCACAGGGTCAATGAATATTTTGGGTGTCTGTAGTATTTGCTGCATTCTGATGACTGAATAATCAAAAGATTTAAAGTTTTTAAAAATTGCTTTTCTTTGTAATATAATTGTGTAAATTTAATGTTCCATTCTCTCTGTTTCCTCACATTGAATGTAATAGGAAGCCACTTGCTCAATGTGGCATTGGAGAGTCCCTTAGAGGTTTCCTATCCAAATATTGACCCAATCCTGTCTGTAAAACCCAGGCAAACCAGAAGACAAGGAAGCTTGATTTTTTTTAGTTAACAAAAATGCACTGACACTCTTCATCCACTCCTGCTTTCTGATCTTCCAAGGCAGGAAGTTTTCATTTGTTTTGCTCACTTTGGGAAATTCAGTACCAGCTGTTTTAGGTTAGAAACAAACTGTCTTGAAAGCAGAGCCTCTCTCCAAGAGATTTTAATTTCTTACATAAAAAACTTTGCATATACTTGTTTCGCTGTCATCCTCAGGATGTTATCTTCTCCAGCTGGGATTAAAAATCCAAACGCAACTATTTAACTGGAAATCAGGAATGTCTGAGGTGAAAGCTGAGGACTCTCTATCATTTACACTGGATAAGGAATTAAGAGCAACGAGAAACAATAAGTAATTGCTTATAGGAGTTAAGTATTCTTGCTTCAACACACTTGCTGCTCCAGTGCTGAGGATTCACGTGCCACTGGTCACTACTCCATTACAAACTGATCACTGAACTGGTTTGGGTTATAGATAACCCTAAAATGACCAAAATTGCTAGAGAGGAAACACCCAAGCTGTTTTACACTGAAGGCAGAATAAGGTTAAACTACAGTTTAAATATGCACGTACCAAAGTAACTCACACCTGCTGGACAAGTAATTTCAACAGGGTTTCTGAAATGATTAACACATCCTCAATGGTTTGAAATATTGAGTCCTGAGAATGAAAAGTTTTCAAGACAGCAGCTTAGACACAGTCCCAGATGGTCTTAGCAGAAACAATCTCACAGTAAAATAATTCCTAGTAATGCAATTAATCTTCCCGAGTAAAAGTAATAAGGGTAAAATAACAGGACTTTTTACAGCTTTATATGCAGGTCCCTGCAGGTTACTGTCACACATTTCTTTTCTCAATCCTAGTTACAATAATGTTTAGGGTTATTTATTTATTTATTTTGTTAGTCGGAAACACTTCCCTAAACTCTCTTCTATACAAGAGAAAAAAAAAAACTGTATTTAGTGACCTTCTGCAAAAAGGGAAAAATGCCTCAGGGCAGGGATTGTTAAAAAAAAAAAAAAAAAAAAAAAGATACTTTTAACTGTGCGATAAATAAAGCAACAAAAGGGGTTGCTGCCATTCTGGTCGTCTATCTCATCAATAAACTTACATGAATAAATGACTATTAGCAAGTGACAAAAAGCGTGAAAAATGAAGGCAAGGGCTTGACAGGTATCTCATGCATTTTATCGCAGTAAATTGGATCCAGAAGTATGAGAAATAGTTATTGCAACACACAGTGCCTTCAGGAAATTAAATGGTCATTGCCATACGGCAAGACAGCACCAGTTGTGGGAAAGACGCGCTCGCAGGACAGCCTGATGGACTGCCACGTTAACTGGAGATTACAACATTATTATCTTGGTAATTTTCTCCAGAGTCCTGCCCCAGCTGCTTGTGGTCTATGTTCAGCTGTGGTTCTCCTCTTCCCCACTCAAAGCGTTTGCTGTATCTCTTCTGCCAAACTTAAAACATAATACAACTCTAAAATCAGTGAATTTATAAGATCTCATTGATAAGCAAATATTCATCTTCAAACCATTTCAAAAGTTGGCTCCATATAAACAGAACCTAGAATGTCCTCCTGTGCAAGCACACGTTAATATATTATTTTTCCCCCCTACTCTTCCAGATTCATCTTTTGCAGTACCTGGCAATGCTGACACAACTACACCAGTGGTTTTTTGCTCTCCAAACACAAAATGCTTCTGTCAAACTTCTCTAATTAGACAACAGCTCCAATTTCTAGGGTCCGAAGCTGCTGTGGGTTGGCTTTAGGGAACGAAGTGCTCGTGCTCATGTGCCAAGGCAGCACCTGCTGCAAAGAGGAACTGTAGGAGACCTGACAGCGCTGCCTGATGGGCAGCCGCTCAACAAGTTGCACGTTCCTTAAATAATTGAATAAATAATTGAATTTAAATTACTTTTAATGCTGAAAATAACTTTACCGGTTCACACTTAACGTGTTGTCACATGTTAGAGGAGCACAGCTTGCTGCCACTCAAAGGGTATTAATAGCAATTTGTAATTATTAATAGCCGAGGCCCTGCAGCTGATCTGTGTCATCCACACAGGGATCTCCAAGCACCCCACAAACTTCCAGGTCTCCTTCCAGCAGGAGGCACATGAGTGCTGCTGGCACGCTTTGCTGCTGGCAAACGAGTCCAACTACGGCCAAGCAAAGTGGTTGCAATGGGTCTGGGATTAGAGCCCGCAGCCCCAGTGCTCAAACCTTTGATCTTGAGGAGATTGGAGGGAATTTCTTCAGGAAAGGGAAGGAAATACTATAATCTCCCGAGGGGAAGGACTGTATGTCTCTATTAGTATGTGTCAGCAAGTGTAGCGTTCAAAGTTGGAGAAAAAAATAATATGAATTTTCTTAATAAAAAAACCACCGGAACACACACCCCCAGTCATTTTGTAGCAAAGGCGAGACCCAAAGCTCTCTGTCAGTGGGTGGCAGGGTGGAATGAGAAAAGTTCTCATTATTAGATGAAAGGATTCATACTCCTCTCCCTCCAGCTAAATTCTGCACCGACACACCACATCCCGCAGCAGCAGCCGGCTAAGGGGGTGGCTGCTCCCTGTGTCACACCTCCCTCCCAGCAAATCCTTGGAGCAATTTTAGCAGTAAAGGAGGCCATGCCCCAAATTGGATTTTTTTTTTCAGTAGTATCTTCTTTGATTAAAAAGTTTTCCATGCAACATGATAAAGAAAACAGAAGACACTTCTGGTTCTGTTATCTCTGGTGTGAACAGCAAATAGGAAGACCCCCCAGAACAGTATTATTGTAAATTTTAAAGCATGAAATACGTCTTAGGGCAGTAAAAAAAAACCCTCATATTTCATTTGACATTGCATTCAACATTCAAAAGCCCGTTTCTCATATGACTCCATGGACCATAAACTTAGGATGGAAAAAATGGTGAGCCAGAGGGTGAACCTTTTCCTGTAAAATGACTGTGGGTCCCAAATGATTAGAGACCTTCTCTTTTGAGACTGCAGCTTGGAACCTAGGATGACCCAGCCCAAATGGCTGGTGACGGAGAAGGACTTACTGGAAGGATTGAGGTGGGCTGTTTTATGGTAACACTCGTGACATGGGCCAGCATCAAGGGCCTGCAGTGAGGTAGCCCCCAGTGTCTCCTCCTGTGCTCCCAACACGTCTTTCCCAAGGCATAAAAGCTCATGAATCATCCTCCAATGATTTAGAGCACCCAAATGGGAAAACACCTTTTCCAACGATTTTTTAGTACTTTGGATAGTGTCTGTGCTCAGCAAGGAAGCTACTAGGACCTCATCCAGGTCCTCCCAAATTTGGTAGTATCATTTGAGCAAATGTTGCACAAGTGTCCACATAAGAAAACAAAATCAGCAGGTGCCTGATTTCACAGACTGTCAAGCATTGCTCACTGGGCTTTTACCAACACTAAACGGAGCTGACAGCTGCTGATCACCAAGAGTTGACATTTAAAATTCATTCAGAGTTCAAAACTGTCCTTCACCCCTTCCAGACCTGGTCCAGGTGTCAGAGACATTAGCAAAGATGCAATGGTTATATCCTCTGAGGCAAAGAAAGCAGTAGAATTGCAAAAGATTAACAATACACTTTTCTCTGGCAATGCATTCAGCTGTTCTTCATTATTTCTGCCACCATCTGCACAAGGTAAGGTCCATTCCTCTTTCCCTCCCTCCCAGGAGGGCATTCAGTAGAGAGCTTTGACAAAGTCTCGCAAATGCTACAACACAGTCACTCAATATGCTGGATTCTCCAATCCAAGGCATTCAAAAGTTACTGGTTGGCAGCAATTTGGGCCTTTCTCCTTCTCCAACCTTGATTCAAAACACCCTTGTTGGTATCAAAGTGTGTGCAAGATGTTTATGAGTACTGGGCCTGGTGCCAGAGCTGGGGCGCTGTACCCTGAAATGATGAGCTATTTTAAACACCATGCCCTGCATTCCTTTGGTTTTGCTGCATGGGCTCCTCAGATTTGCATTTCCAGGGTTTTTTGGTGAAAGATAAATTCACATTTATCTGTCCGACCACAAGCACACACACGACTAGTTGACTTTTGCTGGGCTCTGCTAGGTATTTGTCACCTAATGAATGGTTTGAAATGCTTTCATCTAAGACATCAGCTTCAACTGGTGTGAATTGTGTCCACCAATACCCTGAAAAGGGCAGGCCGGCTTCAATCTCTACCTCTGCCCAATGGATCTCATCCTTCCTTCAGGGCAGCACCGAGCATTCAACATAGCTACTAATGTTGGAGTTAGGAGGGGATGTTCATTGCAAAAATGCTCATGGATTCAAATTCCTCCATGGCTGTTCATGCGCTAGCACTGACAGGTTGTGGTAATACAGGTCTGAGGTCAAGAAGGAGAGAAGATAACACCACCTTTAGCAAAGGTCTGTGAGATCCTCAGTAAGAATCCTGTTGCATGCCATAACAGCTTGTCCTTGTCACCCACAGGACACCAAAATAGAAGATCCGATTGCCCCAAGGATGGATTGAAACTCCACATCTCTGTTGAGTAATTTCTTTCCTCCCTAACATGCACCTCCTCTCCGTCACCACCAGGAACCACAAAAACATAGTCTAGGCCCAAATCTCTTGCAAAACCTGTTTTCTCCTCTCAGGCCCCTATTTTTCACACACTTGGACATCTGCCAACTGTGTGCAAAGGGAACGAAATCCCAATATTCTCATTAAGTTGCACTTTCCACCCATTCTGCAAAAGATATGACTGGCAACATGACTACAAGTCAGTACAACGAGCCCTCTGTGCCTTGCAGCAATATAGTCTTCCTGTCCAAATCATTACTATACTGATTTCCTATTGCAATTAAAGATACTGCCAGTGAATATCAATGCAGAGTCAAAAAAGTTTCAGGTATTCTTAAAGGCCAGACTTGGTTTAATGACTATGCTCTAATTTAGTCGATTTTTCTGTAGTCATTTACAGCAGGACTTCACACAAACTCGTTTCTTTTCCTGCCATTATCCTCCTTAAGGGTTCGTTTCTGAATGCTTCATAGGATATTCAGGCATTTCAGCAGAGTTTTGTGATGCCCCAGAGTTTGCAGTGGAAATCTTACCCTAGAATACCTGAGTTTGAGGAGGTTTTAATTTCTTTAACAATTATTTTAAAACACTTTTAACTGAAAACCCATCTTCATGTGCTAACGAATCTAACAGCAGCTCCTTCCTGGCTAAGGCTCTTTCCAGTTTAATATTTGCTGCCAAACTAGCTCTCTCCTGACAGGTACTAGTTTAAACTTGTTTTGTCTTAACTCGCATTTCTGTTCAATTGACCTCATGGGCTTCTTTTCTCAGTAATTCCACAGAATATGTGTTCAGTGTGCAATTCCCAAGTTTGTCTTATTTATTTATTTTTAACTTGACAGAGCTGCAAGTTCTAGACTGGAATATGAAATTTTTCCCCAGGCTTTTTTACTAACTCTAGTAACTGGGGCATTATCGCTGCAAACAGTTTGCCAACTGAAATATCACTTAAAAGAAAGATCTATTAGTTCTCCCACAGGTGCTCTGCAATGACAGCAATTTGAAATGAGTCTGTTCCGAAAAACTTAGGAATAACAATTGTTCATAGCTGTCAAAGTGCTAATTACATCTTCGGATCAAGTCTTACCAAAACACACAAATTACAGAGCACAGATCTGAGACAGGCTTCAGCATAGGGAGTTTGTGACCTGGCTGTTCCCCAGATGCACCCCAAGATAAAAACTTCCACAGTGAATCCGAAGATGAGTAAGTGGGAGCTCCAGGACAAACCTCAACCCTAGCAAGCCCCAGTTGGGCTGTGCACAGCATTTTACCGGCTATGCCTGCAAAACGGTCAGGTTTGGCCATGGAGATCATCTTTGCTTCCAGGGCTGGTTCTAGTATTTTTACTTTGTGGTGACAGATGAATTTGCAACTGCATGTCAGCTATAGAAAAAGAAAAACAACCATTGCAATAATGATGTGTACGTAATGTTGCTAATGAACTTTTAAAGATGCCATGTGCCATAGATGCCATGGTTCCATATCTTCTCTTAGGCCTGAATACCAAACTTACACCAGGTGAACTTCTGCAGAACTTTTATTTCAGAAAACAATCCTACCAAAGGCTATTTGAAATCTATCGAGAATCTTGTAAGAACAGTTCCAAACAATTCAGTATCTGACTTTAAATCCAGCCTTCTTCATCAATGAATTCTTTGGTGCAAGATCTCCCACTGGACCTTTTCTGAACGCAAATTTGGTGGTTGAGTCTTACCTGCAAGTCAGGTGTGGAGTAAGGGCTTAGAAGACAGAAGTGTCTTGTAATACCAGGGAGATTTTAAATACACCTGCATTTTTGTGACCTCCTTAATGAGGATAACTTTCTCAGTCGTACATCTTAAAAGGTTTGTTGTGAAGTTTACATTGTAAATGGTTGGAAGATGCTCAGCTGAAAGCTCTAGCGTCCTTCTACTTGTGAAGATAAGGTGGAAATAATGTATGCAGGCTGGTCTGCATCTTTTCCTTTTCAAGAGTGAGTTAAAGTTCTCCATTTAAGAGTGATTTAGTTGAAACTGCTCCATTTTTAATAATGCTATTTAAATATAGTAACTAGAACCTTCTTTTTTTATTTTTTATGGAAGTCAGGAGAAACATAAGCTACAAGTTACACACAAACCACAGAGGAAGTATTTTAATTTCCAGCATGCTGTGTTTCTTCTAACCTGAAATAACGATTTCAGCTTGCTTGGACTCCCAGAAGCCACGGAGTCTGCAGGGCTCTGAAAAGTTAATTTACCAAGAGGTGTGAGGGAAGTAACACAGCGTCCCCTCTATATCTGCTACATTTCTGAAATTAAGAGGCTCTCCTCTAGGAAAGGTGCTTTAATGATCGCCCAGCATTTTTATTAATGAACCTCAGGATTTTCTTCCTATCAAATTTCTCTAGGTAGAAGTGAAAGGATGTTATCAGTTGGAAAACAAATGCAACCCTGAGAATATATTCTGGTGCCTGAGAATCAGGTTGGCTTCTTGCTGGCTTATGCACCATCACCACAAAAATGCTGAGTCTTGGTTAGCCGCTTGCTGGTGAACAAGCAGAAAACCAACCCAACTCATTATTGTGCATGTGCTGTCTCTGCAATAAAGGAAGCAAAAATGACTAATATGTAAAAAAGCTGATTAAAAAAAAAGTGCCTTTGATGGGTAGTCATTTTCAGTATTAACACCTCAGCTTAGAAAAGATATGTTGGAAAGCCAAAGGGGATTTTTTACTCATGTAATTTAATTATTTGTAACCCTTTATCCCATCACCAGTTCCAGCTGGGGAAGAAATGTAATTACTTCTTGGATGTGGATTTGACCAGAGTTTGGGCATCCTCAGTTCACACCTCCCAGGAAACATCATAGCCCTGCAGTGAGCACGGGAAGAGGAGAGGGATGTATTTCCAGACAGATCCTATGGATGCATATGCTCTCCCAGGCTAGAGATGAGATATATCAGTTGTGTAAACACAGAATGCTGCTCTCTTGAGCTACTACCTGCTTCACTTCACTGACACTTAAAAATAATAAAATTCCACTGCAGTTTTATGAATATCACAGCTACTGTCGCTGGATTCCCATCCCCACCTCTGCTAACCCTTCAGGTCTTAATTACACTCCAGCAGTTAGTCGCCACCGAAATGGCAATAACAAAGACACACAGAGCACATAAACATGAGTCTATCCATAAAAATGGAAACACAAATTGTGCTGCCTTGTAATGACTCCAAGCAGAAAAATTCTTGTAAAAAAGCAGCAGAGCCCCAGCCATGCTCAGCTGCCCAGCTAGTGTGCTAGTCTTCCACCTTGGGAGATTTCAGTTTAATTTGCACTTACAGTCCAAACAGGATATAATTTGGTTTCCTTCTAGTCCCCTCTGGACTTTTTCCCCCACTCCATATCATAAAGTTTATGTTCAGTTAACCAGCCACCTCAGTGCAGTGGGAGTGCAACAGATCAAGTGGATCAGAGGGAGTCAGGGAAGCACCTGGATGCAGGACACACAGAATCAGCCAGGCTGTTAAAGCCTTCCTCTCAGCAGTTTGATGGTGGAGGGGACTGATACAATTGAAATCCTCAGAAATGCCACATTAAATCATTCTTTCATCTTTTTTTTTTTTTAATTTTATATTAGCAGGGTTTTATGAGAGGCAGAAGAATCACCCAAGATGGTCCTGCATTGACCTACCCAAGGGTCCTGCAGAAGTACAAGGCTCTTAGTGAATGTCTTTGTTTTAATGTATGATGATCTACACACATTTGGGAATGGCTTCAGAGCCTGTCACTGCTGCAGCTCTAAACATTCACAGAAAAGAGTGGTTTTAGCCATACTCAAGAGTTAATTTTCCAAAGGCACAGACCTCAGAGTAAGGTAAAGAAACACATTTTCGACTTCTCAAGCTGCAGAACGCACAGGAAAGGACAAAATCTGTATTTAATTTTAAACCTAAATAAATAAAAAGTAGCCCAGCATCTTTTGACCTCCCTTTTCAAAGCTCTGCTGTGGCCTGAGGGAAGATATCAGCAGAGCAGAGAGGAACCAGCTGCAGCTGCCACCAGCAAGACAAAGGAACCACAGGGAACTGTGGCCTGCGTGCCCAAGAGGGAGGAGGAACGGGCAGGAAACCCCTGCACCTGGCCGGCTACTGCACGCCCGTCTCACGGACAAGATGTTTGTCCTTCAGGCACACAGGGGTGGATGTAGCACAGCAGGAATTTATTGTGCCCTGAGAACGCGCACACTGGGCATTAACGTCCCTAACTCCCTCTGCACGAGGGATTTCCTGCCTGCAGCATCCCCGTGGTTCTGTTTGTGGAGAGGCACCTCCCTGCACGGGGTTTTCTACATGCTCATGGGAGTGCTAGCACCAGAGATAGTTTGGGACGTTGGTGCTAGGGCTTTGGGGGATTGCATATAACATATATCCAGCCTGTTTTCAAGAAGACATCTCCACACCGTGCTGCATTTTCCATTTCAGCCACCCAAAGCAACCTGAATCCTTCTAAGTCTGCCCCGCTGGTCTGTTTTATCACCTCTGATAGCGGCATTTGGCCGGAACCAGTCATTAAAGCACCAAAGGTCCATTAGATGCTCTTGGACCTTTTCTTTCTTTTAAGTCTGGGGAAAAGGCACCATCAGACTTGTACCCACCTTAGGATGATCCAGACCTCCCAGTCAGAGAGGCTGGAGCCAAGTTTTGGGATAAGCCCTGAAGCATCCGATTGCACAGGTATCACCCAGAGAGGCTGAAATCTGGGGAAAGCAGGAGCACAAGCTCTGAGCCTTTTGCTGGCTGGATACAGAAGCCAGGTTTCAAATGTGGGTTTCTGTTTCAATCAGACTGGCTGCAAGACTCAAGTGTCTCGGAAAGGCAAAAATTAATTACTGGAGTTGCAAGCAGTCAAATTAATATATTTGTTTACCTGGTGCTCTGGTCTTGCGCTACTGTTGTGCTTCGTTAGCATAACAGGAGCATTTTGTAGCACATAGTACCAAAATTCAGGCAAGATCACCTTGCCTGCCCTCTAATTTCTACCAAGCACCATGTAGACTTAATTAACACAACAATTCTAAGCATAATTTAAAACCACAAGTAAGAAATTTTAATTTTCCAAACCGATTTTAATCTAGTTTTAGCTATTTTTCTGAAGACAGCCTGCTGCTTGTTGAATCTATAGCAATTATATTAATTTAGTCTTCATGAAAAATTTGGTACTTTTCACAACCTAAAAAATGCACAATACTCTCTAAATATTTTGTCAAGCAATCATAAGCAAGATTCTTGCAGTCAGAGTCTATAGCTAAGTTCTAATTTTTGCTTGTTTTATTTAAGTAGGAAACAGCATCACATACAGTTTAATACTTTCTCTAAAGTTAGGTGAAATCAGAATTCAACTAAAATTGAAAAAACTATCACCCTTTGCTTGTATTTTAAATAAATGTAATGAAAACAGGTTGGAAATACAGAAAAAGATATCAAAACAGGCTTAGCATATGAAGTTAAGCAATTTCAACAAGGAAAGTATTAACAATAGCAAACTAACTCCTTCAAGCTAATATGTGATTTTCAAATATGATTATGTGCTCTGAGATGCACATAAAGGACCAGGAGTTTTAAGAGTACCTAAAGAAGGTGAATACTAAGATACCAGTGAACTGCATAGGAGTTAAATTCTTGAACTGTACAGAATTTGGCATTTTTTTAATTTTTACTATCAAAATACCTTTTAAAGTCTGACTCCAAGTCCTGTGAGTCTTTGCAATTAGTAGGGCACATCCTTTCCTATGTGTTTTCAATTATAGATTGGAATAAATTTCTTTGTTTTGTTATTTCTAGTCTATTTCTCAGTTTTGCATGAAGAAGGCCAAATAAAACAGAGTAGTCTCCCAATATTCAAGCTAAAATAAAAATAAAAATAACAAAAGTAAAAGGCTTACAGCCTTTTTTATTATATTTTGGAAAAAAATGTAAAACAAGCATTGTTATTGAAAAATAATAAAGCTTTCCCCAATATTCCTCATTTATAACTATTATAGATATTTTTCATGTATGCAGGATGCTTGTGTTGACTTCAAATGCTAAAGATAATCCTTACCATCTGAGAAATGCTTTTAATGTGTTTAAACCTCAAGGAGGTCTCATTCGGAGATTCACCAGAATTAAATTAGTTATTGCGAAATACGACTTGCCACAGGTCATCAGAATTTCCAGTCAAACAGGCATCCTCCATACTATTTAGCCTCTCAAAATTTAAAAATCTTATTTAGAAATCCAAAAGAATCAGAAATGGTTATAGAAAGTTCCTGTGTAGCTAAGACAGCTGTGAAGCCTCCAGTTTCACACATAATTCAGGGTTTTCTGGAGAAGCTCAGTCCAATGTGCCTCAGATTTCTTGGCAGCTTTTCTCAATGATTGCTTTAGCAAGGCTACACAATATGAAACACTGACAGAGGGGGATGTCTAGGGGAATTTAATGCTCAGGTAGAATCACAAGGAGCTGTTCCTTCTTGCTGCCCTCATCTGTCGTCCTTCTGAGGGCTTCATGACAACCAGGGGCAATGAGCCCAACGCAAGCATTTCTTCATCTCTAGCACAGGGGCAGCTGGGGATGCTTTGGAGGCAGAGATGGGAACACCAAACATCTGAGCCAAAACGAGACCAGGAACAGACAAAAGGAAAGAAGCACAAGGAAATAATGCCCTGCCTGGGGCTTTCCTCCTACTATGAAGCATTACATGCCTCAGATGAGTAAATGATAACCTTGTGACATACCAGTAGATGAAATCCTTGTGGCACACAAGTAACATATCCACTCCCAAACTTTTTAATAGATACAAGACAAACAAAGCAGGAGGAAGGAAGAGGGCATCTTAGTTCTATTTTCTTAGTTCTATGATATTACTAATGAACATCCAGAGGAACAACAGAAAGTCAAACCACTCAAGGCAGTTCTGCGCTGTCGTTCCAAAAAGAGCAGGTACTGACGGGACAGGGGTGACACCTCGGTCTCTAATGTTCTCCTGTCATTCTTGGTGTAGATTTTAGGATTTCATGCAGAAAACTTAAGCTTCAGTAAGGAAAAAATGAGCAATCCAGAAGTGTGGTTGTCTAAAGAGAGAGGTGGAAGGACTTGTTTAGACTTGTGAGAATAAAGAAACTGTATGCAAATCACTCTTCAGTTTCATACAAAATACCCATCTTAAACATTGGGCCAGGCAATAGAGAAAACCAAGAGTTTGCTTTAATTTCCTCATAAGCCTGGAGGAAAGGCCAAGGCAAGACTTGGCTCCAGCTTTCAGGCCCATCATGTTGTTGCATGGCAGAACTGCTGGACACACCATCTCCTCAACCCAGGCTGGGTTTTCTTTTGATGTCTATAAGTGCCAGTGAAGTCAAGCTACCCTCCACAAGAGCTGAGCCACGCTAGGGTCAGGAAATGAAGGTTTAGCTCATAGCAGTGCTCCTGCTATTGCTTCATGGAGGGCAACAAAGCTTTTTTGGCAATTGATGACAGAGCAGGCAGCATATGTCCTTCAAGATGCAGGTGTTCATGAGGCAAGCTAGCATGGGCTTCCATGGGCCATTGAGTCCCCTGCCCTGGCCTCCACCATCTCAGTATCACCTTCGCCCCAGCACAGCCTTCCAGCCACGGGGCTGGTGCCAGGGGTGGAAATCGTGGCCAAAGTCTCAGCTCGGCGTGCCGTGCTGGGACGCACCTGAAGAGAGAGCGAGGAACACCGTGCTCAGCTGCTCATGCCCAGAGCAACACCATGCTCAGTCACTGCTGGCTGCTCAGAGCTCCTCACTCCATGCTTTTCGAAACTTCAGGGTATGCTTTTCCTTAGACAGAAGTTCATATTTATAGATTTAGATCTTCAATCACTAAATTTTAATCTCAAAATGGAAACTTTGAAATATAGGGAAAATAAAGACAATATCACAGTTTAGTAAATAAATAAATAAATACATAAGAACAATCCAGCAGAGAAGTACTACATTTTTCATGCTAACAGTCGGAGCACACCTCAAATGAACCGCTTTAAAGGGTCTGAGTGAAGCACTCCCCTATCCACGTATTGTTAAAGAGATATTTAAACTCATGGCATCACTGCTAAATGCAACAGAGACGTAACAGAAGGAGGAGATTCAGCAAAGAACACAAAGCCAGTGACTGAACATAAGACTTGCTCTCACCTACATTGAAAAACCAAGTGTGCTCTCAGCACTTTGACTGAACATCACACCGAGCTTCAAAGCACTCTGGCAGAAACAGAAATTGTCCTGCCCTTTCCTGAAGACGTCACTACAGAACACAAAGAGAGAGGCAATGTGGAGGCTAAAGGGTTAAATGAGTTATTCCATTCAATCAACATCTGATGTGTGCACAATCACAGTGCTAATTAGACAAGCTAACTAGACAACTGGGCGGTCAAAAATCTCATGAAATTCAACAAGGCCAAGTGCACGGTGCTGCACCTGGGGAGAAATAACCCCAGACACCAGTACAGGCTGGGGACCGACCTACTAGAGAGCAGCTCTGCAGAGAAGGACCTGGGCGTCATGGTGGACGACAGGTTGACCATGAGGCAGCAGTGTGCCCT